>OU026068.1:33600000-34100000 GCA_907269065.1 Crocallis elinguaria
TTTAGAACAAACTTGAGATTCCGTTGATGGAAAATATTATTGTGAAAGAATCTTTCCATTTTTGTGGTAGGGGTCTTATGGATTTTCCGATTCATGCTACTAGGTCATCTGACGAAGTGATGGTTCATTGATAGTGGCACAGTCCAATCCATACAGTTGTGAAACAGCTTTGATCTCGGATGACACCTATACGACCGTCCGTAGGTCTCGCAAATGTGCTAGGGTTGTAACAAAATGGAACATAAAATAAATAGTAAATTATTTTCAAATATATAGATACCTATATTGACATGTGTTGCACTGCCAGATATTTGCGTTACTGCTACTGTTGACGGCTCCGTAGCTAAGTTGGCAGTAACCCTGCCTGCAAAGCGAGGGGTCCTGGGTGCGATTCCCGGCCGGGCAGATTTTGTGTAAGTATAAAGTTGGTTCTCGGGTCTTGGATGTTTGTGATGTGTATTTGTGTGTGTCCATGCCACCTGCGACACAGGGAATTCTAGTGCGGGGGTATGAGTGTAAGCGTTCATTTATTTATTTATTTGTTTTACTGTTATGGGTTGTCGTTGCGTTATGCTTACCATCATCAGGCAAACGGCCGACTCGTCTCGTTCACCAAGTTTTTTGTGGAACAATATATTTTTCCAGACAAGCTTTTATGAAATACATAATTGGTAAGTAGGTGTAATCTTGTGGTCGCCATCCTAACACTATCCGGCTCTATCGTCAGGAGCCTATTCTAGATTCTAGCGTGCATCTTTGACGACTTCATCACAGCAAGTTATTTGTCGTGAACTAATTTGACTTATAAAGTAAGCATCTTTCAAATCCTAAGTAATCTCAATAAAAAGGTAACATACTTAAAAATACCACCTGGAAGAAGTCGTGAACGATTCTACATGTAGTAAGTGCGTGTATAAAAAAGTTAGTAGTCAAAAACCGCAAACAATCCGTCCGAACCATCATAAATGCGAAGGTGTGTATGTATGTTTGTCCTTCTTTCATGCAGCAACGGATCGATGTGATTTTTTGCATATATATAGTTTATAGGCCGTAAAGTCTCATAGGCTACTATTTATTCAAGAAAAATGCACGGTTCCCTCGAGAATCTACATGCAACTGAAACCGCGAGCAGAAGCTAGTACTTCATAAATTGTTAAGCGAAACTTTGAAGGAGAAAAGGTAGTAGTTTACAAGCGCGTGGGATGGGATAATTCCGACTAGTAAATGTAATTAAACAATTAACGAGTTTACTTGCTTGTTTTATTTAACTCGTGCGCCTCCGAAATGTATATGACGTGAAACACCCGAGGGAAAAAGCTCAAGATGATTTTTTTTTTCAATTTTTATTTTATTTGGTAACGAGACGAGCTGGTCATTTGCCTGATGGTAAGCATAACGCCGGCCCATAACAATTGCAGTGCCACCCAGAACTTTGAAACACAAAGGCCTGCGCGGCACTGCAGTGCGCTCGTTACCCTGAGACATTAGATATTAAGTCTCATAAGCAGGGGCGTATTTACCCTAGGGCCAAAAGGGCCATAGCCCGGGGCGGCGGGCTGCTAGGGGCGGTGCAAGCAGAAGAAATTTAAAAAAGACTATCTACCTATGGCTCTTATTAATGAACAGTGTTAAAATGTGTTTTGTCCCTTTCGATTCAGTTTAAAATTGTCAAAAAAAAGGGCGGCGGGACCTGCAGGCCCAGGGTGCAGAATACTAAAATACGCCACTGCTCATAAGCCCAGTAATTTCACTGGCTACTCTGCTCATCAAACCGGAACACAGCAATGCTTGTACACTACTGCTTGGCGGCAGACTTCACGAGCAAAGTGGTGGTAACAACCCAGACGGACACTCGCAGAAGAGTTAGTCCTCCCTCTAACAAAACTTAACTTATGTCGGCAGGCACCATTCAAATATTTTATTAATTTATATATTTACGTGATTTTTTGCATAGACATGGTTTATGAATCGGAGAGTGGCACAGGCTTTATTCCGATACCCGAAAAAATGCATGGTTCGTGTGCAAATCTTCGTGTGAATTCGCGGGCAGCAGCTAGTTAAAAATAAGTGTCGTTTGTTTACACAAACAAGGTCTGTTGACTACAAAAACAAAAATGGTGGAAATTTTTTGAGGTCCGTTAATAACGGAACTGAATTCTTAATTTTATTACTAGGTTGCGGTACTAAATTATTTACCCATTTTCCAGTCGAAAAGCCCCCGTTTCTAACCCCGAATGTATCTCTCAGGAGCTATTGCCCTACTTCAGACCACTTGTCCAATATAACACTTTGTTCTATCGAAGAGAAAAATACAACATCCGTTGTTTGATATTAGTTGTAGAGCTGACCAGTCAAATTTTGTAAGGTAAATCTATTTTGTTAATTTTGTAAAAATTATTGTTTTAATAGAAAAATGCTTACGTAGATTTCTTGATTTGAAAAAATAATATTTTAATTTGTTTAAGCAAAATTCAACACTTTTTTTGGTTTTGTTTCGATTTAGAACTATTTGTGCTCTTTCGGATCTTAAATAAGTGTAAAGATAATTCTTTTAAACTATTAACCGACACTATATTAGGATGTTCACGTAAATACATGCATTTTAAAAAGACCAGAAGACGCGGGTTCGGATCACGTTGGCTTTAAATTTTTTGTGATGTATGTCGATTCCCTAGTAATTAAATAGTTTTTCATTGATATGTAGTAGTGATTCATGATTTGAATTTACAGAAATATAATCAAATTCTACAAGTAATTTCAAATCCGTTCGAAATTTGAAATAAATAATCATGACTACTTTTCAAAGTTTGTAACAACGATAACGTATTCAGGTAAAAAAGGTCATTATTTATGACGTTAATTCAATCTCATTTTATCCTCGCCATTTTTATCAGAGTTTTTTAATTATTCTCCTTAGTGACGGTTGCCTTGTAGAGATCTTTATTAGTGATAAGGTCTCGCATTGTTATTAAGAAATAAACCTTGTTCTTTTTATTTTCTTGTACTTTAAGTAATTACGTGAAGAGCTGATATCCATAACCTTACTGTTTGTGACACCCAGTTCTCCGCCTAAAAGAGTTGGCCCAACACAGCGGGGAGTCATCTGTTCCTCCGTAATTGTTTCATTGACCGTTATGCCTTCAGTGTTATTGCTTTAGTTTGGAATTACTTTTGTTTTTCCCCAGAATCTTCGTTTCCTTGTGGCTGAATACTGTGCAGGTGATTTAAGAAGATCGCCTCACGGGGAGCCTATGAATAATTGTTTTTGTCTGTTGCTAGTCTTGCTTATTACTAATTTTCTTTATAATGTTTCATGGTTATACATTTTCTAACGAGGAGGCGTTCGAATGATTTAATTGATTTTAACTTTTATAACTTCCCTCAGTTACACCTGCGTGGAGAGTCTCACAAGAACAGTACATTTTTCCGGGATAAAAATAGCCTACATCACTTTTCAGTCTCTAAACAATCTCTACGCAAAAAACCCGTCGAATCGATGCTCCATTTGTGATTCTCCTTGATTCTTTCTCATTTATAGTATTTAAAAAGAGGACGTAATAATACATGTTCAAACCATGCTCCTAAAATCTCTTAACCGTCATAACTAAAAAACAATAAGGGTAAAATATTGCAACCGGGTCCCATCAAACCCGGGTCCCATCAAACCCGGGTAATTAGGCCGAAGAAATCGGAGTTACCCCAAAAATTATGCGGCTAATAATTTTATGCAAATAAAGAACAGCATAAAGGGGTCCGGATAACCGGGTGACCGGGGAAACAGGGTAAGCCTTGGGAAAACCGGGTATGACCGGACTTGGTTCATTCTTCGGACAAAATGGAGAGTTATGGAGCTAACGGCCGTAAAACATTTGTAAGAATAATTAATTGCGTCGTTTTGTTTTGAATAATTTTAATTATGAAGTCTGTGGAGGGTGCAGATAACACTTTAAGGATGGCACTGGAATATTGCAATGGGTATTTTTCAGAAAAAGTTTGGAAAAGTGACAAAGTAGTCGGTGAAATAACTGGACTTATGACATGCAATACATAATATGTTAGGATAACGAGAACACTGCACTACCGCGCAGTTATTTAAGTTCTGAATGGCACTGCAATTGTTATGGACCGCCTTTATGCTTACAATCAGGCAAACGACCAGCTCGTTTCGTTATCCAATAGTATACAAAAAGTGTGAAATAAGTCTAACACGGTCGGCGACGCATTATACAAATTTCATACAGATTTATACCTACAGCTGATATAAGCGATACTCTACCGTTGAGTTGCTTGTCCGTCTCGGTGGTGTAAGCTTTGGGGCGAGGCAAATAGAGTCACTACTACACCTAGGCTTGAATGTGTCCGTTTGAAATGGGCTCTAATATACTTAGCTAAAGCTACTGCTCGCGGGCCCATTTCAAACGTACGCATTTGTGCGCCGGGACTGCGGCGCGTGGTTTATAAAGTGGGTTTTATCGATTTTAACTGTCAATTTTATCTAATTTTATTTATTGAAAAGATCCGTACTCGCGCCGCTGTTCTCTCCTGACCCCTGGCGCGGGCGATGGCCCAAACTGAAGTTCTTACTGCGTGGTTCACCCGACGTGGTGCCTTTGTGCAACTAGCCACACAAGCGAGACCAACAACACGGTGCTTTAAAAAAAAAATTAAGGTATAAGCGATGGTTTCCACTTTTTACTAGGTGGATATTCAATTATTCATGCTTGATAGCCATTTTCTCAATCAAAAACAATGTATATTTCTCGTGTATCGTGTGTTCTGATTTTTATTCTCTTATCTTGAAATGAAAATAGATAAATGAGAAACCTAAAGGACCTACAGTCTTACACTTCGATACAAAG
This sequence comes from Crocallis elinguaria, assembly GCA_907269065.1. Lineage (NCBI taxonomy): Eukaryota > Metazoa > Arthropoda > Insecta > Lepidoptera > Geometridae > Crocallis > Crocallis elinguaria. The sequence continues at coordinate 33,604,860 of OU026068.1, forward strand.
TAGCTATATCAAATACTCATATTACGATTAATCTCGATGTCCTTTTGTTCCACGATGAAGCAGACTCTTGCTACAGTTGGCAGAACGCCCAGTTCGCACACATCGCAATATTGAACGCGGATTTACGAGTGAGGTACTTACAGCTGGTGTGACAACTGCGGTGCGTGAGATGAGGCGTTGTGATTGTGTAACTTGTATGTTTGAAGCAGTTGTGTTGCAGTTGCAAAATTAATATATGAAAACTGAGTTGTTCTTTACATTAAAATTTATTATTATTATAGAAAGCGACTTTTATTAAAATAATTTTTTAATCTGCCTCCTGTACCAATGGTTAGAGAAAACTGGAGGAAATTTTAAATAAATTAACGTCGGGTTCCAGGAAGCGCTAAACAATTATTTTACAAAATTGTAACCATTAATTTTAATATTGTTTTGTATTAAATACTTTCAACTAAAAACTACTGTTACTGTTTCAGTTAAAAACTTTGTTGTTTTTATAATAGTTTTTTTTTAATATTTTACAATGTATTTCAAAATGTCAGCTTATTTACGTTAAATCTATTAACGTTTTATTTTTCGGAGGTTAATATTTCTTTGACCTGCTAAATGTTTATTTTAAACAATACAAAAAATGTTAAACTATTTTTAGGTACAGTTTAAATTTATCTTTTAATACATAGAAAACCAATTAATAGTCAAGTAACTGTCACTAGTTTAATTTTTTTGGAAACGACCAGTTGCTATTTGCGTTTTACGCAATCACCCAAAAACTGAGCTCTTATAAATTCGTACGTCAACTCGAAAATAATGAGGCAGCGACTGAATGATTAGGCAGTTGTCGCTGAAAGCGCTTTTTATGACTCAATTCGGATTCGGTGTGATTTCACGTGTCCCCTCTGCTGATTTACTACACTTTGATGTATGTTTCATGAGAACTAAAATACTTTGACTTGAAAAACTGACACGCGTCATTTGCACTGAAAAATTGCGTTGTTGTGAATAAGGTTGAAGATTTTAAGGTGACGTTTTATTTTTGATGTGTTTAACATGAAACGTTCATTTTTTTTTCTTTCTAGAAACCCATAGTGAAACACTTTGATGTCAATTCAAATAAATAAAAGATTTTAAATAAAATTTAATATCCAACGTCAAGGATGAAAGTAGAGTTTACTTTCATACTTATTTTCATGCTACATAGATCTCAATGATTATTGGTAAGCGACGATGTGGTCGTCGAAGAAGTGCGTTGCAATAAAAAAAATAGAAAATAATGTATTTATTTTGTTAAATAAAAATAAAAATTAATAAAAATGTATGAAAACTATGCAGGAATAGAAACTGATCAGATTTCATTGTCATTTAATTCTCCACCTTCTCTAATTAACACACATCTCTTACCAAAATTAAAAACCAATATGTTTCAAATCTGTCTAAATAACCTTGACCTCATTCTATCTAACAAAAAACGAGTCCTAAAATACATAAATCCGTTCAACGTACATACATTGGCGATATTTCTAGTCGACGGCGCACGGTACACCTAAAGGAAGTAAACAATTTATTCGCTAGCCACTGAGCCAGACACCCTTTCTGTTCGTTCAATTGTAAAAACTCAACTATTTATTCAGCGTATCTCATTTATCACAACTACAGTATAAAGGCGTGTGCAGGCGCTCTGTGAATGAGAAGACTAGACTACATTTCCATACAGACTAGTGTGGGGTCCGAGGCGGCACTGGAGTACGCACTGAGGTGGCAGACGCAACGTTTTTAATACCTTTTTTTTATGTTATTTGGTAACGAGACGAGCTGGTCGTTTGCCTGATGGTAAGCATAACGCCGGCCCATAACAATTGCAGTGCCACCCAGAACTTTGAAACACAAAGGCCTGCGCGGCACTGCAGTGCGCTCGTTACCCTGAGACATTAGGTATTAAGTCTCATATAAGCCCAGTAATTTCACTGGATACTCTGCTCATCAAACCGGAACGCAGTAATGCTTGCACACTACTGCTTGGCGGCAGATTTCACGAGCAAAGCGGTGGTAACAACCCAGACGGACAGTCGCAGAAGAGTTAGTCCTCCCACTAACAAAATACCTTTTTTAATGATAATGGATGTGTCCTCTGCAATAGGCATGTTTATGATTTCGGTCGAGGAAGAAGAGGAGAATTTAGATTACTTCTATTTCCAGTTTCAGCTAACTATTGACTAAATATATGATTGGACGAAAAATACAGACAAATAATTAGTTTACTATTTAGAAGTAGCGTTGTATTAAATTTTTCTGTAAGTATAGGCTTACCATACTTGATCAACGTAATTTGGACCAAAATAACAAAAAATACAATTGACGAGTAGGATTTCAAATATAGCTTACAATTTACGTGTTCTCAATGTAAAGGTTAGCTGAATTTTTTTCATACTTCAGTAGTTATTGTTGCCTTGCTATCCTGCAAGCTAGCTTGCTAGGCAGAGTGGCTAATATGCGCCTCACTTCAGTCTGTTATCTATGACGGCAGTTATTCTTGGCCAAAGCTATTGTTAGTGGATCTCAAAGGGCCAAGTAATGTCCTTGTATCTTATTCCTGTAATGTAAGTTTGTTTGCGCCGTCTTATGTACCCAGTGCGTACAAACCATCATACAAATACTTACACACAATCGAGTTAAACTTCCGATGTGAAGATATTCGGTAACTTTATTTACAGAAATAAATTGACTCGCGTCCCGAGAAATTCCTTTGAAAATCAACCGCGGGTTCCCACTTCAAAGTTTGGTAGAAATGGAAAGATTTATTGTACACTATCGCGGGGTATTTGCGAGTAAATATGGTATTTTTGGAGTGGGATTTGGCTCGAATGTTTTGTTAAGGAACGTTTTCATCTAACAAAATAGTTTACACTTTGTGTAAGATCTATTATGGTTATTTATTTACGGTCATGATACAAATATAGTGACTAAAGATCACACACAATTTAAAATAAGTAAGATTTTCTATATCCTTGATAATCAGGAACTACAAGAGCCACGATAGTATATAATATAACACCCATACGTGGAGCAGATATTATTTGCGATTCTTTTAGCTCAAAAACATTTGTTCCATGGCAGAAACAAAACCCGTTACCTTTATGCGCTACCACAGAATATATAATAATACAATGCGCTACAGGGGTTATGTTCTTCGATATATCTGCTATACTACGAGGGCTATCAACAACACCCCTCCATTTCATCAGCTAATTTGGGATAGGTCAACTTTCAGATTAAAAAAAAGGTTTTGGTACAGTGACTTCTTAGCTAGATTGTCACAGGTGAGGTTGCAGGTCTACCTATGTTATTTTGGAATAATATAAGACCCATTGGAGAACCGCAACTTGTAGCGTAAGCATTATCTCCTATTCTTCTATTTTACGTAGGTATGTACTACTTTGAAGGCAGTTATTAAAATTGGGACTTCTAGCATTTACTTTTCATGATCATATATTTCTCGTATTTTCAAAATTCACGAGGCTTATATCATATGACAAACTTACAAATTATTATGACTGCATAATTAACGCTGGTGTCACAATTATGATGACGATGATTAAAAGCTTGGGAATGATTCACACCCGAAGCCACGCATAAATACTTCAAAATATTGACAATAGAACATATCTCATGAACCGAAAATCCATAAATCATTTGCAGTACATTCGGACACTTACATCTTGTTTCCTTTACATGAGACACTTAGCTTTACTCCGATGCTTGTTTACAGGGAAATTACCTATAAAGTGATAGGTATAAGGTTCAATTTCCCTTTGTTGATTTTGCTAATGGTATATTCTACTATGTGCTCTGCTACGCAAACGCGAATTCAATGGTATTTCCCACTCTTAACGCGTTGGAACATCATGACAAGTGTCAAAGCCAGCCGCAGGAACACGTTCGGATGCCACAATAATTTTAGTTCTAGATACGCGAAAATATACTTTATTTCACAGTCGTAAGGTTTAAAGAACGGTAAAGGAAATTGTAGTGATGAAAATTCACGCATGCCGCGGATTTTCAATATTTCATCTAGCGCAAGTTGCAGAGCTTTGCTATGAAATTGTAAAGATACCGTATTTACAATTTTATTTCAGTATTTGCTTTAAAAGAAGTATCACGTCAATTTTCCTTTGGAGCATTAGACTGAAAGGCAGGAACACGACTTTTATCTAACTCTGTGTGCATATAAAAAGTATATTTATCGGTGATTCGTTCCGTTTTGGAACGAAATGCTGAAGCTGCGAAATTCATAATTTCAGGACAGCTTTCTTTTACATCACTATACATAAATAAACAATAACATAACATAAGGGATTTTTCAAGTATCGTTCCATAAGAAAGTAATGCGGGATAAGACACTATGGCCGACTATCAATAGGCTATTCGGCTAGGCCGCAGGTGACTAAAATCGCAAGCTTCAAAGTAGAGTAGGTTCTGACTTTTGTCGTGCGGCGGGTGACTAAAATCAACAGTAAAAATACTCAATCGCAGCAGGTGATCGATCTGAATTTTTATGTTAACTGTTCTGATCGCTATTTTGATGCAAAATGAACTAGTCCCCTGCGATTTTTATCGACTTGTGTAAATGGGGTGGCGATTCGGCTCGTACGGCAATTTAATAAGCGAGCACTGCGAAAATCGACCTAGTGTAAATCCCCCATAATAGAGGTGTTTGCAAATTAGACGCAACGTTTTTCTTTATCTACTATGTCATCAGAAACAACTGTACAACAAATATGTATATGACATTAAAAAAAATTGTTCGAAAGCAGGTAAGGCAGTGATCAAACGAAAGCCTATTCCTGCGTAAAAGAAACATAACCTTAAATCATGACAAATCTAAAACCCGTTTCATTTATCACGCCACCAATTAAATTTCTCTTCTATAACGTGCTTATTTTATAAATTATAAAACTAAACAACAACATAATTTGGGAAACCATTAAGCAAGATAACTTAAACATTTGCCGACTGCAATGGAATAAAGATAAATCCACTTTAAGTAAAGCAGCATCTCGAATCCTTCGTGAAATATTGCGTACTAAAAACCCAGACTTTTACCATTATCTGGACGAAACTGTTCTCGTTCCTATTGTCCTGTTATCCTGAAAACGACCAAAAGTATTATTCACTCTAAAATACAATATCTACGTACAAGCAGTAAGTAAATTGCATATGATTACTTTAAGGAATTTAAGATGTAGATAAGCAGCTAAATTTAAGATGCGTGTGTTACTCACACCCGCATCTTAAATTTAGCTGATATTTATTGGACATGAGACTTTCCGCGTTGCTCCACGGACTTTGTGCGTATAAAAAATTGCTTTAAATAAGCGACGAACCGACTTTAGTGACAAACTACTGAACCGATTTTGAGGAAATTTCTGTGGGACCAATCTGAAAGTATATCCTTTCAAATAAAAAAAGAATGTTCCAAATCGGTTTGTAAATGACCGAGATCTGAGGTAACAAACATAAAAAAAAATACCCGACGAATTGATAACCTCCTCCTTTTTTGGAAGTCGGTAAAAAATATAAAAACCTATTACTACAGCTATGTGGAAAATTTCTCTTTGGCGGAAGCGGAACAATAGGAACTCAATTTTATTTAAATTAAGTACTTACCTGGGTGATGTAGCCTGAAACCAACATTACCATTTAGTGAAAAGAGTGTTCCGCATTGTCACTTCGTTTCTTAAAAAAATATGTTTTAATACATTTTTTTTATTTAATACATATTACATAGTCGTTGCAAGTTTGTTGTAACATATGTTACTGTATATTCCTATATTGCGGCACAGTCTAAAGTTTGCGGTGCTAACATCTTTTGTCTCTATGCAAATGCACAAGTTGTAGAAAAGCAGTCCAATTTGACGCTAAATCCCGAGAGATACAAGCACACCGCAGGTTTAAATTAAATTTGGACAAAAGATGCTGAAAATACGAGTACTTCTGCACCATATTTTAAGTAGTAGCGCAGAAAGTTTTATTTGCATAAAATTGCTTTTTGAATTTAGTTGCTCAATTTATAGTAAGTAGTTATAAGTAATATTCTCAAAGTTTTATCTCAGGGGCTGATTGATGCGACGTGTGATCTAAATGCTGGAACTTATTAAGCTCAACGTATCGGAATTCTTATTGCTCGGGGCAATTCCACCAGCAAGCTGGGTAGTACAAATGATACTTCTTACAAACAATCAATATGCAGAGTGGGACAGATTGAATACTAAAAAGATGTCTTATATTTCTGAACTTCAGAGGTATAATTCGACAGGTAATTTGGCTATAATTATACCACTTGTGGACCTGGCTTGTGAATCATCGCCATCTTGTCGCATGGCTGCCGAAAAAGCTGGCTGGTTGGCATGGCTGATTATACACCTCCTCTTTTATAATTAGACCTGCAAGAGAGTGTAACGCTTTGCCGTCGTCTGTGTTCCCTGAACATTAAAATCTTGGTGTAGATTGTAGAATATGGTTAAAGAGTTAATGAATAGTTATCTTCTGGGAAAGCGTGCTACACCTTCGACTATATCTTCTGTTCACATCAGATGAGATTGTGGTCAAACGTAGTCCCAATTCAATATAAAAAAATACACACGGGAAAAGGGCTGATTCCAATTGTATTTTTTTTTTGTGCATTCTACTAGGTCATCATAATAATATACTGCGATAACCCAGACGCCTGCCAAGCGTGGTGTATTACGGAAAACATCCCTTATATAAAGGGAGGCCTGTGTTCAGACGTGGACGTCTTCCGGCTGATGTTAATCAGACAATTGCAGTCATAACTTCCTAATAAGGTACCTACATTATAATATATATTTTATAGTGTTAACCGACACTAGCGGATGTTCACACAAATATATTTTATACATCACAAAAATTTCGCTTCCAACAGGATTCGAACCTGCGTCTTCTGTTTATCTAGACCAGACGCCTTAACCAACTAGGCTATGGGGCTCTGGTCTAGATAACCTCTTCTGGTTATCTAGACCAGAGCCCCATAGCCTAGTTGGTTAAGGCGTCTGGTCTAGATAAATTAAAATTTCGCTTCCAACAGGATTCGAACCTGCGTCTTCTGGTTATCTAGACCAGACGCCTTAACCAACTAGGCTATGGGGCTCTGGTCTAGATAACCAGAAGACGCAGGTTCAAATCCTGTTGGAAGCGAAATTTTTGTGATGTATATATTTGTAAGGTACCTACATGTCATCATCTTCTTTATTAAGTTCTATAAGTAATAGCTAAATAGAGATTATATTTGCTATGAACAACAACATTATATTATAGTAAAGTTATTCTAACATTGGTACAATGGGTGCTAATCTCAGTCTAGGAGTTAGCTAGGACAATATACGGGACTTAAAACTTGCGAACTGCATTGTGTTTTGTACAATGCACGTTAATTTAGTAAAGTTATTGTTACTGGGTACTTTATTGGGAAGGTTGGTGGGACATCTTCAGATGTAACAAGCGATGTAATGAAAAATTTTCCTGTAATGAGATAATTACAAATATTCTATACATACTTACATAAAATAAATAAAATAGAAGTGTCTGTTTGTAATGTCAAAATACCAGCTATTTACTAAATGCATATGAAAGTATACACGGTACTTAAAACACAATTTTAAACATTTTTGTCTGTCTCTTTGTTCCAGCTAATCTCCGAAACGGCTTGACCGATTTTGACGGGACTTTCACTGGCAGATAGCTGATGTTATCAGGAATAACTTAGATAACTAAGTAACTTACTGTTATTACGTGGGCGAAGCCGCGAGACACAGCTAGTATTAAATAAAACATTAATGTTATGTGTGGAATGGCTCGTAATAAAATCCATATAAGTAATGAACATAAAAAGTATTTTTGCATACAATTTTATGGATGGCTTTTTGGTTGTATTCGTTAATATTTCAAGAGAAATGTTGAAATGTTTTCAATAGTTATGTTTCAAATTTATTTATTTTATACATAATGGTGAAATTAATATTTTTTATTATAGGTATCTCATGTGCTAGTCTCTTGTCATAGCCCACATTACCTCTTACAATTACGTGAGATTTTAGATTTTTCAAGAATAAAACAATCTTTACATTGAAAAAATAAAACTGTTCAGAGAGTGAAAGCGCCTTAAATTAATACCAGAATGATGTTTTAACTTCTTTACACTATTATAAAATAAATTGAGAAATAGAATACTTTATTATCTTTAAAATAGATACAGACTTAACCAAACCAGATTCGTAAGTTATGATTACGTAGTTCAAAGTAACTGCTTATACCCGAAGTTGGATACACGCTTTAATTCCAACAGAATTGTTGTTGGAAGTTAGTTTACTGTCACAATAAAACAAACAGTTCCAAAATGTTGTGCAGTATAATATACTCGGGCTTTGTTCCACACAATTGCAGAGATTTTCGTCGAGTAGCGTCGCAGGAAGCGCTGACTTGGCTATTATGAGTTAAAAATTATACGAGTAGTTTATATCTATTGGGACCTCTGTGCAAAATTTCAAGCATATAATTAATGTAGTTTCTTCTCGGGTCTTTAAACTTTTGTCGCACTGTCTGTTTCCGGCTAATCCCCGAAATGGCTGGACTGACTTTGGCGGGACTTTCACTGGCAGATAGCTGATGTTATAAGGAGTAACTTAGGCCACTATTATTTTAGAAAAAGAATTTGGGTACCGCGCAAAAAATAAGCCTCATGAAATCGAATCCGTGCGGGTGAAACTACCTAGTTTCATATAAAGCTAGTCTTACATAAAACTGTACATTCTTCAAGTATCTAGTAGTAATAGATAAGTAGAGAAAATACTTGACGTAAAAGGTTTCCAAATAAATAAATAAAATCTGAATTGATATCAATGGGCGTGTAAGGACCACATTTACTTAGTCCTACGATGTGTGCTCTCAAGTCGTCTGTAGGCTCCAAAGTTAGCACCACTTAAATCTACTGGCGTCTAGCACCTTTTGAGCTTTTAAAAGGATCAACTTCGTCAACGTATCACGCCACAGCGCAAATAAACCCGATAGTAAACCGCAGTCGTTGTAGAACTTCTTCTTGCGTGGCAGTAAACTTTATGCTGCTATAACATAAGGAATGCCCAGAAATAATAAGGTGAGGTTAGTTCTAAAGAATTGCAGGCCTTATTCTTCTCACGTTTTTATATCTGTGGGTGTGAATTACATATAAACAACTAAGCATGGAATGTGATGTCTTATTGACGTTCGTTTTAGAGTTAAAAGAGTAACATTAAATAAATAAAAAATAATTAAGTGTCCTTTACTCTGTAAACTATTGTTTTACTTTATCACAACATTGTAAATCCTGCCTATCAAATGTGTACCTCACGGGGCAGTCGAAAATAAGTCGTTAGCGTTATCATGTGCAAAATAAGGTTCGATATTTTACTATCTTTGCCACCAAGCAGTAATGTGCAACCATTACTGTATGCCAGTGAAATTACGGGGCTTATGAGACTTAATATCTAATGTGTCAGGGTAACAGCCTTTTAATTTCAAAGTTCTGAGTGGCACTGCAATTGTTATAGGCTGTAATGTTATGCTTACCATCAGGCAAAGGACCTGCTCATCTCGTTATCCAATAGTTTAGAGAGATAAGTCGATGTAACAAAAGTGACATAAAAAAACACGACTGCCCTAGCCAGTGTCACTCGGTATGATATAAAGATTCTAACGATACGCCATAAATATCCAAATCTGTTCTGGCGTTTAAAGTTTTAGTAAAATAAAGAAACTCACATACACACATGAGTTCTAAAAACATTACACTGCGTTTTGGTGCAGTCGCGTAATAAAAAGACTTTTTTTTTACACTGGAGTTTACCATTTAATTTTGTCCAGTATCTCGCTTGGTTTTAAGCGACAATATGGTTGAAGATGTTGAATACGCTAAACCTAAATTAGAAATGGCACTCAAACGCAACTGCCAAAACTCACCGATAGATGCTTGGCGTCAGATGCAGGCAAGCCTTAGAAAATTCTCTAACACCATGCAAAATTTTACTAGCAATTATTCGAAAGGAAAACAGCGAATTTACATGTGCACGGAAATCAATGCATGAAGAATCATGAAGTGTATCTTTATTCAGCTGTTTTGCTTACCAAATTCCTTCTTGTCTCGAGAGTTTGGTGAAATAACAAGCCGTCCGCTTGTATTGAATTGCAAATAGCGATCTGTTATTTCCCAATATTTTGGGTGGTAGTAAAAACCTAGGCAGGTTTATGATAAAGACCAAACATTTTTGTTTTTTGTTGCTTTCTAGTGAATATTTTGTAATATGTTAATGCAGTGATTTTATTTCAAGGTACACTTGTGTGAAGTATGTTAGTGGGAGGACTAACTCTTCTGCGAGTGACCGTCTGGGTTGTTACCACCGCTTTGTTCGTGAAGTCCGCCGCCAAGCAGTAGTGTGCAAGCATTACTGTGTTCCGGTTTGATGAGCAGAGTATCCAGTGAAATTACTGGGCTTATGAGACTTAATACCTAATGTCTCAGGGTAACGAGCGATCTGCAGTGCCGCGCAGGCCTTTGTGTTTCAAAGTTCTGGGTGGTACTGCAATTGTTATGGGCCGGCGTTACGCTTACCATCAGGCAAACGACCAGCTCGTCTGATTACCAAAGAACATAAAAAAAAAATGTCTGCCACATTTAAGCAGCAGTGGGGCTTATTACATAAGACGACTCAGAGGTTTATGTCCGTATGTACTAGAGTTAATCCTAGTTATCCTACTAATATTATATAAATGCGAAAATTTGTTTGTATTTTTGTTGGTTTTTCCATCTTTCATGCAGCAACAAAGCAATGAATCGACGTGATTTTTGGCATAAATATAGTTTATATCACAGAAAGGACTTTAGAAATGAAAACCTCGTGCCTCTGCTAATACTGTAAATACGAAAGTGTGTTCGTTAGCTGTTTTGATTGTTTGTTCATCTTTCACACAGCGGACGGAGAAACGGACAGACGTGAATTTTAGCATAGAGATAGCTTATATTGAGGGGAGTAAAACAGGCTACTTTTTTCCAGGTAAAATGCATGAATCCTGTGGAAATCTTCACACGGGTGGAACCTTGGCTAGCAGATAGTAATAAATAAATAAATTTACTTTAGCTGGACGTCAACGTCAACATTATTATCAACAATGTTTATAACATAATAAATCGTATGTCTTGAATACATTGATGAACACAGATTTGACGTTATAAAATGATGTTTAATATGAAGTATGCTTATGCGATGCATAAAGAGTTTTAAGAGAGAATTATCTAAGTTCTCTATTGAGATAAAGCCATTAAAATGTAATAAAAGGTTCTATACGCGACCGATTGGCCCTCGACGCAAATGTGCGGGACGCGCCAACTCTAACGATTACGGGCTAGGCTTTGACATTGTATATCCATTGCAGTAGAATTATTTATATAGATTTATATTCAGAAAGATTTTATCCTATATCCTTCTGTTCGTACGTTTGTTAGTTTGTCCTTCTTTCACGCAACAACGCAGCAACGGATCGACGTGATTTTTGACATAGATATAGTTGATGGACCGGAGCGTAACATAGGCTCCTTGTTATCCTGGGAAAATGCACGGTTCCTGTGGGAATGTGGATGAAAACCGTGGGCAAAAGCTAGTAAGATATAAAATTTAAATGGCTAGTCCTTTGCCGTAGTAATTTTGAAGGACACAGTCTTAAGAATTACTAATAGTTTTATTTTGAGCTGTATTAAATTTTATGGGCAAGTTAAAAAAACTATGTGTTGCGAGCTCATATTACTGGGCTCAGTCTGGACTAGTTCTTGTTGGCCCAGCTTGGTCCTGGACAGATTTTTCTATTCAACGAGATGCGATGTTAGTTTTCGTTGTGTGCAATCAATACTCTAATCGGACAAAATCCGAAGTTTCATTGCGCAGTTTGCTCTCCTTAGTGTACGCTTCATAAATATTTTTACGACCTAACATTTAAATTTTAAAACGCATGATGATTTTGTACGCGAGAATGTAAATATGATCGATTTGCGGTCGTACTTTGTTCTGTGCCGCAATTTTGGATAAATAGAATAAAACAAGATGTCCTGCAAGGAACAACGGATAAAGTACCACGTATGAGTAATCCTTCTGCTCATAATTTGTCTACGTCTTATAGCGATAACAGTTAAAATTTCCGTCACGGCGCCTGCATGTGTCGTTCGGTCGATACCGTTTTGTGTCTCACTGCAGACACCGTACCGGAATTTTTATATCCTTATATCCTTCGATACATCATAAAAGGCAGATATGTTATGTACCGATCTTTGATGCGATGGACCAAGTCCAGACATACTCCAGGAAAAGTCCAATGAACCCAGTACGTTAATAATCGTAGCTGAACATCCTTGGTGAACTAGGTGATGCCCCGCTGATGCTTGATTGATGTTTATCAGTCACGGACCACGCGAAAAACAACGATCATCGCCGTTTCTACGACTCTACTCACAGAAAAATAGTTTCATAACCACTTCGTGTTCAGTGTAGAAGCCACGGTAAATACGCGGTGGTGTGCAAGTGATGTATGTGGTAAAGCAATCGTTGCTTTGAACCCGGGTAGGGCTTTGAGGGAGTAAAGGAGATAGCACTATCTGACCGTACTGTTGTCCTTATTGATTTCAAGCCGCCCTTTAGCGCGTAATACCTCGTAATCCGTATTTGTTGCAGAACCATGGTTATTTTGACAGCATTCGTTGGAATTCGGAATACCTGGAATCCCTGGAAATGTGGAATATAACATTTTTCTCTGATTCTTGGAACTTCTAGTATCTCACATTCACGCGATCAGCTACGCGCAACTCTACTCGCGCCTAAAATGCCTCTACTAGCCAAGCTCCTGAGAGCTTGTAGCGTATCTTTTCACCGTATCAAAGCTTAAATCCTATTCTGCACAGAACTTACACACTCATTTCGCCGTATAAAGTTCAATATTGGTTATACGCGCGTTTCTAGACGCATTATCGTGAGTTACTTGCGCAGAAATGGAAAGTTACGGGTTAGACGTGATGGTTGGGCTTTTGGGTTTTATTTGTCTTTGATTTCGTACTTCGCTCGTATTATTAGGGATGAAGATAATATGCAGTAAATTGCTTAAATTATCATACTTTGGCAGAAGTTTAGGAGGCTTCCGATATGATTGAATTATGTTATGAGAGTGCTGTTGACTCACGGCGTTACGTCGTATTCGTCGATCAAGCGATTCAAATTCAAAATGCTTTATTCATATAGGCCACTTATGAAAGTTAAATAAATGACTGTAACAGTGGTAATGTTAGCTAATCTGTGACCTAGGTGTTGGACATGTCAAAGTGTATTTTACTCATTTTACAGCATGTACTACAATACAATACAAAACAATGAGTCGAAATACATAGCCATTCGATACGAGCCATTTTTTTGAAATATTTGTAATGAAGTTATAATATGATATTTGATTAATTAAAAATTCAATCCCGTGTAACAATTTTGTGTATACTTATGAAATTGATATACCGCTACATTTGAAGTTTATTTTTTACGGATAAAATGGATTATTTACGTGAAACCAAATCCTATTTTTTCGAACATTTTTATTTCGAAAATTACGCATCTTTTGCACAATAGTACGAACGTTTATTGCTTCGAAGCCTTATTTGATCATCTGGACGGTGTTAGGCACTAACGTGACTATTACGACCTTTTTTCAGATCTGAACGTTAAAAAAGGTTCTCAAGATAATTTATTTTGTGGGCAGATTTATTATAACAGATTATTCGGTTACGTGAGACTTACGTAGCTTACATCGCGTTTGAAATAACTATTTCTCGTTATTTTTTGGATGACAACAAAGTATATGCTTTTAAAATGTATAGCATACTATTATTGGCAAATCGATTTCAATATCTACAAAAATATTGTTTTACTTCTTTGACTGTTTCCGATATAATAATGAAAGCTCAGACCTATCAAAAGTAAAAAAAATACTTTTAATATCAAACAAGTCCTTGGGCACCGTTTTCACCACATATTGGATAACGAGACGAGCGGGTCGTTGGCTTGATGGTAGGCATAAAGCCAATAACAATTGCAGTGCCACACAAACCTTTGAAACACAAAGGCCTGCGCGGCACTGCAGTGCACTAGTTAACCGGAGACATTCGTTATTATGTCTTATAAGCCCAGTAATTCCACTGACTACTTTGCTCATCGAACCGGAACACAGTAATTCTTGCACATATTAGCACGAGTGTAGAAAACACGAGCAAAGCGGTGATAACCAAGTGGTGGTAATCACTTGACTTGACTGGACACTCGTAAATTCTGCCACCATGATATATTGATGATACTTGATGATACCATGATTATATTTACCAGGAGTAAATATTTGTAAGCTATGCTTTAAATATGCCCCAAACTTTCAAATCACCATCCTATCAACCGATGTCCCATCATAACCCCCATTTCCCGGGGCAATATCACACATGTTCTATATACTGGGTAGGTACCCCCGGTAACAAGGGTCTGAGGATATATCGTCCAATAAACTGGGGCCATAAAAGTCGTCCGCTTGCATTGACGCCGTATTGCCGGGGGGCAATTTCTGATTTTTTCGCGTGGAATTGTGTTTTAAACAAGGAAGGTTTTTGTTAAATTCCGGTATTATACCGGAGAAAAACTTTGGTATGTTAGCGGAATCTTGCTTTATTTATTTAATGACTTTTGTCGCTTACAAGCCTACGAGGTAAGGAATCCAATCGGCTTTCATGTAATAAAAAGTCTAACGATTTTTTCAAGGCATTTCTTAGATAAATTAAATTAAATTAAATTAAATTAAATTAAATTAAATTAAATTAAATTAAATTAAATTAAATTAAATTAAATTAAATTAAATTAAATTAAATTAAATTAAATTAAATTAAATTAAATTAAATTAAATTAAATTAAATTAAATTAAATTAAATTAAATTAAATTAAATTAAATTAAATTAAATTAAATTAAATTAAATTAAATTAAATTAAATTAAATTAAATTAAATTAAATTAAATTAAATTAAATTAAATTAAATTAAATTAAATTAAATTAAATTAAATTAAATTAAATTAAATTAAATTAAATTAAATTAAATTAAATTAAATTAAATTAAATTAAATTAAATTAAATTAAATTAAATTAAATTAAATTAAATTAAATTAAATTAAATTAAATTAAATTAAATTAAATTAAATTAAATTAAATTAAATTTAAATTAAATTAAATTAAATTAAATTAAATTAAATTAAATTAAATTAAATTAAATTTGTTTATTGTGATAAAAACGATAACAACCAATTACATTTATCACATTAGGAAATAGTAGTTAATACACAGTTACAGATTACAATAATATCAATTAAAAGTACAATTAGTTAGTTGAAAGTAAGTATAAGTAATCTCCAGAGATCTGTGGCAATCTCTCATCATGCATTTATTGGTTCATTTCAGTGCCTGCACTTTGAAGTCAGCTTTTCTTTTTGGCTTCGCATTTCAGTCTTCAACTGCATCGTCATTTAAAATGAGTCGACATAGAGGTCAAACGTTAATGTATGAAGCAAAATGAAACACAAAATTAAAAACGACATAACCGTTATTTAAATGTACCGGAACGTAAAGGTTTTACTACCTTTGGCTTTAAGGGTTTTGGTAATGGGGGTGTACGGTGGTTATGAATGTGTTTATGGGGATGGTCTTTGTTTAAACATTTTTATGGTGAGTTGATACGTATTGTTTTGTACAAATATTGTGTAAATCGAGTTTGTAACAGAAATAATAACGTACTTTATCAAATAAAACGTGGGTAACCAAACATGTTTCATTTTATTTATTTATTACTTTATTTTACAAAGAAAATGATGTACTAAAGGAAGAATTAATACTATATAAGTATTTTTTACAAGTCATCCACACAAAGTAGGTACAAGAAAAAGAGGATGTGAAGAATGAATAGAACACTCAAAATCAAGAGTGATGTAGCGTTTGACCACTATCTCACCCGAGCTTAAGATGACGAGGTGGTTGAAGGTTGTAAATACGCTATAGCTAGAATGTAAATTTAACGAGATCAGCTTCCGGAACACACCGGTTGGTGCAAGGTGACATATTTTCATATTGAAGGCGGTAGCCACGCAAGCACAACAATACACCCTGCCACCTTGATATGGTTGCATAACTTTGTCTTCATTTAAAGTTCAAGGATTCGAACCCTCGACCGCTACCGGCATATTCAAATTCAAATTGAAATTCAAAAGTCTTTATTCAAATAGGCCCCAAAGGAGCACTTATGAAAGTTAAAATGACTCTAACAGCGGGCCTCTGCAACATTCATCTACCCGAATCACAGACTAAAACTAATGATGTCTTTATCAGAACATAATAAATGACAAAGACACCAACAGACCCAATCCGTGCTCAAAGTCAACGAACCTTCCAGAAACCCACCGTGCCCGTTCCAAATTGGTATAGGCCGAGCAAGAAGAAGGGCAAGAAACTCGTCACGGCATTCTTTTTAAAAAAATTAGTTTTTTACAATGATTCTAATGCTAACAACTAACAATTTAAAGTTTAGTAGTCGCCAGGAGGCTCCTGAGCTGTTTGCCTCCATGCATCCTTGTCATCTACATAATCCTTAATTACGGCATCGGTTACCTCATTACCACTTATCTACAATAATTTGAAATTACAAGTACCTACGACATTTACTAACAAACAATTGATTTACACCTAGGTATTATATAACTACGATCAAAGTTATTCTTCTCCCGCAAACTATTCTTCCGAACTAAACAAAAATATCTTTCTTTATTGCGTACTATGGAACACAATGCACCAAGAAAGAAGACAAAGAAATTATTGTATCTTAACGAAATAAATGGGGCGAGCGGTGAATGGGGCGGGCGATATATCCTGCCCCTTGTTTCGAGAAAGTTTGCCCGTGTGCAGCACAGTTTTAGGCTAGGAGCCAAGTTGAGATTAAGAATTCAGCGCTAAGTACGACTTGGAGTTAGAATTTCCTTGGATTTATAGGAAGATTGTATAAACAAGAATAATTTAGGTAATTCAACTTTACGCTTAGTAAAGTACCTAGTGCATATGTGACGTAATGCGTTAAAATTTGACAACATAGATTTGCTCACCACACAAGAAGGTTCCTGGTTTTTTAGACTCAAAACGTTTGCATTTAACTACTTATATCTGTGTGGTCGAATACGGTAAATACGCAGTGTTTAGCACGACGGCAGAGCATTTTATAGTGCTCGTTTGGCTAACCACCAAGTTGAAAATCCGTTGCCAAGCACACATCATAATGTTTTGCATGGTACTTTTGAGACCAAGTACTATTCTAGAATCAGCATGATCTTCTTTAACACATCATCATTTAAAATCAGCAATCAGCGGGGTTATTTTAATTAATTTGGAATGATATCCGTGTCGGAAGCGACTGTCTTAATCGTTTTTATTTCGGAATCACATTTCGTCAGAGATTTTTTCCGTTTAGATTCGACAACTCAGCTGCATAAATACGGAAATAATCCCGACAATATTTCTCTGTCGGGATGCGTTTCCGAGATATAAACGATCAAGAAAGTCGCTTCCGACACGGATATTATTCCGAGTGAATTAAAATCAACCTGCATGTGACATAAAGGTAAAAGTTATCAAGAAAAAATAACAATAAATGTAAAGTTAATGTATTTTAAAGTGTTAACCCACGCCAGTGGGATGTTCACGTAAATATATAGGTAGATCTCGAACGGGATTCGATCCTGCGTCTTCTGAATATCTAGACTGACAAAGCTTTGGGAGCTTATATTGATTTCAGCCCATAATATCCTGTTGATCCTCTTGACACCGAAGTTTTTGAGATTCTTTTATACTATTGTGTAACGAGAAGAACATGTCTTTTGTCTGATGGTAATTGATGTACGTACATATTGACGTGAAAAACTGGGATACTTACTTGTTATTTATCAATCGCAAGCTCCCAAACTTTGTCCCCATCATCCTTATGGTGAGCCTCGCAGATAGTATCAGCGGATGGCAGGAGCTTTATCAGCAATTTTTTCGCTATTTCCTAAATTACTTTAGAACGCCCGTTATATCGTTATATACGTAACTTTCGTTATATTATAACGTATAACGTAGGGGAGGTATGCATCCAATATTTCAACTAAATGATCAGAAACTGTTCAAAGGGTAGGATGAATTGATGATGGCGTTGTTTTTTATGAATATTTTTACATATAAAATGTATTATTTTTCGCTTTTTTAATGAAAGCACTTGGTTTACCATTCTGAGCAGAGTTGCATAGTTTTGTTACTATCAGTTATGTTTTATCTATCAATTGCAATTTTTCTCCTTAGTTTTTGTTTTATAAAATCTGACATTATTTGTCTGATTAAAAAATAAAAACAGTTCGGTTCCAAATAGTTAAACATTTTTATAAAACTCGCCAAAGCATCATAATGATTTATCTTGTTTTGAACAAGTATATATTTTTAAAAGCTTTTCGATGCAGATACCTATTAATAAAGCTCAATATAATTAAAGTTAGTATTAGTTTATACTTGGGAGAAGCCAGTAGTGATTGCTGAAACATAATTTCCACTAATTCGGCAGCTCTTGTTAAACGTCGTGGGTAAAAAACAAATAAACTACATAAAATAAACAAACCATCTACCTATATAAATACTAATCAATTCAAACAAGCTTCCGAGGCAATGTCATCAATTTGAAAAAAACTGTCCGGGGTAATGAAAGCCAGACAGACTGTCAATTCGACGTTCGTTCAGTATACTGGACATCGTTCCGTCCGTTTTTCGTAATTTAATTCACTTAGGCTCCCGCTGCGCGCGGGATCTGCGAGACCACCCGGCCATGGGGGCAGGCTGCTATATACTATGAAAACAGTCGCTAAGGTTGGACTCATAGAGATTTTATTCATCATCATCAGCCGGAAGACGTCCACTGCTGAACATAGGCCTCCCCCATAGAACGCCACTTGGATCGGCTACTCGCCTCTTGCATCCAAGGGTTCCCCGCGGTTTTGACAAGGTCATCGGTCCACCTAGTAGGGTTCGTCCTACACTACGTCTTCCGGTTCGTGGTCGCTACTCGAGAACCTTTCTTCCCAATCGGTTATCGGTTCTGAGAGCGATGTGGCCTGCCCACTGCCATTTCAACTTGCTAACTTTGAGAGCTATGTCGGTGACTTTCGTTCTCCTGCGGATCTCCTCGTTTCGGATTTTATCACGCAGGGAAACCCCGAGCATAGCCCTCTCCATCGCACCATATATTTTCAATCTTGCTTCGGTATATCTTCGAACTGCGTCTCTAAATATTTGATAAAAACCTTCCATGGGTTTTAATAAAAAGATAAAATCGAAAAGGTCTACGAATGCCACACATGCAACGATGAATGAGTCAGGTGAGACTAGCCTGTTCTTTTTAACTGACTTCCAAAAAAGGAGGAGGTTATCAATTCGGTGGGTGTTCTTTTTATATTTGTCACCTCAGATCTCTGTCATTTATGAACCGAATTGGAAAATTCTGTTTTTATTTGACAGAATATACTTTCAGATTGGTCCCATAGAAATTTCATCAAAATCGGTTCTGTAGTTTCTCACTGAAGTCGGTTCGTCGCTTTTTTAAAGCAATTTTAATTTTAATAAAGTTCGTTCACTGTGTTGTACCGCGACGTCTTCGAGGTACAAGGTTCGGGCGTAACACATCTGATCATACATCATGATACTGTCACTTATTAGACGGGCTATCGGCTGCCTTCAGATTACACGTGGAGGTTTTTTGGTCTTAAATAATTTCGAAAACACGCATCTTTACAAATATGTTATCTAAACAAATAAATAAAATTGAAGTGTCTGTTTGTAATATCAAAATAACAGCTTTTTACCAAATGCATATGAAAGTATATACGGTACCTATAACAAAACAATCATTTTTTTTATTTTTGTCTGTCTGTCTGTTTGCTCCGGGTAATCTCCGAAACGGCTGGGCCGATTTTGACGAGGCTTTCACTGGCAGATAGCTGATGTTATAAGGAGTAACTTTGGCTACTTTTATTTTAGAAAAAGAATTTGAGTTCCGCGTAATCAAATAAAAACCATGAAGTCCAATATCTCCTTCCTTCATCTCATTATCTAATACGAGTAGTAAAAAACACTACACACTTTTTATACCACAGAAAGATATAATTAAACTCTGACTCCTAACTAGGACACCCTGTACATAATAATCAAGTACTGCGAACACCATTAGTCTCTGTACTTCAAATTTCGTCTATTTTTAATCAGATAAAGTATTGTATCACGTCTAATCAGATAGACGAGGTTATTCTGCACAATGCGACGCCACCCGTCCCGATGCGAAACAAAGAGCATTGTCTCCAATCCACATAAAAATACAGTCAGCATGCAATCCAATCTTTTCACGCTGCAAAAAGGTTAAAGTTCTACGAAGGACTACATAACCGCAAAAATAATTTATGAAAGTTATATTCTGATCTTCTACGAGTCTTTTGTTAGTGGGAGGACTAACTCTTCTGCGAGTGTCCGTCTGGGTTGTTACCACCGCTTTGTGAGTGAATCTACCGCCAAGCAGTAGTGTGCAAGCATTACTGTGTTCCGGTTTGATGAGCAGAGTAGCCAATGAAATTACTGGGCTTATGAGATTTAATACCTAGTGTCTCAGGGTAACGAGCGCACTGCAGTGCCGCGCAGGCCTTTGTGTTTCAGAGTTATGAGTGGCACTGCAATTGTTATGGGCCGGCGTTATGCTTACCATGAGGCAAACGACCGGCTCGTCTGCTTGTCGGCAGACTTCACGAGCAAAGCGGTGGTACTAACCCAGACAGAAGAGTTAGTCCTACCACTAACATACATACTTACATAGTTACAAGTGAAGCTATTATAAAAGTGTGTCAAAAAATAAATAAAAAAGAGACTGAATCAAACCAGAAGTTGTTAACTAGTCTAGTAAAAATGTTATACCGGTTTAATATTATTTTGAAACTTTTACTATATTCAGTCCATATTTTACACTGCAAAAAGGTTGAATCTGCACCATTTTACTGGTTTCATTCTAAACAGACCGCGCACGCCGGGCGCGTGGCGTCGGTCCAAATGTACTCAGACGTCGGAAGGGTTCACTTTTGTGCAAGTGGACTCAGGCCTATTTTCAGTGCTTAAATGATGATTAGTGTTATTTTGCTTTGTTTGATTTTAATCATTTTAAGCTCATTAGGACCTGTTTTTATAGATGTGGATAGCGAGAAATCTGGAACAAATGACGTTTCACGTGACGATTTTCGGTTCTCAACAACTTTTAGTCATCCGAACCAACGTTGGCTTTGGCTCTTGTACGAGTAATGTTTATAATGGCAGTTTGATACTAAAAACTACAATAGCTTAATAAATAAAATTGCTGTAAAAAAGCGAAGAACGGACTTCAGTGACAAACTACTGAACCGATTTTGATGAAATTTCTATGGGACCAATCTGAGGGTATATACCCTTTTAAATAAAAAAGAATTTTCCAAATCGGTATATAAATGACCGAGACCTGAGGTAACAAACATAAAATAAGAAAAAAATACCCGACGAATTGATAACCTCCTCCTTTTTTGGAAGACGGTTAAAAACATATAAATTCTTTTAGTGTTGGCTATGGCTCCATAAATGACTATATAAACCCGTGCGTCGACTTAAGCGTGCTATGATTGAATCGGGAAAAATATTTGTATTTATTTTTCAACGGGCTAAATTATTCTTTTATTAACTACTACATAAATACTCCTGCTAATTATATCTAGCTTAGCTGCAAAAATAGTTGGTGAATCTACCTATAGATAATTCAAATGTTCTAACCCATCTACCAAGTGTTCCCAGCTTGCTGGCGCAATGCCTCTTTGGATTACAATGCTGATTCGTTGCGCCAGATAAGTACCAGCATTTTGGTACAATTGCATCAACCAGCCAGGCTAGCATGCCCACCACGACAAAATTTTGTCTACTGTTTTGTCTCGCTCTTTCTCGTGCGAATATGAGATAAATGCACGATATAAACATCGACAAAATTTTGTCACGGTGCGCATGCTAGCACGGCAGGCACGCCGAAAAAATGTGAAAATAGAGAGTCCCTGTGGACTCAATGTTTCAATACCAAACGGCTCAAACATATGACATAACATCACATATGATCACTCCCGAGTTCAGCAGCGCCGCTTGAGCTGATCGGGTAAAACGCCGCGGTTTCGGCCCTAACCTGTGTCTCAGATATATAATACGGTGTGAAAATATTGATGCAAATATATTAGCGTCGAAATATATTAAAAATTTTCATATGAAACAGGCGAACGCAGTAAAAGTCAGGAAGCATCCGCTGGTGTGATTCTGTCCAAGTTATTGTTCGAGAGATAAATTGTTCCAACACGTGTCGGGAGATGCTACGTCGCCCTTATATTGTCAGCTTGGTACTCTCGGTACGGATATTGCGTTTGACCTGACTGCTTCTGTTTTTTTTACACTAGCAAAAATATGTCGTGGTAAAACTTTAATAAAGCTCCTACATCATAAAGACCAATGTAAGCTGAAAAGCTTGCTATTTCTCTTCATCCTTGCATATTTTCTTACGCTATCCGAAAAAAATCCGAAATGTTCACTGGTTACGTGTACTTTTTACCTTGAGCACTCGTTCTATTTGGTCATTTTTGAATTAATTACATAACATACGGAGAGTTAACATAATATTAATAAAATCTATAATTACTACTAAACCACATTTCATCCTAAAAAATCTTGAGTTTCGAAGATTATGAAACCATGATAATACAACCGGGAGGGTGGTTAGCTATTTTTGGTGCTCCATTATATCATAACTAGCTTCTGCCCGCGGTTTTCACCCGCGTTCCCACAGGAACCGTGCATTAATTAGAGTAACATAGGCTACTTTTTAGGTATCCTGGGAAAAATTCCAGGATACCTAAAAAGTAGCCTATGTTACTCTCCGGTCTATAAACTATATCTATGCCAAAAATCACGTCGAACCGTTGCTCCGTTACTGCGTGAAAGAAGGACAAACCAACAAACCAACAAACACACTTTCGCATTTATAATATTAGTAAGAAGTAAGATTATCATCAATTTTTAATCTTAGAATGTTGTTAGCCCCTTAGATGAAAACTGACAAAGATGCGTATTTTTTTAGAATGACTAACTCGTTGACATTAGCGCGAATCACAAAGCGAAAAGAGCAAGGTTTCGTCCTAAAAAAACTTGCGTTATATAAAAGTTGGCGCTAACTCGCGATGCGGCGTCAGGTGCAGTTTATAGCCTCGACGAGACTGTCATTTTTTCCTCCTCGTTTAGTCTGAGAGCTACCGGGTATTCTTTTCAACCATCAAATTTTCTTTTGATTTGTCTTGCTGATTTCTTCTTGACCATCATCAGTTTATACTGGTCCATTGCTCGATATATTAATAATAATAATTTATTTATTTCAGATTAAATATCCATATTAATTTACATGCAATTAATTAACAAATATAAAATTAAATTTATACAAAATTTAAATAATAAGAAATTAAATTATACAAGATATTGAATAATTATAAATTATACATAGATTGTCCATTTCTCGATTAGCTTGGTCTTAGGCTTATTGAAACCAATTTTTTTGCTATTTTTTCTTTTTTCTTTGATGTAAAAATATAATACAGATGTTTGCTTCACTTAATTTATATATCTCACGCTAGACAGACACACACACGACATACCTACACATATTTCTAACGACAGACGATGACAGCTCTTGCAAAATGGTAAAGCTAAGATTTAGGTATCTTAAAACAACATTTTTTTTTGTATACCAAAGCATTAATAAATTAAAACTCAGATTGTGTGTTAAACAATGTAGAAGTGTAATAAGAGGAGACATTCGCTCTAAAACTATATCTTGTCTCCTTATGAATATTTAGCATTTCCTTAACGTAGTAGTCGTGCAAAGAATAACGTTGTGATAAACAAGCCCACCATTTTACTGCATTAATTTATTTTACTACTCTCACATTATTAATATTATTATTATTTTAAATACAAGAACGAAAGATAATAAATAAAAAATATACAATTCGGGGTTGTTTTTATTCACTCGGAATGAGTCCGTGTCGGAAGTTAAAATTTTTGATCGTTTATATTTAGGAATCATCTTAGTCGTTATTTGATGGTTTCAAGTAATTAAACACAGCACTTGCTTCCATCCTAACTCGCTTCCTCATGAATATGGTTGCAGCATCCTGAACTCGTACAACTGGGGTTGCTGCGTTTTGATAAAAGTTTGCCGCTAAAAATCTTGACAGGCAAAAGTTTTAAGTGGAGACGTGATGCTTCCGGCTACGACGTAGTTTATGTATACAACGTTCAGTATATTATGTCTATTTTTTTATGGAACAGTATCCAGCATAACTATGCAATTGTTATATAACTAGCTTCTGCCCATGGTTTTTACCCGCGTTCCCACAGGAACCGTCAAACCGATCTGTCAAATTAAATCAACTTGTCAACATTATAAAACTTTATTGACAGCTATCAATGTCAATTTTATGTCACTAACTTCTGCCCGCGGTTTTCATAGGAACCGTGCATTTTTCCAGGATAAAAAGTAGCCTATGTTACTCTCCGGTCCATAAACTATATCTATGCCAAAAATCACGTCGATACTTCGTTACTGCGTGAAAGAAGGACTAACTAACAAACACACTTTCGCATTTATAATATAAGTATGGATATGTAATTTTGCAAGTTTTTTAATAGCTGCACATCGAATTGGAAAGAACAATTTTGGATTTATAATAAAAAAAAGCCTACAAAAAGGTTCTTGCTTTTTCGACACTGCGTTTGATGTTCTGTCTTTTAGTGTAGTTACAGACTTATCGTAAAATTTCTGAGCTTTCTCAGGGTAACGAGCGCATTGCAGTGCCGTGCATTTGTGTTGGTACTGTAATTGTTGGGCCGGCGTTATACTTACCATCATGCGGCAGTATAACAACGACCCGCTTGTCTGTTTTCCAATAGTATAAAAAAACTATTTGGCTTCTTTTTTCCTAAACCATATTTTATCTTCTGAAAGGACACGATTCTTGGGTGGTAGCCTAAGAGGTACGTATTCTGTATTCGTACGTAGACCAATTTTCGTGTACTAAATATAAGCAAGTATTAATTATTCTGTCTGGGCTGGGTACTGGCAAGCTATGATATAGTACTCGTAGTAAGAAGTCAGGACTTTATTCAAGCATTGTTTATTTATTATTATTTTCGAATTTTTATCCCTTACAAATTTTGAAGTTATATAATATCTCGAAAACACCCTTCACTACCCCTAACCGATTTATTGGCCGTCTATTTCCTAGCCCCCGCAAACAATTTCCAACTCCTCCATACAACTTCATATAAACTCGGTGTGAACTTTGTCGACGTCTATTTAAGTGTTTTTTAGAGATCCTTGGGCTGACGTATGAACGACGAACGTCAGTCAGAGTTTTATTGAATAAACTCTAAAAAACAACTCGAAACTATATTATTGATAGCCCACAACAAGATTCGGTAAATAAGTAGCCGTTTGTTTAACATTGACTTCAAGCTTACTTAAGCTTACTTAAAATTCGGTAAAAGGTTCACAGTTAAATCCATTTTTCGTTTACATCAAATAATATCTTTTGATCACGGTTTCGCAAGCATACATTCATAATAAAATGTAGCCTATAGCACTCAGGAATACTGTAGCTTCCTATTAGTGAAATACATACAGAGTTTTAAACCATGGTTCATAATTATTATAAGCTTGGGCATGATCTAACTTTAAAGTCCGAAAATAAGACAATGTTCGAAATTCCCTTTTAAAGAACAATTTACTCAACAAAATATTCTACGGAACTCATGTAAATATTCCAACACTCACTAGATCGCGTTTTTTTTACATTTTGTCGAATAAATATAAATACGCCTCCGGTACACGTGTCGCTATACCTAAGTTTGCAGATGACACTTTGATGGATTTTTGAACCGAGTTTTTTTGTTGAGAATAATAATGGCTTCGAATAAGACTGTGTTCTTTAGATACGTATACGAGTACAAAAGTTAACTTTTCACTTGAAAACTGATTTTGGAAGAGAGAAGGTTGTCGACACTATTTTCATTCAGCGACTTTTTTACTCTTGATAGATCTTTTTCGAGCTGGTCGTTTGCCTGATGGTAAGCATAACGCCGGGTCATAACAATTTAAGTGCCACTCAGAACTTTGAAACACAAAGGCCTACGCGGCACTGCATTGCACTCGTTACCTTGAGACATAAGCCCAGTAATTTCGCTGGCTACATTGCTCATCAATGCGAACATAGTAATTCTTGATAAGGAGGTGGACTTGATTTGATTGGTAGGTGGACTGATGACCTTATCAAACCCCCGGGGAACCGTTGGATGCAAGAGGTGAGTACCCGATCCAAGTTGCTTTCTATGGTGGAGTACTATGTTCTGCAGTGGACATCTTCCGGCTGATGTTTATAATGATGATGATGAATTCTTGATTATTGCTACTTGGCGACAGACTACACGAGCAAAGCAGTGGTAACTGGTACCTACCAGACAGATATGTACTCGCAGAAGAGTTAGTCCTACCACATCGTCTGACTATCTCACTTGATCTTAAATGATTATAATTGGTCGAGGTTAGTAAATGTGGTAAATAGCTAGATGAGCACTAGAAAATGCCATTCTAGCTCTAACCGGCTGCCTTATCAGATAATAATCTCGTGTTCGTTTTCAATACCAGACCGATTAAAACCAGCGGTCACTAATCTTCGTGTGGAAGGAATAGTCTAGAATTTTGCTGGTTATCATTTTCGAACGAACGTTATTAAAGAAATAAGCTCTTAGAAAAGGAAAAGAAGCGAAAACTATTGACAACTCCTTCCACACGAAGACTAGTGACCGCTGGTTTTAATCGGTCTGGTATTGAAAACGAACACGAGATTGTTAGCTGATAAGGCAGCTGGCTGGGTGAGCTATCATGGTTACATCACAACCTTTTTTATTTATCATTGTGGAATTCTAAACATCAACCTATGAGTTAGCCTCACTCGTCTTTGAATATTTTGTATGTCCATAAGTATGCAATAAAGAATTTTGTATTATAACGTATTGTGTGTAGTGATACATTTTATGTTTCCAATGTATGTAAATTTATGTTTAAGTGAAAGTGAGTGGACATTTCATTCGTCTTTATGTTGCAGTATGTTTAAGATTTGTAATGGTGTCCAATTTTATTACTAAATCATTACCGCCCACTTGTAACATCCAAGAATGACTCAAAATACAGTAAAGAACATAAGTTGTAGGAACAACTAGGATAAGACGATTTTGGATCTTAATCCTATTGAGTTAAAAATATTACAGACAGGACTTTGATTACCGCCTGTACTTAAATATTCAGTTACTTGAATTGTATTTTAAACTTCTATAAAAGAGAGTTATATTTTTGAAAGTGATACTAAATATTTTATGTTGAATTAAACTTCGAGTAAAAGTTTGAGCTTTTTCACTGCTATGTGATCACTGATGAAAGGTTTTAACGTTGTATTTCAATGGGTATTCGTTGTTGGAGATCCTGTTATCATAAACTAGCTTCTGCCCGCGGTTACACCCGCGTGGAAAAAAGAAAGATGGCAGATTAACTAAAAAAAAATATTTTTCCCTTAGTGCGATATTTTTTTTTTCTTAGTAGGTAGTGAGACGAGCTGGTCGTTTGCCTGATGGTAAGCATAACGCCGGCCCATAACAATTGCAGTGCCACCCAGAACTTTGAAACACAAAGGCCTGCGCGGCACTGCAGTGCGCTCGTTACCCTGAGACATTAGGTATTAAGTCTCATAAGCCCAGTAATTTCACTGGATACTCTGCTCATCAAACCGGAACACAGTAATGCTTGCACACTACTGCTTGGCGGCAGACTTCACGAGCAAAGCGGTGGTAAAAACCCAGACGGACACTCGCAGAAGAGTTAATCCTCCCACTAACATCTTGAGATATATCTTAATATTCTGTAATATAACCTCTTTTGCGTCCAGTTCATTAAGGAACCCTTAAGGAATCCTAGGGAGAGTTTTAGCAACGTTTTAGGATCGCAGCAAAGTACTACTGTCGATTTGTATCGCTTACCAAAACCTTTGTTTTGTTGAGTGTCATTGTGTATTAATGGTGGGTTATTTATCAACCTTTAAGTATTCGTAACCCTGTACGAGTGGGAGTCAAATATGTATGTATAAAGACGAAAACGAGTATATTCTTATCCTCTCCAAAATTCTACAATGGCATTCTGTAAAGCATTCTCCGCTTTACAGAAGTCAGACTTTGACTCGACGATGACGATACTTGAATGTAACTCTGTCGCAATTTTAACGGTTTTTATAAAATAAAACTTAAATTTTATAATAAATTTAATACTGGCTGAATTAGCAAAAAAAGCCTAATGCGTAAACAACTAGTTTTGCTCAGACTATAGTCGTTCCAGCGGTTCAAGTACGGAAGTCGGCTCGATAAATTTGTCGAATCGAAAAACCCGATAAATTTATCGAATGTTGCGAGTACCGAAGTCTGATCGTAAAGTATTGTAGTAGCTCTATATTCTCTTTGGATTCGACCTAGCTATTCGATAACTTTTGTCGATTGTTTAGAGTCTCGATAAATTATATAAAAAGTCGATAAAACCCACTTTCTCGGTTTGAACTGTCAATTTTATAGAATTTTATCGACCGAAAAGATCCGTAGTTGCGCCGCAGTGTCGGCCACACTACCCGCGTCGCTCTAAGGTGGGGAGAGGTCGATTTGATTCTGTTTCCATTGCCAGTAGTATCAACTCTCTCTGTACTACATACTGCCTTACTAGGAGTCCCTTTGTTGCGGCTCGAATTTTATACCTGTCATAAAACACATTCATTATTACGAACGATGTAACTTAACCCTTGCAAACGAGATACGAGGCTACGAGTACAATAACATCCTATAATGTTACTTTTGTTGTTTTGGTAGCACAATTCAGAATACAAAAGACAGAGTTTTTTTATTGTTTTGTGTACTTATGTTAAAAGTACCTTGAGATACTTTTACGCATCGTTCCATTCAATCCACGACGCGTGGAGCGATGGATTTGGAACGCCCCTTGTGTGGTGAACTTAACATTGCCAGAGAGCTGGGCCTCGATCGCGCTAATTTGAAATGACAGCGTACAGTTATAGTTTAGTTGTGGTTTGTATCCAACTGTGGTTTAGTTTCGGCCTCTTTCTAACTTTTTTACAATCGTTCATTTGACAGCGTTAACTATCAGTTGTTGTCGAGAAACATCTCAACTTTTGGTAAAACTATTAGCGCGATACGAAACGGTCAAAAAGCTGTGAGGCGGTTGTGGTTTAGTAGCGGTTTGGTTGATAATTTTTAACGCGATTGCTCTCCTGTTCTGATGATGAAACCGGAAGGCAGCTACAGGAACTCGTAACGAAACAGCGTAGCTCTATTGAGTTTGAGCTCGTTTGAATTGTCCTGATAATAGAGTTGGAGGGTGGCCACAACATTTACGAATTACGTATTTTATAAAAGTTTGCCTAGAAATATATATTTTTACAAATTATTTTTTTTATGTTATTTGGTAACGAGACGAGCTGGTCGTTTGCCTGATGGTAAGCATAACGCCGGCCCATAAAATTTGCAGTGCCACCCAGAACTTTGAAACACAAAGGCCTGCGCGGCACTGCAGTGCGCTCGTTACCCTGAGACATTAAGTATTAAGTCTCATAAGCCCAGTAATTTCACTGGATACTCTGCTCATCAAACCGGAACACAGTAATGCTTGCACACTACTGCTTGGCGGCAGACTTCACGAGCAAAGCGGTGGTAACAACCCAGACGGACACTCGCAGAAGAGTTAGTCCTCCCACTACCAATATAAATAATAAAACTTTTTTTTTGTGCGCTTCCTTTGCGTAGGACGAGTAAGTAAGTAAGTCAGCTCTTTGTAATAGCAGCTCAATTCGGCAGAACTGAAGTGTTGTGCATGATTGTTGTTTCTCAATAGGTTTAAAAAGTATTGTCCATTGTGGTATTTTCTTCCTTAAAGTTTCATTGATATGATACTAGACGTTAACCAACACGATCACTGCATCGTCCCTGTATACAAAACTACCCCTACCCCCCCATAAAAGTTGGCGGATCAATTATCCACTGTCAACATGGCGGTCAATATGTTTGTCCCGTCAGTAATTGCTAGGATGAACCGTTTGCTTACGTGATGACAACAAGAAAAACAGAACGATCGATTGTAAGGTTAATAGTGTACCTACATGAAATGCTAGCCTTAGTCTTAGTGCCTCGAAGTGTTGGAACTTCCTTCCAACTTCCTTCCAACGAAAAATGTTACAACAAACTTGACCTGTTTATAATATACAAACGAAGCACAATGATCATCTTTAAATTTCTTTACATATTTTTTTACACTAAAGTTTGCGATAACTTATCTTATTTAACTATATAAGTACTAACCATCATCGCTTACCTGTAGCTGAGAACGTACTGGTAAGCATCAATACGGTTGAAAATCATGCATAGAGTAAAAGTAAAGAAACAAATATACAGTCGAAGTTTAGAACCAAAACGTTCAACTTCACAAACCAGGTTTTGCACGGCCTACGTATCTATACACATCCTGTATAGGTATTAACTAGAGATATGCCTGTAGGTACATTAGGCAATAGACAGGTGGGTACTTTAATCGGAGGCCTAATCAAGACGAACCGATCACTATCACAGCAGGAGGGTAACTGTTCCTGGCTACTGTACCCCCGTTAGGTACTGAAATAGTGATGCGCAATTTCCAATAGTTTTTAACTTCCAAGTCGAGTACAGAATGTATCAATCCGACATATTTATTTATATGGCAGCTTCTCATTTCAAGCTGGCAGTGGACCTAGGGTGCTACAACATGTATATAGCTTGTACTTGATGACAAACAAATGCTTATCGGTCTATCCGGAAGACCACTCCTGAACAAAGGCCTTCCACAGCCTGGATAGGCCACTCTTGCCTCTTCCATCCAACGGCTCCTCGCAGTTTTTACCAGGTTGTTGGTCTAGCTGCCTTGTCTCAGTAGCTAGCCCAAATAGCTTGCTAGCTAGCAAGCTATTGAGAGGTTAACATCATCGAAATGTAGTCCCGCAAGTTAAAATCTGTCGCCCAACAGCTTTGACAGCTGATTAGAAGTGAACCTCGGTTCATGATTTGAACCTGGTTCGTAGCTGAACTTCATTTTAAATTGGTTGGTGAACTCCACCTTAAAGGTTAAGCGGTGATCAAACTATGAAGATAAAAATAAGCACTCCAGACTACTTAGCTGTTCATTGTATTAAGACAAAAACGGGTCTTTTCGCGCACAAATAAAATCAAAATACTTAGCTGTTATTTTTACAATAAGGAGTCTCAAGTATTCCGAACTTCTTGAAGACGCCCATCCCTACTGATCCAGCTCCTTAATGTGTCGGCAAGATTTGCATTTTTAATTAAATACAGCGGTGGCAAGTGCGGCCGTGGTCGGCAGTGCGTGGGCAGAGAGATTTATTCTGAGAGAACTAGGGCGCAAGGAGAGAGTCGTTCGTTGTTTTTTGACATGAACAATACAAGAACTACTTAACTGTGGTTGCGAAGAAAAATAACAATATAATTTGTGTACGTTCTACTGTAACTTAGTAACACCATATTTTCTTAACTTCATTAAGAAGTGATTTGGAAATAGTGTCGCTACGTATAACGTACGTACGTACGTACGTGGTACACAGTGATGTATAGACCTGGTGCCAGCTTTTGGTATGCCAATGTGTTAGTGCAAGAAAAAATCATTACGGAGAACTAAAATAAAATAGGTAAATAGATTTCACGTCATTGGTAAAAATTAACTGCGTAGCAAAATCGACTGTATTGTGACACTATTTTTATAGGTAAGTAATAAGTATTTTTGTCTTACCGTATAGCATAATATTTAATCCTGAACTCATAAGAGGTTGTTTTTTTGTCAGCATGTTTTTGTTAAGCTGAGATTACTGATACTGTTATCTAGGCGTAAGTCATCTCTAGATTTATGTTTTTAATTAAAGCACGCGGTTGTGCATGTGTGCTGCCATTAATTGTCAGCAAGGAAGGTTTACTGTTCTTTCATTGTGATATTGTGGTGACGAATTTTTGTTATTTTTAGTAAAATTCTTAAAGAAAATACGGTGTTTTAAGGCTTGTGAATTAAAATAAATTATTTGATGAAATTTACAGATGATGACCGCTTGGTATGAAACTATGTATGTACCTTGGTATGTAAATTTTCTCATGAGAGAAAATATACTTTATTACCATTTTAACTTATATGGCTGGAGCCTATATAGTATATAGGTATCTACTATTGAGAAAACGCCATTTCAAATCCCGTTGGATTGAGATATTTTTACACAATCATAGATAAACTGAAACTAAATGCTACCTAAAAATTACTAACTAAATTATCTTAGAAAAAAAAACAACAAAAAAAAACTTAACTAGAACGAGGAATCATTTTCTAATAAACTTTATGTAACAATTACTTGAGTACAAACTATTTTTATAAGAAAATAAGCACATGTACATATACAATATACACATAATAAGCATAGTAACTTCTTTAAAAAAAGCTCTCTAAACATTTCGTAAATTTCTGTTCCATTTAGATAAAACTAAATGGAATTGAAAAAAACAATTACATCCCTATTGATCTTAGTTAAAGCTAAAAAATGTGTTTACTGCTCCCTCAATATTTCTTCAGCGCTTAGCGAAAGCAGATACTTTCTGCTATATTTCTTTGGTACTTAGCAAATTGTAACAGAATCTCGGTGCCAAATAAATCCCGGTCTTCCTTCTTTCGTTCCTTCACTCCTTCGCTGTACAAAAACAGCGAAGTTTGTGTAATTAATCGAGTGACCGCTGCACTCAGCCTAACGAGCTAAGTCGAAAGGATGGGACACAGAGAGAACATCTTGAGCCATTCGACTGTGTCTATACGCATAGACGCGTTTCTTCATACGCCTTTCTGTAACATTTGCCTTTCTGTAACCTAGTGTTAATTAACAATAAGAAGTGATTTTTATTAGTTTTTAACCGATTTGCAATATCCATACTTCCATACTAATATTATAAATGCGAAAGTGTGTTTGTTGGTTTGTCCTTCTTTCACGCAGTAACGAAGCAACGGATTTTTGGCATAGCTATAGTTTATGGACCGGAGAGTAACATAGGCTACTTTTTATCATGGAAAAATGCACGGTCCCTGTAGGAACGCGGGTAAAAACCACGGGCAGAAGTCAGTGTGACATAAAATTGACATTGACAGCACTAAATAAATTGACAGCTGTCAATAAAGTTTTACGATGTTGACAAGTTGATTTAATTTGACAGATCGGTTTGATGGTTCCTTTGGGAACGCGGGTGAAAACCGCGGGCAGAAGCTAGTATATTTATAAGTCTTAAGAATACCATAGGTACTTGGTGACAGATTTCCAATGAGAGTGGTAGCTAGCAAAATTAGTACCAGAAAATGCCGTAACCACATATCTCTCTGTGGCCGTAACTATAAAAGGAAGCATCATGGTGTAGGTGTATACATTTTTTTATACTATTATTTAATGAGACGAGCTGGTCATTTGCCTGATGGTAAGCATAACGCCAGCTCATAACAACAGCAGTACCACCAGAACTCTGAAAAACAAAGGCCTGCAGCGCGGCACTGCAGTGCGCTCGTTACCCTGAAACAATAGGTATTAAGTATCATAAAAGCCAAGTAATTTCACTGTATACTTTGCTCATCGAACCGGAACGCAGTTATGCTTGCACATTATTGCTTGGCGGCTCCCAGACGGCCACTCTCAGAAGAGCTAGTCCTGCCACCTGGTGAAATTGCTAATTTTGATGCTATCTAAGGGGCACCTTACACGCTCAAGCAAACGTACGTTTGCTTGTCAGAATAACAACGCTTTTGCGTCAAGCACGGAAACGTACGTTTGCTTGAGCGTCTAAGGTGCCCCTAAAACCATACATTATAAAAAGATGACAAAACGTTTCTCCCACTATACGCCTTACTTTAGCTCCCAGGCCGCAGCGCACTGTCTAATTAAAACTCATTCTGCCGCACTCATTTAAATATTTAATTGCGCTCTGTACCGAATTAAACTGTAAGGATGTGTGACCGCTCCGGCACTTGCATAATGAAGCAAGGTGCCGTCTTGGGAACTTATATTGCCAAGGGTAGGGTTGGAGAAACACAGTCAAATTAAACAGCAATTTGAACATAGCATACTTAATGATAGCTCTCAACTTTTATAGTGCGAAAGGTTTAGAACTCTGACATCTTAAAAGGATAGCATCAAATCGGTTGACATTTTAGACTACGTTTGAGCACTATATCTTTTATTATTAAGTGATCAGCTATGACCATAATAATTATGATTGATGGTAGTAAACTCGTTACAGCTCCGAAAATCTAATGTGGCCCAGAGCACACTAGTGTTTCAGTATGTGTTTTGATTTGTGTTCGATTCCATGTTCGTAACTTGACATGTTGTCTTTCTACACTTTCGTGGTAGGAAAACTGCAATCCGTCAGCCGAAGCTTCGACGTTCGATTTTCGGAGTAAGACTTCGGGGGTCTGGTCCGCCATAGGGGCTTCGGAGAGGGTAATGACCTGGCGAGCATACTTTCCAACGAATGGAGGTTGGCTGGAGGTTTTTTGGTCGAACTTTAGAAATAGCTTTTTTTGACGTATCAAAACTGCTCATAGAAGCCCACCCGTTGCGGAGGAAGAGTGTTGGTTATAATGAGTGAATGTGAATGTATGAATAAATGTGAATGAATGACTCCGAATAATGAGGCCGACCTTCTAACTAAAAACTGACGATGCCTTAGGGGCAGCGTAGACGCTTATGCAAACGTACGTTTGCATGAGCGTCTAAGGTGCCCTATAGAGCGAGGGCTGTGGGCCCACGCCCGGCGACGAACTGCTCCCTCATTACAATTGTCCTTACTATGATGTTTTCCTACTGCAGATGCTCAAGCTCACACTAAGCCACCATTGCTTTAAAGTAACCTAAAATAGAATAAATGTAAATGGTCGCAAACTCGCTATAATACCAGATACTTACATGAGATTTCCTTATAGTTCTCGGAACATGGACTGTTTTCATACAATTTATGAGCTATTAAAATAGTTGTTCGTACCTACTTAATTAATGTCATAATAAATAATCTCCATTTCTCACTACTAAGTAGAGCTAAGTATTCAATTTAAACATACTATTTATAACTTTGCCGATAAATTATTGTTTTATTAACTAACATAAAAAGGTTTATACATGTACTT
Organism: Crocallis elinguaria; assembly: GCA_907269065.1. NCBI lineage: Eukaryota > Metazoa > Arthropoda > Insecta > Lepidoptera > Geometridae > Crocallis > Crocallis elinguaria. Next base: position 33,640,447 of record OU026068.1, read on the forward strand.
AAATTGGGATGTTGACTGATTTTGGGAAAGTGTTTAAAACGATGCGTATGGGCCTAATGTAACCCAAAATATTTAAATTTACTTTTTAAAACAACTAATATTTTAATTATCATGTATTTAAAATGCCGTTTTAAATTTTGCTCCAAAACGGCAGTGACGTCACGTGTTCAATTACCACAGAGTAATTTTCTATAACACTGTAAAGTGACAAGCAAAGAGAATATAACCACTACTACCTAGTCTGTGCTACGTTTAGTGACAAGTTCATTCGATGCTTTGTGTATGTATTGTTATGTATTAAAATATGAGTTCAAAGTTTTGTGAGCTTATTGATTTATATATATGCTTTGGTTAATTAATACACTTTGGATCTTAGAATCTACGATTACTGTTATATATTCATTGTTGGTTATAGAAATAATGTTTTTTGGTATAATAAGTAGGTACTTACACGGAGGTCTTCACATTTCTAAATTCAGCAGAGCAAAAATTATCGTTTGTCGAGAAGAAATTGGCCACCGTAAAACAATCAATTCTCGGCAAATTGGAATTATTTGCCTTTATGAAGCCACTTTCCATCATGGGAGAATATTCAAGAGTCGAAATAAATTTAGAAAAATAGGCGCGGAATTCACAGCACAGATAAATAATCACAGAAATCACTCTAAAATACTGAGCAGTTAAGCGCAACGAGCTATATACTCATTGGAGTTTTGGCGGGAATGCGAAAATGTGCTGTTGTTGATTTTGTGTTATTTACTAAAACCATTGTTTTATAGAGTGTTATAGAGTAATAATAGTGGATTATTAACCATTAAGTGTTCGTAAACTTGCATGAGTGAAAGGCAAATAGTACAAAGACGAAAAACGTGTATTTTCGTATTCTATCCAAAACTCCATAGAAGCTTCAGTAAACTATCCACCAATTTACTGAAGCGTCACTTCGACTCGACCGCGCCTAGACTAAACTTTAACGTGACTTTGACGACTTTCATGCACCAAAACTAGAGATTTATTATATATTATTACTTATATAACTTGACACTAGTTAAATGCGCAAATCACGTGGAGCCAAAAACAAAACAAAAAAAAATATATACCCATTCCGATTGAAACAGTGACGTCATGGGCGTTTTAGGTCACGTGACTTCGGATTGATGTGATTACATTTTGATTATTTAATTTAAATTAAATTCCTTAAAAATAAACAAAAATATTGTGTTTAATAGGATTTCTGTCACAAAAACTACCGTTTCGCGGCAAAATTATATTTTTATTTGAATACAGTCAACAACCCAATTGTGAAGTTTCCCTTTTGCCTTCAAGTATGAAACATAACTTTCACTTAGTGATCCGACTCCACTTTGACGTGTCTCAAATTTAGATGACTAGCTTCTGCCCGCGGTTTTCACCCGCGTTCCCACAGGAACCGTGCATTTTTCGCATGATATTACTACTTTTAAAAAAAAGCGTAGTAGAAATGCAAAATTAATTAACATCAACACTACGTTCCTAAAAATATCCAAAAAGCAGCAACATTATAAAAGTATGGCGTTATCACACGTCATTTTTGACAGTTTTGACAAATAATAAGCTGGGGTCTCATCTGTCAATTTATTTTTTATTGTCTATGGCTACCATTCCATACCCGCGGTTTTCACCCGCGTTCCCACAGGAGCCGTGCATTTTTCGGGATAAAAAGTAGCCTATGTTACTCTCCGGTGCCTAAACTATATCTATGCCAAAAATCACGTCGATCCGTTGCTCCGTTGCTGCGTGAAAGAAGGACAAACCGACAAACACACTTTTTCTTTTATAATATTAATAGGGATAGTAGGGATTCTGGATGAGGCTCACACTGGCTTGAACATTGTTGAGGAGCATTACTCCTACGGATTTGTAATACTTGTTTTATAATTTTACGATGATTTCATTTAGTCACAAAATGTAACTGTGTAGAACCATCGTAAAAGTGCGTTACATAATTTAGCGATGAAGCTTCAGTGATCAATCGACGCCAATAATTCGAATTATAACGAGGTCTAGCCTGGAAACCTTGCGATCTAATCATATCATGGTGGTAGAATATTGTATATAATATATTACATATATTACATTATAAAAAAAAAAAAAAAAAAAAAAAAACCTCTTGTCAGTACTGTTGGGCTTTTTTCGGTATTTTTTTTCAAGAGGTTTTTAGGCCACTTTTGGGCAGTTTCTGTCTACCAGCAGGCCGTCCGCTCCACGGAAATTACAAGGTAATATTTGCAGAGCTAGAGATAGTTCTTTTTTTGTATTTCATAAGATATAAATTTGGTAAGGAATTTTGACGGCTTGCTGCTAATTGTTTATTTTTGTTTCCATGCCAACATCGCGTCGCGCCTGCGCTCTGCGAGGCTCGTGCCATCCCGACGTCTCGGCTAACGTCAATTTATAGAGAAGCTAAGATTTTATTTAAGTTTATTACATGGCACCTTCCACACAAATTGTGAATAATGCAGACCAATGCAATTTTGTGTCGCAGGGGAACATGATACCTTGTCCCGAGTGTCCCCAGGTTCGTTATTTTAAGGGCCAAAAAGGCCTAAAAATTCACACTTCAAAATGCCACAAAAGTATAGAAATTCCTCTTTCGGTCCCAGTTTTAGCGTCCAATGTAGCCAGTAGTAGTTCGCCGAGCGCTGCTACTCCTTCCAATCCGTTTTGGGAGGTCTTGAGCTCGTATAAAAATTCAATCCCGATTTTGAAACGCATTCCGCGTGGTGCACGTATTTCGGTAGCCCTTTCTCTTTCATCGGCTATTAGGAATGTTCTGTCCAAAAATTCAAAGCAGGCCTGGGAACATCTCTTAACTTTTCCTTACCAAGTTCTTTACGTGCATTTAGACCCACTTAACAAAACATCCCTTACTAATAGAGTAAAGGAAAACTGCGTAAGGTACAAGGTACAGGAAGAGCAATGTTTAGGCCTTTCGACTATTGTTCCACCTAACAGGTGGAATAATGATAAAAATTCTAAACAAAATAATGATTCGGCTACCTTTAAGATTGTAGAAACGAAAATTAGCGACGGCGATATTAAAGGCGCCGCACGTGTCCTGTTCTCCAGCGATACAATAGCACCCTATATTCCAGAAACAATACAGTCATTACGTGGCAAACATCCACCCGCAGCAGCAGATCTCCTCCTTCCTGATCCACCTCAACAGAGTGACGTTGTTGTTGAAGTCACCTCACAGGATGTTGCTGCAGCCGTTACGTCCTTCCGAGGTGGCTCAGCCGGAGGCCTAGATGGTCTTACTCCACAACATCTAAAAGATGTTTTATGTGGTAGTTCTGGAGAGACACTTTTGGGGGACCTAACGGGTTTAGTAAACCTGATGTTGTCAGGGCGGGTCAACAGCGACGTCACCGAAATTTTATATGGCGCTAATTTGTGTGCCCTTATCAAAAAAGATGGTGGCATCAGACCTATTGCGGTAGGCACCACATATCGTCGCCTCGCGGCTAAAGTCGGTTGTAGGAAAAAGGTTGCTTCTTTGAGCAATCTTTTTCAACCAATACAGCTCGGCTTTGGTTCGCGTGGTGGTTGTGAGGCTGCAGTACATTCGGTTCGTACTTTTTTAGATCAAAATTGTGGAGAGGTGCTGCTAAAGGTGGATGTTAAGAACGCTTTTAATTCAGTAGACAGAGGCGCCCTCTTGACACAAGTGAAGGATAAAATTCCGGAACTTTATAGCTTTTTATTTCAATGCTACGGCAATCCTTCCAAATTAACTTATCGAAATAATGTAATGTTATCCTCCGTCGGGTGTCAGCAGGGTGACCCTCTTGGTCCGGCCATTTTTAGCCTTGCCATCCATCCGATAATTCAACGTCTCCAGTCCAAGCTTAATGTTTGGTACTTAGATGACGGAACTCTGGGAGGCGATGTGAACACTGTTCTCAATGATTTGCGTATTCTAATAGACGAATTTCGTCTTATTGGTTTAGAGCTAAATTTTTCCAAATGCGAACTTTTTGTTTGCGATTCTTGTTCGGATAAGGATTCGGTTTTTGAAAAATTTAATAGTCTGGCTCCTAATATCAAATCGGTAGATAGGTGTTCCCTTCGTCTTTTGGGTTCACCGATTTTAGATGAAGCTTTTTCATCTTTCGTTGACGAAAAAATTCAAAATTTTATGAACACTTCCGACAGATTGCTCAAAATTAACGCCCATATGGCTTTTACAATAATTAGATTTTGTCTTTTCGTTCCTAAATTTACCTACGTCTTACGATGTTGTCAGCTGTGGAAACACAGTGAGCTCCTTACGAGCTTGGACAATATTGTAAAACAAACTTTAGAGTCGGTTTTGAATATTGACATGGATGACAGGGCGTGGTCGCAAGCTTCTCTACCTGTGAGGTTTGGAGGACTAGGGATACGCAAAATTTCGAGTGTTGCTCTACCGGCGTTCTTGTCCTCTGTCCATGGTACGTATAAATTAATAGAAAAAATTTTAGCACCATCATTAGATTCTTTAGGTCATTTTGAAGTAGCTCACTTGACGGAGGCCAAGAATGCCTGGGGGATGGCTTGCCCGAATACTGATTTCCCTATGGTTTTGTCCTCACAGAAGTTGTGGGATCGACCGATCTGCGACCTAGCACGGAAAGGTCTTTTAGATACGTGCCTTAGTGTCGCAGATCGTGCTCGTCTTCTTGCAGTTTCTGTGTGGGAATCAGGGCTTTGGTTGCAGGCCGTCCCTTCTTTTAATACAGGTAACCTATTAGATCCATCCGCTTTTCGTCTTGCTGTTTGCTTACGTTTGGGTGCGAGGTGCTATGTTGCCCATCGCTGCCAGTGTGGTACTGCTGTCGATCAGCTCGGTCATCACGGCCTCTCTTGTTCCAGAAGTGCCGGTCGAATTTCCCGTCACGCCAGTCTTAATGACATCATCCGCCGGGCTTTTACCAGCGCCAATGTAGCAGCCATTCTCGAACCGAATGGTCTTATGCGTGACGATGGTAAAAGGCCTGACGGAATGACGCTCGTTCCTTGGAAATTGGGGCGGCCCCTAGTGTGGGACGCTACTTGTGTCGACACTTTGGCACCGTCTCATATTTCCGAGACACAAATTAGGGCTGGCGCCGCGGCTTCTTCGGCTGAGCGACTCAAGCGGCGCAAATATGCTAACCTCGGGAGCGGTTACATATTTGAGCCGTTTGGTGTTGAAACATTGGGTCCGTGGGGGCCAGGAGCTCATAATATTTTCAAAATTTTGTCAGAGCGTTTGATTGATGCGACGCGTAACCAAAATGCTGGTAACTATTTGGCTCAACGGATCAGCATTGCGGTTCAACGTGGCAATGCCGCCAGCATGCTGGGTACGCTTCCTACTGGTAGTGGGCTAGAACATTTGGATTATCTATAGGCCTACTAGGGCTTGTAGATTATCCAACTGTTTTTGTAGCTAGCTAGGTTAGATGTAGTGTTTATTTATGTATTAGCTAGTTAATAAAGGCATTTAGCCAGTTAAAAATATATTACAGCAGCCCGCCCAAAAACTATTTATCCGCGCTTACCGCCTTTAAAAACATACATATCACGTAGTGAACATATTTTAATATTTTTCAAACATTAAAATATGTTTCAAACATTAATATTTTTCAAACTCCACGTCATTAAGCCTCTTACACTCCCACTGTTGGGATACCAGCCTTCTCTCACAGAGGTATGGCCCATAATCCTCCACGCGGGCCCAGTGCGGCTTGGTGGATGTCACGTGTTCTTTAATTTTTGTGAACATGCGGGTTTCCTCACGTTTTCCTTCGCCGTTTTAGAGCGAGTGTGAATAATCTGCACATAACTTGATATAAGTCATTGGTGCGGGCCGAGTCGAGATTCGGACTATGGAGCGTCGGATTGAAAGCCGCACAAGTTCCCGCTCGGCCACACTCGCTATTATAACACTCAAACTCGACTTAATAAAGTATAATAAATATATTGTCATATTAAGATGAGTTGTAAAAATTAATGTAACACCAACAACAATTTTAGTTCCTTTTAAGAAATGGCTACGTATGTACTCGTATAGGCGGCATCTTTCTATTCTTTTTCCTACATACAACCGTATCAAACACAAAAGTCTTATACAAAGCTCAATCCTCAAACGAACACTTCAAAAGAACATCATATCTCCAGTCTTTAGGATGAAAATAAAACGTCCATCGCATAAAGCCTCGGCTGACCCACTCGCGTCAATATCTCAAAGAGAACATCACATCACTTCACATTATCCGGAGAGCTAAACCGGTGGGATCCGGCTAAATCCAGATATGTCCGGCTACGAATACATCCGGTGTTTCAAATGAGATACTGGACCCTGCGGTAGAGAATAAAGATTTTAGTTTAATATGTTTGGTACAGAATATTGAATTGGCCTTGTGGTATGAGAGAGTGCATGATGATACAATAAAATACTGTTAGAAATTATTTTTGTTTCTAGAAATGATAGCAAAACTCGTAACCAAGTTAGGGATTTTTAACTGGGTCGCTTTCATCTATACAAATAAATAAAACTGTAGTGTCTGTTTGTAATATCAAACTAACGGCTTTTTACTATATGCAATATGCATATGAAAGTATATTATTATACAGTACCTACATACAACAAAACACAATTTTTCTGTCTGTCTGTTTGTTCCGGCTAATCTCCGAAACGGCTGGACCGATTTGAACGGGACTTTCACTGCCAGATAGCTGATGTTATAAGGAGTAACGTTAGCTAATTTTATTCTTCAGCGAATTCTTGGGCGATGCCGCGGAGAACAGCTAGTTAAACAATAGACCTTGAACTTAATTTTATTAAACTTGACACGTACAAAATAAGAAAATAACGAAAGGAAAAATACTAGTATGGAAGGCCTAAATTATATTATTATTTTAGCAAGAAAATAATACTTTCACTAATTATAAAAAAAAAACAGTTTCTACTCGTTGATGTCTCTCCGTCAGTTACTTTCCTTCTTCAGAGCCCAGGATTTTGAGACTAGCAAATTGACTAATGAAAAGAAAGAAAGAAATCGCAAAGCATGATACAAATATCAACATCATTTATACAGTAGCAAACTGCTAGATTTTTCAATAAAATAACATCATTAAAAAAATAATTTAAAATCATTCTAGGAGCTAAAAAAGATATAAGTGGGTACTTGACAAATTTACAATCTATCAAATTGATAGGATTCTAAAATTGAGAGTAGAATGATTTTAAATTATTTTTTTAATGATGTTATTTTATGTATTTTTATTATTACTTAGGTATTTAGTTAAGTATTTACTTAAGTAAATTATTACTTATTACTTAAGTATTTACTTAAGTTGAAAATTATCTTTGGTCTTCCACATTAACATGATATTTATTGCAACAAACCAGTAATATTAGCTCAGTAAGAGTACACCTTACTTTATCAGAAACACTTATGGCTCCTGTACTACAAGTAATAAAGATAACTCTCCATTAATAAACATATAAGCAAACAGTTTTGTTTAAAATTAAATACAAATTGTTTTACCACCACTCTCACGAAACCTCTATCAAGCTACTCTTCTAACTCTACAATCTATGTAGAGCTATTTAACTCTCTCAATCACGGATTGCCCTCCGTTTAATACCGGTATTACACCGGTATAAAAAAACGGTATTTTATAGAATACGATTACGATATACGTAGCAAATACCAAAGTTAATTGTGCAATTGGGATGTTGACTAATTTTTTTTTTTGATGCTAATCAATTCGTTTTCTCATGAAAATCAAATGTCTATATCTACTCTACCTATATCGAAAAAAAAAACTGGAAATCGAATGCTAACAACGTCAAAAATGAGAAAGTGAGCGCTAATCAAGCGCAATCTAGTGAGCGCTAAAACGCCCCATACTAATTAGGCTTAACGCGTGACGTCACTACGACTATAACTAAATTAAATGTACCTATACTGTATAAAAGAACATAATATACTCTATAATATTTATCTGTAAAAACTACATGTAAATTACGGTATAACATTACAATTTTGTTGAAATATTTTGAAATATAAGGGTGAAACCAGCCTTTGCTCTCTATATCGGAAGAGACATAATACTAATTGAATTTGCTACTAAGCTCCACAGATTATGTAATAAAATAGATAAGAAACACCAATAGTCTTTGGAAGAACCTCTAAAGAGCTATAAAGCGGTACTTTATGTTTATAGAGAGCATAAAGTGGAGCTGATTAAGGAGCCCCGATTAAAAGTTTGATGTGAAACGATTTAGCGTCGGGGACATAAATAGATCGTGCCTCTCTTCTACTCTTAAGAGAAAATGACTGACCCTGCTCTGGGATTTTGTAACTATGACTGTAATTAATCTACCAACTTTTCTTCTTAATTTCAAATTGTATTTGTTACTGATAGAGTCAGAGATAGAGTTAAAGGGGAGCCAAGTGCGCGATGATACTATTATTTATATAAATTCTATATAATATCTAAAATATATATTCACTCTGCCAACAGGTAAATTAATTACCTAAAATCTCATGTTACCATAACTGAAGCGAATAAATTTATATTGAACTAGCTGCTGCCCCTCGGTTTCACCCGCGCGGAGATATTGAATTTCATGGTTTTTATTTTTTTGCGCGGAACCCTAATTCTTTTTCCAAAATAAAAGCAGCCTATGTTACTCCTTGTAACATCAGCTCTCTGCCAGTGAAAGTCCGGTCAAAATCGGCCCAGCCGTTTCGGAGATTACCCGGAACGAACAGACAGACAGACAGACAAAAATTTAAAAAAAGGCTGTTTTAGTGTATGTCCCCGTATATACTTTCATAGCATTTACTAAAAAGCTGTTATTTTGATATTACAAACAGACACTTCAATTTTATTTATCTGTATGAATTTGAATTTGAAAGAGGCGATGACCAGCAATTAATTTTAAGGTTAGGGCTGGTGTTATGCTTACCATCACGTTAACGACCCGTTTCGTTATCCAATAGCACAAAATAAGCATCGCTTAGAGGCACCTTAGACGCTCAAGCAAACGTACGTTTGCTTGTCAGAATAACAACGCTTTTGCGTCAAGCGCACATTTCGAGTATCACGAAATCCGCGCTTGACGCAAAAGCGTTGTTATTCTGACAAGCAAATGTACGTTTACTTGAGCGTTTAAGGTGCCCCTTACACAGATAGGCAAAGCTACATGAATGACGCATCTCACCCGTACTCCCCTGCGTACTCCTACTCCCCTGCCGATAATCTCAGTCATTCACTTGCAGACCGAGGAAAGGCGGGACGAAACAAATTTCCGTGGACCTTAACTGCCGTGGACCTTAACTGCCGTGGACCCTCGCTACGTACCCTCGTTTAATCAGGGACAAGTATCGACGCCGCAGCTTCGACTATTGTTATTATGGTTGGATAGTTTGGGTTTCGTTTGAAATTGCGGTTTTAAATTGAACTATAATGGAAAGTTGCTGGAAAGGAACCACTCGTAAAAGAATATTTAATCTTACTTCAACCAGCTCAAGCTGAACGTCAGTGGCTAAGCCCCTATTAGTGCGTTCTTCACTGCACTCTCAGCTAGTCCTAGTTTTAGTCTAGGGTATTTGCCATCCTTGACCTCATCATCGCTAAATATCAGGCGGTATTATAATGGTCAAACGTTAACCTAAGCGTACAAAATCGTCATCTTATTACTTCGAATCTTAGGGCAATATTCAGAGAGAGCCTAAGAGTTGATTACTATTATTATTGTTCCATATGTCCCAATTATATTATAGAGCTTTACATAATGCATACTGGTCGTTGAATCTTAACCATATTTCGCACAAAAACTAGTGCAAATTAAACAAACTCGTATAGAACACGTTTCCTGAAATCGACAAAATGAGTCCATTGGGTATCACCCACCGGTATTGCGTTTTGTTACAATTTAACCGGTATTCTGCCGGTAATTTTTAACGGAATTAATACGGCATTAAGCGAACAATATTTGTCGCAATAAATAAAGCGGCACGTGCAGCGGCCGCGAGTCTGAATGCTCACCGTTGATTTATAAAACAACGGTCAACGGTGGACAATAGGGCTGGTTTGATTTGGATAGTGCTATATAACATTTTTGGCTACAGTTTTATACCTCGTTAATATTAAGCCTGCTAATTGCACTGCCGCTAATCTCTTTCTTATTACCGACTTCCAAAAAAGGAGAAGGTTATCAATTCGGTGGGTATTTTTTTTATGTTTGTTACCTCATATCTCTGTCATTTATAAATCGAATTCGAAAGTTCTTTTTTATTTGAAAGTATATACTTTCAGATTGGTCCCGTATAAATTTCATCAAAATCGGTTCTGTAGTTTGTCACTGAAGTCGGATCGTAGCTTTTTTAAAGCAATTTTTTTCGTAGCAGCCTCTACGCTATTGCGTGTTTACATGTTGTTGTCTATCAAAAAACCACCAATTAAGTGTGTACCACCGCTTTCAACGTAGGGTCTGCCACCATGTAGTAAAGAGCTAGTATTACTGTGTTGCGGTTAGATGATGATGAGGAAAGTAGTCAGTGAAATTACTGGGCTTATGAGACTTAGTACCTAATGTCTCAGGGTAACGAGAGCACTACAGTGCCGCGCTAGCCGTCGTTTTTAAGTTCTGAGTGGCGCTATGCGAGTTCAAAATAGTTCTCCTTTTTTAACAAATACTCCCACCCACGTCAGCTCACCAGAGGGCTCAAATACTAAACAAGCCCTGGCCGAGGGCGTCGCGACGCTAAAAACGTAATTCCGACGCAGCGACAGCGGGCGTTTATCAGGATTTACTCAATTGGAATATGTGATTTCATATCGTTTCGTATGATGCTTTGTTGTGTGGGTTTTTGTTAGCAGTCAAAAGGTTAGTCCCGTTGTAAAAAATGCTGAAAATATTACGTTCGTGAGTAGGCCTGAAATGAGTGCCGCGGGCGAGCTATTTTTGTTATTTTTTATTGTATTGGATTACGAGTGTTATTTGCCTAATGGTAAGCGTAACGCCGGCCCATAACAATTACAGTGTTACTCAGAATTTTGAAACACAAAAGCCTGTACGGCACTGCAGTGCTCTCGTTAATATGAGACATAAATATACAAGTATGCCCTCGAGGTTGGGCTCATTAGATTCGTTTTGACCAGACCAAGCGTGCTTTTTAGTTTTTTTTAACTACATATATTTTTTATTTCTCCCCGTATGCTTTTATAACAGTAATTTACATGTTATGACTATTTTTACATCGCCACAATATCGGTGCTCTGTTTCCCACACGTTTGTCACAAGACTCGAGGGAGCGCTTCACACGTCGAATACATTGTGGTCATTGCCTGATTCACACTCAGGTATTTTACTTTGTATTATTACAATTTTGCGGAAATATGCAATTTTAAAAATATTTATCTATTAGCAAGCTTTTAGGTACACTTTGCCCTTCTTTGGACTCTGAAGTCCAAACTACTTCTTTGTATTTAAAGTCAATTTTTAATAGTAGAATTAAGAGGTAACAGACAGGCATTTTTATTTTAAGATTTATTATATTGGTATTATTCCGCCCGCAGTTTTCACCCGCGTTCCCACAGGAACCGTGCATTTTTCCGGAATAAAAAGTAGCCTATGTTACTCTCTGGTCCATAAACTATATCTATGCCAAAAATCACGTCAATCCGTTGCTCCGTTATTGCGTGAAAGAAGAACCAACCAACAAACACACTTTCACATTTATAATATTAGTATGGCATAGTATGGATGAATTTACAGCCACACTTGAAATCAGATGCAAACTCTTGCACCTGATTTCAAGCATAGTTCTGCATTCTTGTGCTCGTCCAGCGAGCTTAATTATTATTTGTTATATCAGAAGTATTTAAACACCATTTCTGCACCAGAGTTGTTCATTTGCCTCCTCAATAACCCTTCCAATCAAACTAAAGCTCAATTCTCTTCGCACACACAATAATCAGTTCCAGACATCAGAACGCAGCGTAAACACAACACGAGGCGAGGGGGGGAATTTAAAACGGCCACAACAATACCGGGACGGTGCCGGGATAAAGTGCTCCCGGGGGACGTGCGAGTGGAAATTGCAGAGAATTGTCATAACAGAAAATATTTACTGGTACGTTTAATGTGTGTGTGATAATGAGGTCTGTATCTTAGACACATGTGGAGTAAAGTCTTAGGGTGTTTGAGACAGTTTTATGTAAGTGTCACCAGGGGCCTTACCGGCCTAACAATCTCGTGTTCGTTTTCAATTTCAAACCGATTAAAACCAGCGGTAACTAGTCTTCGGCTGGAAGGAATAGTCTAGAATTTTCGCTGGTTATCATTTTAGAACGAACGTTCTAAAATCTAACAAAACAAAAGAGACTTAAACTCTAGTCAACTCCACACGGAGACTAGTGACCGCTGGTTTTAATCGGTTTGGAATTGAAAACGAACACGAGGTTGTTAGCCGGTAAGGCAGTGGGTTTTATCAGGTGGTATAGGACTAATTATTTTGCTAGTGTCTATATGGGTGGGCACCACCGTTTTGCTCGCGTTGTCTGCGTCAAGCAGTGTTACGTAAGATACTGGAAAATCCGTAATGCGGCTTGTAGGCCGAAAGAAATCATCATCTTAAGGATTTCGGAGCCAAAATCGATCTCTCACATAGCCTAGTTGGTTAAAGCGTCTGATCTAGATTATCAGACGATGCAGTTTCGAATGCTGTTGGAAGCGAAAGATGTATATTATACATTTACTTGAAAATCCGTAATGGTTTTTCTACATAATGATTGGGTTTTAAAGGCTTGGAAGAGCTTTTTTAGACAACAGACAGAACTTTTTACGTACACTACATTAATGCTATACACAGTTAAAGTACCAAAATATTCTACAAGCACAAGCACTAAAGTTAGCTTGACTAGAAGGTAATTAAAGTGATGATCAAGTTTGGCATATATGATATTACTTACTTTCTTTACTACACTTGTATCAAACTTTTATTTAAACTTTTATCTGTGATGACTTCCTAACTCTCTGATGATCTTAGTAATTTGAGCATACAATCTGACACCGTTAGTTAAAAAGATTTATTAGTTCCTACCTCAAGGGGTAGGTAATATGTCGCCTATCTATAAATCCTCGGGTGATGTGCTGGGGGGACCCAATTTGCTACATTAAATTAACCAGCACAGCCTCCCGGGACACACTCGGTTCATTTTCATGAACAGAGTAATGTACCGCTAGCTTGAAAATTTAATGAGCGAATTGTGATAAAATTATGTATTGAATAAGATATTACCCGTAAATATGAAAGGGATTTCCAACTTTGATCTTACCCAGATTCTTAGTAAAGGCTCAATGCTATTGAGCGAGTTCAATCAATCAATGGTTTTAAAAGGGGAAATGAGCAAAGAATACTTAATAGAAAGGCCGCCGCCACACTTTGGACCCAACGTTGGCCGCCATGCCACTGGCTCAACGTGTGGATCTAGAAAATAGCATTAGCTCCAACGTTGGCGCGAGCGTTCACAGTGCTATTTTTAGATCCACACGTTGGACGAGAGGCACTGGGGCGGATGTTGGGGCCAACGTCTGGAGCCGGCGTAAGAGTACAATAAAATGATAGTACTGGTAATTGATTAGTGTTGTGTTTAAGAGGTAACAAATTACTGGGCTTATGAGACTTAATACCTAATGTTTCAGTGTAACGAGCGCGCTGCAGTGCCACGCAGGCCTTTGTGTTTCAAAGTTCTGGGTAGCACTGCAATTGTTATGGGCCGGCGTTATGCCTACCATCAGGCAAACGACCAGCTCGTCTCGTTACCAAATAACATAAAAAAAAAATAGAATGTTAACTAAAGGTGTTTCTTTCTATTCTTAACAGAATAATCAGAATTTATAGCGTTTGTTCTTAGTTTTATATTCATCTAAATTTCTCTGCTATTACTCTTAACACACGCCTCACGACTTCTCATATAAACTTTTAAGTCCCAAATGTCTGAAATTAACGAACCGAATTTAATAAAAAGTAATACTCGTAAGCAAGATTTAGCAGTATAGAATTTTTATGAAACGTATAAATTAAGAAAAAAATTGCGATTCTCCGTTTCAGCTAAAATCTCAATCTCATATTTCTTTACAGCTACAAAGTATATGTACAAGTAAATAAAATTGAAGTGTCTGTTTGTAATATCAAAATAACAACTTTTTACCAAATGCATATTAACGTATATACGGTAAGTACCTGTCATAACAACCATTTTTTAAATTTTTGTTGTCTGTCTGTTATTTCGGGTAACCTCCAAAACGGCTGAGCCGATTTTGACTGGACTTTCACTGGAAGATAGCTCATGTTACAAGGAGTAACATAGGCTACTTTAATTTTAGAAAAAGATTTAGGGTTCCGCGACAAAAAAATAAAAACCATGAAATCCAAAATCTCCACGCGGGTGAAACCGCAGGCTGCGGCTAGTTGTAAATAAAAGTGTGGCTGAAATCTATCGCACAGTTCTCGGTACGGGCACAGTTGAGGACACAACAGGTATCAATACGTGTGCGATGTAGGTCGCGCGGGACGGCGACCACTTTATTCGATTGGCCGTAATGACCACGGCTCTTCGCGTGGTGCCACTGAGGGAAATAAAATATGCGTAATAATGCGTATTGTCACGCGTGCGATCTAAACATATTGTAAGTTTTGTTTTCATACTAATGGATAATGAAGCAACCGAGTCGTTTGCCTGATGGTAAACTAACTACCAGCCCTTAACAGTTGCAGTGTCAGTCTGTACTTCAAAAATTCAAATTCAAATTCAAAAGTCTTTATTCAAATAGGCCCCAAAGGAGCACTTATGAAAGTTAAAATGACTCTAACAGCGGACCTCTGCAACATTCATCTACCCGAATCACAGACTAAAACTAATGCTGTCTTTATCAGAACATAATAAATGACAAAGACACCAACAGATCCAATCCGTGCTCAAAGTCAACGAACCTTCCAGAAACCCACCGTGCCCGTTCCAAATTGGTATAGGCCGAGCAAGAAGAAGGGCAAGAAACTCGTCACGGCATTCTTTTTTAAAAAAGTAGTTTTTTACAATGATTCTAATGCTAACAACTAACACTTTGAAACACAAAGGCCTGTGCCACACTGCAATGCTCGTTACATATGTGTACAAACGGTTTTTACTTACGTAATACGGTCCAGTTGCGCAACGATTACGCGACCGGTTTCAAGAACCAAGTTTAAACCAAAAAAAAATAGGTATTAAGTCTAATAAGCCT
Source organism: Crocallis elinguaria (assembly GCA_907269065.1). Lineage (NCBI taxonomy): Eukaryota > Metazoa > Arthropoda > Insecta > Lepidoptera > Geometridae > Crocallis > Crocallis elinguaria. The sequence goes on from OU026068.1 coordinate 33,655,760, forward strand.
AGTAATTTTACCGACTACATTCTAACTCCGCTAGCAGTGGGGGCACGCCTTCAAGCTGTCCCTAAGGATTCTTATACATTTTCACGGATAGTAAAGCCTCACTTAACGGTAATACGTGAAATTGAAAAGCTTACAATTTCTGTTCAATGAGGGGAAAACCACTAGTTTTAAGTACGAATGACGTGTTTGGGAGAAAATAAATTATATTGCAACGTTTCCTTGAAATAAAATGGATAATTTGTTGGCTTATTTTAGAAAACGTCCAAAGGCCTGGCTTATGAAAAACAATGACCATGTTTAGATTACTTTTGATGTCCTGTTACTGATTAAATTCGTTCCATCCTAAAAAAAGTAGAACGCGGTGTTAGCGACGTGTAGGTCAAAGAAATAGCCTAGTTATAAGGTTCTAAGGACTTTTTGGTACTCACTAGGCTAGTTACCTTCCTCAAGGTAAACATCGGTCACCAAACTATAGATATGTTTTGGCAGCGTTTTATAAAAAAAACCTAACACTATGTCAAAAAAAACTAGTTCTTTTATATATTTTTTTATATATTTTTAGTATTACACTAGCTGCTGCCCCGCGGTTTCACCCGCGTGGAGATTTTGGGTTACATGGTTTTTATTTTTTTGCGCGGAACCCTAATTATTTGTCTAAAATTAAAGTAGCCTATGTTACTCCTTGTAATATCAGCTATCTGCCAGTGAAAGTCCCATCAAAATCGGTCCAGCCGTTTCGGAGATTACCCGGAACAAACAGACAGACAGACAGAAATTTTAAAAATGGTTGTTTTGTTGTAAGTACCGTATATACTTTCATATGCATTTGGTAAAAAGCTGTTATTTTGATATTACAAACAGACACTTCAATTTTATTTATCTGTATGTATGGATGTATGGATATGGTTCGAGCCACCTCGCGAGCGAAATCACCTAAATTCGGATATCTACTCCAATATCACATTTTACTTTAACGACCTCTATATAGCGGTTAACGTCGTGTTCTACCAGATATTAGTTTACATTGACAAATGTGCAATAACATTTCCTTATTGGTCGTGTATAAGTGTCCAGTAAATGTCCAAGACACGATTTACAATAAATTGATATTTCATGCAAATGGATAAACGTTGATAATCCGAATGGGGAACGGACCTGGGGTATCGCTTCGAATAACAAGTAGTTCCTATAGTATAAAATGATAATTTATTTCAAAATCTATTTATTAAATTTTCACATGAGAAAAAAATGATAAATTTACATGAAATGGTGTTAATGTAAATTAAAACCAATAATATAATCACATAATACGTTAACCCTGACCTCTAAGTCGTAAACCATAAGATATTTACTATGTGGTAAGTTTTACTCTTCTGCGAGTGTCGGTCTGGGCTGGTAACACAGCTTTGTTCGAGAAGTATTTCACCAATCAGTAATGTGCAAGCATTACTGTAGGTATTCCGATTTGATGAGCAAGTATAAGTCAGTGAAATTACGGGGCTTATTGTAATGAGTGGTGGGTTGTGTTTCTAAGTTCTGGGTGGCACTACCATTATTATGGGCCAGTGTTATGCCATCAGCCAAACGACAAGCTCGTCTCATTAACCAATAGTATAAAAAAGTAGTAGAGATAAAACGTAACCTTAGTCAAATTCCGGCACATACACAACGTTCATGCAAAAAATAAAATGCCTAGTAAAAGAACTCTTTATAACATCGGCTACTTGCCAGTGAAAGTTCCGTCAAAATCGGTCCAACTGTTTCTGAGATTAGCTGGAACAAACAAACAAAAATAAAAAATATCAGAAACTGGGAATAACCAGTAAGGGTTGGCAAAGCCATCAGTAAGTGGGAATAACCAGTAAGGGTTGGCAAAGCCATCAGTAACTGGGTGTAACCAGTAAGGGTTGGCAAAGCCGTCATTCAGTATAGATCGAACTTAGGCCATTAGACATTCTTTATCGCGGAATTGAAACTATAAATTACTCACTTTATATAATCTTATTTAAAAAAAATTGTTATGAGTAACGTATATACTTTCATATGCAATGCTTTTTAGTAAAAAGCTATTATTTTGACATTGCAAAAAGACACTACAATTATATTTATTTGTATATATATTACTTTCACTCCGTTTACAGCTGCTCCAGATAAGATAAATGTAAAACATTAACTCCCGATATCTTGCTCACGCGCACCCTAGAATGTTCTGTCACTAATTAATCAGATGTCAATATTGCTGCAATGCCATGCGCCTTTTATATTATGTCGATTGAATATGCAATAGCAATTTGAAGTTTGTGATATCGAAGTGTTGCAGTTGTAGTTAATCCGGCTTTTTTTAACTTCCGGCGCAAAAAAGGAGGGATGTTATAAGTTTAACGTGTATATCTGTGTATCTCTGTGGCATCGTAGCTTCTAAACGGATGGACCGATTTTGATTTAGTTGTTTTTGTTTGAAAGCTGAGATGATTGAGAGTGTTCTTGGCTATGATTAAAAAAGATCTGTTCTGCCGTCTGAAGATAATCAGCTGTCTTATTCGAGAGTTTATAAAAACAATCATTTTGGTCCTACCGTCTAGTACACTCGCAGAAGAGTTAGTGTTACCATCTCCCATGCCTTTGTGTTTTAATGTTCTGAGTGGCACTGCAATTGTTATGGGATGGCGTTATGCTGACCACCAGGCAAACGACCGCTCGGCTCGTTACACAATAATAAAAAAAGTTTTGTCTTTGGAACAAAATTGTGTCTACTCTATGTGCCGTCTTATACCATGGCTGCGAAATTATAATTTGTTTTGCCGGCCGTCCAGTTATCCGACAAAAACATTGTTGGCTACAAACCTAACGAAACGTGTTGATGTGAGTTTCCGGTAATTACTTTGCTATCGTATGATTTATTAACAGGTACAAATAGAAATGATAGACAGCTTTTGATAATATAATTGTAGGGCAGAATTGTAAAATATTTAAAGCCAAGTTGGATTCAGTTAAATTTTTTTTATCTAATTTCTTTTTGTTTTATTCATTTGTTTTCATTTCTGATTAGTTAATGGTTGATCACTACATCATCTGTCCTTATAAGTCAACAGGGTGGCTAAATTTTTACGCACGGATAGGAGCTTGGTGACAATAAATAAAATTGATTGTATACAAAGACCGTCTCACACTGTTTACTTCCCTCTTCTTGGTGTCGAATGGTGAATAGTTGAGCTTTACGCTAAAACATTAATGGCACAAATTAAGTAGTGGTTAATTGGAGCAGAAATCGTTTAGTGTGTGTGAATAAATAATTGGATGGGTTTGGTAATGGAATAGAATAAGGTGCTGTAACACAATTGTGTGTTAAGTGTCGGTTAAAATTAATTTGTATCTTTTTTATTACGGAATTAATCCTTCAAGTGGAATACTGATGGTGATTACGGTAAGATTGAATTTGAATTTGAATTCGTATTTCCGAGCATGACAGACCGCATCGAGATAGTATCTATTCAAATAAATAAAATTGAAGTGTCTGTTTGTAATATCAAAATAACAGCTTTTTACCAAATGCATATGAAAGTATATACGGTACATATAACAAAACAACCATTTTTTTAAGGTTTGTCTGTCTGTCTGTTTCTTCCGGTTAATCTCCGAAACGGCTTTTATTTTAGAAAAAGAACTAGGGTTCCGCGCAAAAAAATAAAAACCATGATATCGCCTATTTCTAATTTATAACTTCTAATTGTAAATTGATATGTGTAGGATTTTAAATTTTTTATGGGTTTCATGCCTGAAATAAAGACATTTTATTTATTTATTTATTTATATCCGCGCGGGTGAAACCGCGGGCAGCAGCTAGTAAGTAAGTAATATAATAAACCGTGCCCCTAGTTGCGCTGCTCGCACAGCTTGCAACTAACTTGGTCATATTCGGAAATACGAAGTAAAAGCCGATGCCTGCTATATTTTATTTTGCATTACTGTAAATTCCTGTGAAATGTATGCGCGACAACGTCCCAAGGATATTTCATTATTATCTTTTGAATTTATCAGGTGTATAAATTTATCAGTAACTGTGAAGACTTTCCTTAATAATGACATTTCCGAGGTTGCTTGGGCCGATCTTTCAATAGTCAGATAGCGTCCTGTTAGATAATTCCATGAATCATCTAAGTCTGTGGTGAAGAGGGACGTAAAGAAATTGTATGGCATTATGTCTAAAGAATGTATGTGAAGTATGTGAAACAAACCTTAGTTAGCTAACGGTATTATATTTTTTATAATAATAACGGTTTCGAAATGAAAGACCCGAAAAACAGGGTAAAAACACGAAAGTTTATTGATTCAAAACCAATCAGTTTGTTAACCTGCAATTGGAAAATCGGTTTGTAATCTCCTGTTTGTATTTTGGTGACTATTAGCGAAGTTAGAGAAGTGATTTAATATTAATTTGAATTTAGAGAGAGAGCTGTTAATGTAGAGGCATCTCTAGGGAGCGTGGTACTCGCATGCTAAGAGCTTTTAAAAGTTTTGTTTGATAAAGTACATAAACTGAATCCGTTTTGATAAATACAAGTCGATAGAACAAAACTTGCAGACTTAAATAAAAAACACGATTGCCCTAGCCAGTGTCACACGGGATGATGTAAGGATTCTAATGATATCCCATACATCCAAATTTGGGAAGTTCCAGGGGAAGTTTCTTGCCCGTCTTCTTGATCGGTATATACCTACTTAATACGTTTATTTTAACTTTGATGAGTGGTCTCTAGAATTCAAAACTATTTATTCAGATGGGCATGTGAATAAAGAGTTTTGAATTTGAATTTGAAGTGCTATAGCGTGGGACAGATTTGAATAATTTAGAATATTTTTCTAACAAACACAAAAAAAAACGTCTTTATTGTGGATAAGGGTATTTTCCTATCGCCAGATCCCAGGCACTAAAGATTTATCCGCTACCCATATTACAAAAACCCTTTAAATCCAGCGAAACCTAATACACATATTCCACACTTTTCATGACCAACAATTTTGCGCCAAAAACGTAATTACCATCATCAAAAAGCGATATAGTTATATCGCGCTGTGCCCCAAGAAAGCTAATGCTATTATTTGAATACGTAATACTTCCTATTACGTATTCTGGTGTGATCTTGGCCTCCAGTGTGGGGATTACGCTATCATCTGTGCTTATGAAATTTCGCTGCGTCGTCGCTGTGTTTTGGAAATACGCAGGTATTCTGTGAAAATGAAGCCTTGCTAAAAATAGGAGTTTTGTTTTGAAATTGTTGTTTAAAATTGTGTATAGCAAAATTTTAGTGAGAGTAACTAGAGAAACTTTTTAATATTAAGACTAAAATACTCAAGGCTCCGAGGACTTTTATTTTCTTCATAGCAATAAATGGTTTCAATAGTTTCAGTGGTTTCCTATATCACTTGTATTGGCTCGACCGCCGATTCATTAGTGGATGGTTCGAACCATACTTGAGCTTCTTGAGAAACTAACTTAGCTTGAGCTTTTGGTGATGGAGTACATTGTCCCTCATGACGGTTTTAGTTCTTGTCTGGCTAGCTACCACCCTTAAGTTGAACAGAAGGTATAGACCCTGACCTTTAACTAGAATTCCCTGGATCTAATTATCTGTAATCTTGAATAAGTACTGTTGATTCTAACCTTCATATTTAAGTTCATTTGTAACAATTCATTTTAGGATTAAAGTGCTTGTTAAACTCTCATTTTATTCAAAAACTAAATTAATAATATTAAGTTTATTCCCATCGCGATGCTTACTCTTAGATTTAGAAAAAAACTGACGTGTTTTAGCGTTTTTTAAATTTGATAATAGTGAATATTTCAATCATATTAGCTAAAGAGCTGACAGTTAAAAAAGAAATAGTTTTAAGTCCGTCTATAACTCTACCATCCCTTAAATTGCCTTCATCCCTACACCTGGACTGGCAAAAAATAATTTATGAAATAGAGACGCTCCACTCCGTAATTTTAAGAAAAATGCGAGATGAAAATTTCGTGGAATATTTTAGTAGTTTTTAATTTAAGAGCGAGTGAACTTAGGTTCGCCAGGCTTTCCGAAATACGTGGATAAAACCGCTTGGTTTTCTTTAAACGATTGTAGGTTTAAATGTGGTGTGTACATAATTTTACACTTTATACTTAATTCCTTAGATGTATGCAAGTATATGGATCAACTTCTTGTTACTAGAGAGTTCAAGGTACTATATACTAACGAGTTGTAGCAAGCGTTGGAAATAAACTTAGCTTCTTACATTTTATGGTAAATAGACTGTTTTATAGGATTCAACTATTACTTATTGCAAATTCATGATAATAATGCGAAGCAAAAAACAATCATAATGTAAAAGCAATAAATAAATAAGAATCATCGGGAAACTAGTGTGTCCTCTCTCTCTCTCTCTCTCTCTCTCACACAATCCGTTACTAAAAACCCGAAACACAGAGACACTACAGAAGTCCACGTGTTGAAAAAACAGCTAAGAGGTCCCCATTAGTGAGGATATAAAACAACCCGGCGTTTAGCTGAAAAATATTACCCTTGCGTTTATTCATAAATACTATATATGTATTGTTCATAAATTGTTTCACAGGGACCTGTAAGATAGCTGGTAGTATCCAAACTAACCAGTTCTTTGTGTTGACAAACTTCCTTCTGCTATGAAGGCGACATAAAAAACGGAGCACATGATTAATTTATTTAACAGTAGCTGCAGCACGCGCAGTTGTACCCGCACGAAAATATTCATAGAAACCGTATTTTTTCCCGGGACAAAAAGTAGCCTATTATTTCCTATTTTCCTGGTGTCGTTGTTCAATTAAAAAGGGCATCGACCTTCGTGATCATCTTGTGGTCTATTTTAATATTACAGTTTTAAACTTTAACTGTGACTAAGTGGATCTGTCCGACTAAAACCAGACACGTGGTAACCCGGGTGGGGTTAAGCAATATTTTTTCTCGTTGGAGCGATGCCATATCTCAGGCGAAAATTAGCGCCACCTGTACGGTAAAGCTGTAATTACAGGTCTGCGCGTGACTGTAACAGATTAACAGTTTTGCTGGTGACTGTACTGCATATAACTGGAGAATCTGTGCAGGATGAGTACCAACGCTTCAGAGAGAACAGTTATAGGTAGATATCATCATTGAATTAGATAAGAAGTAGGTAAGTATTTATTTAAAAATGTATAACTAAATTAAACTACCTATGTTTATGTATGTAAATTTAAAGTAATTATTATAATTTGGATAATAGTACATAAGTAATATTTTCTGTCTTTTTTTTGACCTATAATAGTGAAGAAAACCATCGTGACGAATCCCACGTGCTAAAAAACCAGAAACATTCGGGGATATATGATATACTATACCTTGCCGCACAGGGCGTGTGTGTGTGTGTGTGTGTGTCATGGGGCATGCTCTCTGAGAGGCCTGCGTAGCTGCAATAATGATGAGTATTTAAAAAAAAATGTAAAATACATTTCCTCTCTTTTAGAAATACACATAAGCAATAATTGTAATACAGAGCTAGAAATCTGCATATCCTTTCCACAGCACACTGCACATTAGTTCCCAACAGTCCTAACAAAGCTGAAAACAATTGTTTTTCACTTCTCTATCTGGCCATAAGCGCCACCTGGTGGAGATAAACGCCTTTAATTACGCCCCCCGCCCCCCGCCGCCCACCCCGCCGTTAGCCCGCGCTTCGTTAGCGGATAACGATACTGTTTGCATTACAGGTGGACAAAGAGTAAGTTGTCATAACTAGTACAGATGTATTTCTGCGGCTGGATATGTAAATATCTATGCTGCCCGCGGCTTCACCCGCGCGGAGATATTGGATTTCATGGTTTTTATTTTTTTGCGAGGAACCCTAATTCTTTTTCTAAAATAAAAGTAACCTAAGTTACTCCTTGTAACATCAGCTATCTGCTAGTGAAAGTCCCGTAAAAATCGGCCTAGTCGTTTTTGAGATTACCCGGAAAAACAGACAGACAGACAGATAGACAAAAATTTTAAAAATGGTTGTTTTGGTATAGGTTCCGTATATACTTTCATATGCATTTGGTAAAAACGCTGTTATTTTGATATTACAAACAGAAACTTCAATTTTATTTATTAGTATAGATTAGGTAGTTAATAAAGGTAAGCTACGACAGTTGTATTTTTGAAGCTACGAAAGAATTTGAGATAGAAAACCAACTTAAAATTTAGTTTTAAATCAAATGTCTGGTTCCACATAATCTTTGGCGTCCAACTGTTTCTTCTGATAATTAGCAAAAGCGCTTCAACCTTACACAGCTGATAAGCTCTGCATTTCTACCAATTTTTCACTTACCATCACAACGACATTATGTCCAAGTACATAAAGTTCAAATTGCTAATTTAATTTTTGTAGGAAAGTTGGTATTTTATGTAAAGATCGTTAGTAACCTATACAGGGAATGGGTCATTTGGTAGATATCGTGAGGTCTGGGTTGTGTCGAACTCACTTCTTTTGCTACATTTTGTTCAACTCTGTTAGTTTTTTCTCGTCGAGTCGACTTGGCTGCAGTGTTCAGATACTGCAGAGTTCTTAATCTTTTAGTGGTTGAAAGTTTGACTTCTGGCCATGTACGTTAAAAAGTTCTCAAGGTTAGTGCGCTTTGAATTTTAAAATGAGAAAAAGGTTGGATAATTAAATGAGGACCAAATTACAAAGAGTGTAGTTGGATTTTTTGACACAAAGTACCTCTCCTCTCATGTTAAAATCTGGACGAAGAATTAATTTGGCGTTTTGCATTCGTAAATGTGACTGGCTAGCTTGAAGGAGGTATAACAAGGGGTAAAAAGTAGCCTTTATGTTACTTTTTGGCCCTTAAACTAGTACCCGTGAAGATCGTTAGTGGGAGGACTAACTCTTCTGCGAGTGTCCGTCTGGGTTGTTACCACCGCATTGCTCGTGAAGTCTGCCGCCAAGCAGTAGTGTGCAAGCATTACTGTGTTCCGGTGTGATGAGCAAAGTATCCAGTGAAATTACTGGGCTTATGAGACTTAATACCTAATGTCTCAGAGTAACGAGCGCACTGCAGTGCCGCGCAGGCCTTTGTGTTTCAAAGTTCTGGGTGGCACTGCAATTGTTATGGGCCGGCGTAATGCTTACCATCAGACAAACGACCAGCTCGTCTCGTTACCAAAACACATTAAAAAAAAATTGAACTAGAGCCAGAAAAAGGTCAAGCCTATATAAGAGTAAGAGTATTGCTCATTTAGTTTATCAAGCTATGTACGCACGCACGCAGATCTTGATTTGGCGTAATTACGCCGTACAGCGTAAGACTGGCCAATGACCATGCCCTGAATTATATCTCAAGAGAGAACGTTATTCTACACTAGAGAGAATATATACCTAATAATGTAGTCTATATTCTTACATATAATATTTTGCCGATATTTCCATTTCCACGGAGTGACGAGAACTAATGATCCGTGAAGAGTGAGATACAACATATAATACTGTCACGCGAATATGAATATGATATTTATGTCACCTTATCGCAAACTTAACGGCACGTGGACCTATTGAAAGTAATGTTCGGGAATATTGTGAGAATAAAGGCACTAAAGAGTTTTTCGTAAAATATGTGTTTACTTGTTTTTGTATAAATACGGTCCCACGGTTTTAGTACTTCACTTGTAACTTTCTATATTATATCAATAATATGAAAGGCCGGAAGTCAATTTTTTTTATGTTATTTGGTAACGAGACGAGCTGGTCGTTTGCCTGATGGTAAGCATAACGCCGGCCCATAACAATTGCAGTGCCACCCAGAACTTTGAAACACAAAGGCCTGCGCGGCACTGCAGTGCGCTCGTTACCCTGAGACATTAGGTATTAAGTCTCATAAGCCCAGTAATTTCACTGGATACTCTGCTCATCAAACCGGAACACAGTAATGCTTGCACACTACTGCTTGGCGGCAGACTTCACGAGCAAAGCGGTGGTAACAACCCAGACGGACACTCGCAGAAGAGTTAGTCCTCCCACTAACAAACCTCAATTCACCCAAGCCACGGAAATTAGAGAGCGCGTCTTTTCCAACGGGACGTCGTTAAAGATGCCGTAAATTAAGGACGATGCAATAAACATTTTATTTCCGAGTCCCGGACGTCTGTTCCTAGCCTTAATAGTGTTAGTTTTATCGTGATTTAATTTTAATGAGTTAGAGGGTTCAGATGAATTTATTTTACGTAACAAGCAGTTTTATAGTAAATTAAAATATTTTATAACCTTTACTACTTCTACTCGTATTGTTCTTTACTCTCGGGCCTGTACCCAGACTTTTGTCATTTTTAGAGCCATAGACACACTAAGAGGCTCTTAACTATGAATTGGGAGGCAGTGATAAGATGGGGACTATTATTGTTAGGATGTGAGTAACAAGTTTTAACGCATTTATGACGAGACTACATAGTTAAATGAGATTGCATTACCTCCAAATTTTGCTTCGAGTAGGCACGCATTGTCTCGTCTCTCACTAACCTGGGCTACCCCACAAAGGCTGTCTTACTAGCAACGTAAGTAGTAACCTTGATGTGCATGGCTAAGGACTATTGAGATGTCAAATCTCAAAACTATAGTTTTAGTAAGTCGCTACACCTGTACCTAATCCTTTTGACTTTCCATGCTTTACTGTTGATTGTAGCTTTGCTGTCTGAATTCTGCCGCCAAGCTGAAATGTGCAATTACTGTGTTCCGGTTTGATGAGCAAAGTAGTCAGTGAAATTACTGGGGTTATGAGACCCTGAAATACCTGATTTCATTGAGACGTAATCAAGTATCTCAGGGTAACGAGTGCACTGCAGTGCCATACTGCGTCGCACTGCAATTGTTATGGCCTGGCGCTATGCTTACCATCAAGAAAACGACTGGCTCGTCTAGTTATCAATTGGTATAAAAAAATATAAAATACAGAGTATATCTCAAGCCTTTTCCAACCAAATATCGTACGACAAATTTATCCAAGTCGTTTAGGTTATCAGTAGAACCTCCTTCATTCGTCGGGAAGGCCTCTCCTCATTGGGCCTCATAAGCTGATTTAAGTATAAAAATCGGCTTCCGTTTATCAGGAGAGGTGGCGAAATGGGATATGCTTCAACCCTTGCAGGGTATTACGTTACGTGATATGAAGCCTTCGGGCCCTTTTGACCGGTCCTCATTATGTTGGATAGCGCGGAAACCTCTAGGATGAAAGCTGAACGGGTGAAAGTGTGTATCGTATGTCATGTGTGTGTAAAGATAGATTTTCCCAGTGGTTCCCTTAAATTAATTCTATAATAATATTTTATCATAATTATAACCTTAAAATTCTTTGGATTTTACTACTAGGTTTAAAGGTAAATAGCTCAAAGGATTATCATTGCGATTCATTGAGGCAATGCTACCAGCATGCTGGGTACGCTTCCAACTAAGTGGGCTAGAACATTTGGATGGTTTATAGGCCTACATTGGCTTGAAGATTATCCAACTGTTTCTGTAAAGGCTTTAGCATGTTGAAAATAGTAGCTCAGAGATATGCAAGTCGTAAAATCTCGCGAAGAGCATTTTTGAGCTATGATGGCTCAGCAGTTGTAAGGTTGCCCGATGTGGCTCGAGTGTTTGAATAGTACAAAGAGCCTGATCTTTCCGGGAAAAAAAACCTGATGCACACATAGCTTGGTAGTCGTTCGTAATTTAGCCCACTGCACTAGTTGCTACAAATATGTACGCCTAGAAGATGCACTTGGCACCTATTCCACGCTCATCGTATCAATATTCGACCATAATATCTACCAGGTGGTAGAACTAACTCTTCTGAAAGTGTCCATCTGGATTGGTACCAACGTGGTGCTCTTGTAGTCTGCTGTCAAGCAGTAATGTGCAAGCTTTACTGTGTCCCGGTTAATGAGCAAGGTAGTCAGTGAAATTACTGAGCTTATGAGATTTAATACAAATTCAAATACCTAATGTCTCTGGATAACGAGCGCACTGCAGTGCCGCGCAGGTCTTTGTGTTTTAAAGCTCTGAGTGACACTGCAATTGTTATGTATACCATCAGGTTAACGACCAGTACGTCTCGTTATCAAATAGTATAAAAATGTACATATTAACTAGCTTCTGCCCGCGGTTTTCACCCGTGTTCCCACAGGAACCGTGCATTTTTCCAGGAAAAAAAGTAGCCTATGTTACTCTCCGGTCCATAAACTATATTCTATGCCAAAAATCACGTCGATCCGTTGCTCCGTTACTGCGTGAAGAGAGAGAGCTATGTTGTATTTGGACGGACAATGTCAAATTATTATTATTAATATTTACTTTTTCAATCATGCAATGTTTATTAGTGTAATTGGTTAATCCGTACTAAATAAATAAATAAATAAAATAAATTGGTGAAAGAAGGACAAACCAACAAACACACTTTTGCCTAGTAGGAAGTAGGATTTAAGATCAGATAAGCAAGTAGTCGAGCACTCTAGAAAGAGTAAGGCAGGAAGTTTTGTCACGTAAAGCGAAAGAGAAGGGCTACCTTACCTACTTATTTCGCTTAAAATTTAACTTAACATATTCAAGTCTGTTTATAGTAGTTTTAAAATTCATTTATAAAATCCACAATGTTTGTAATCCCTTCAACGTGAGTGACGCAAAATGTTTAATCTCATTAGTGATACGAAGTTCGGTGTAGCGGCCTGTCATCATCTCACATAAGCGGATTAACTACAATTTACGCTTCATTAAAGCGAAAAATAAGATTTAATATTTTAAATTGGTTTTGAAAATAAAACTCGACGCCATTGATCACGGTAGTGGAAGGTTGCTATCAGAGGACTACAACTTAGCCAAAAGCGACTTGTATTTTGTCACTAATAATTTCGACCACTTTTTCATTCTCTGTCTAACGGTCGGAGAGTCTGATTGTCATTTGAGTAGATATGTGGTAGATATGCATATAGTTTAAAAATAATCAAACTGATAGTTAGTTGTTTTATTTGCACACAACCCTAATTCTTTTTCTAAAATAAAACTAGCCCAAGTTACTCCTTGTAACATCAGCTATCTGCCAGTGAAAGTCCCGTCAAAATCGGCCCATCCGTTTCGGAGATTACCCGGAACAAACAGAGAGATAGACAAAAATTTTAAAAATGGTTGTTTTGTTATAGTACCGTATATACTCTCATATGCGTTTGGTAAAAACCTGTTATTTTGATATTACAAACAGACACTTCAATTTTATTTATTTGTATAGATAGGCATGCAATTTGGTTCAAAATTCTGATCTTAAAAATTAATTCTACGTGAGTAATAATATTACAATTTCCTGTAAGAAATCGGTAAAGTGCTGACAGAGGGTGAAGCTGTTTACGTCATACCTGCTACAACTATCGATGAAAGTGATATTCACACAATTTCTCATAAAATGTAAGTGGCAAAATATCCTGCACCCACACAAGTAAAATATTCACAAGGAGGGCGCTCCGTGTAACGTAATAATCCGATGACAAAAGGGATAGGGCTGCAGAGTTTTGCGACATCCACAGACAGTTTCGAGAGTAGAGACAACATATTTGTGTCGTGAGAAAACTAGCTTGCGACTTTGTTGTAAAAGCAGTGCTTGAGCTTGCAGTGAAGAAAAACATAGCTCTGCAACCATAGTATGGTGGTACGACATTGACTAAGAACTCAGCTGGCTAGCAACCACCTTCAAATCGAAAATATATGTTAGTGGTAGTACTAACTCTTCTGCGAGTGTCCGTCTGGGTTGTTACCACCGCTTTGTGAGTGAAGTCAGCCGCCAAGCAGTAGTGTGCAAGCATTACTGTGTTCCGGTTTGATGAGCAGAGTAGCCAGTGAAATTACTGGGCTTATGAGACTTAATACCTAATGTCTCAGGGTAAAGAACGCACTGCAGTGCCGCGCAGGCCTTTGTGTTTCAAAGTTCTGGGTGGCACTGCATTTGTTATGGGCCGGCGTTATGCTTACCATCAGGCAAACGACCAGCTCGTCTCGTTACCAAGTAATATTAAAAAAAAAGAAACCACGCACGGATAGCTACGTTCCGGAAGCTGTACTTGAGAGCCAGTGATAATCTTGTTTTATAGTATTCACCATCTTTGAGATCAGGCGAAATAGTGACGCTCAACTCAACTGTAATGTATCAACTGTAACAAAAAAACTTGAGATATTAATTTTCTTATACACCTCGTTACTTAATTTTGCATTACACTCAAGCATTTGTGTTTTATCTTGTAAAAATTTGGTTTTATCTATGGATAAACGATTAGAGAATAGAGAAACTATAAAGATTTCCTCTTTCCAAAACTAGGCTAGCAAATCATAAGCGATGACCATAGTGTCGATTAACACTTTGTACGCTTTCATTTCCTTTCATCAACAAAGTCCATTCAGGCACCAACCTACCAGGCTAGATAAAATCACACAAACTTCGACACACGAAGGAAAAGGACCACAAACATACCACGCATCTTTTACTTCCGTCAACAACCCAACACCCGACCTTTGGCATCGTAAAGACAAGGGTACTAACCCCATATCGCCGAACATCTCGAGAAATTTAATAAAAATCCTGAGGACCTAACCGACCAAGAAAATTTCGCTGAATCGCAGCCCTACTAAAGCGAAGTATTCACTGCTGCTAAGGGTCATGATACAAGTCCAGAATCAGAACACGCTTTTACGTTCAAATTTTGACTTTTCATCTCAAGAGAAATGTCGCTGCCTAAATATCGCAAAATCGAAGCAACTCCATTGTTTAATACATTTGTTTTTTTTAATTTAATCTTTGCTGACAAAAAATTATTTTAGCACCAAGAGAAAGGACTCATTGATTGACGGAAAAAAATCTTTCATGTGCGGTTTCAAGAGTGTGGCAGCTCCCTTAGCTGGGCACAGGGGAGGTAAACGAGGGAGGGGAAGTCGCGAATTCAATTTGGATCATTCTTCTATAGTATTATCCCGATTGAAGGTCTTTCGGTCGCCCTCCGATGCGAAATTGGATCGTCTTTTGCATAAAATGAAATCGGATCGGAACTAACGAAATATCACGAAGCGCTGCGACCCGCGACCCGCGCTAAACGGGACTTTATGGAATTATCAGAGGTCCGGAGGTGGTAATTTTGTTTTACGTAGAAGATGGATTTTTGTTGTTTTTCGTGCTACATTCTTAGAATAAAAGATCTATGTCATTTACTTTTACGAGACTAATGGAAATACTTAGAAATATATGATTAAGGCTCCACATCTTATTCAATTGGGTAGGTACTTGCATGAAATACAAAACACGTAAATACACAAGTTATACAAGTTTAAGAACATAACATTAACATAATAAAAATGAAATTCACAAAAAATATATAATTTCCACAAAGATACTGGATCTGAAACTTTCCAGAGTTCAACGATTTTTTTTTATCATTCAATAGTAATTTAAACTATACCTACTATCAGATTCTTTACATTTTAATGAATAACAAATGTATGATAACTATGTACTTAAACGCAGTTGTTCACGGCGTTTATCGTTCGCAGAACTACTTGTAAACTATTTTCTGTTGCATTATATTTCCGGAAATTTAACTCCAGTAATATTAGCAATATTCAAGTTAATGCAAAGCAAACACCCCTAAGATGGATGAGGCAGGGGTGTCCCGTTACTAATGCACGGTGCGAGTGGACATTGGACCATCCTGTGGTTAAACCAATTGAGAATGCATCCATCATTAGACTATGAAGATAGAATGCATTATATTGGTTATACATTGGATATAGTAATTGTGGTTATGATATCAATAATCGATCAAAAATATAAATTAGAACTGGTTTATGATTTTTTTAATACTTTTGGTCAACAAGACGAGCGTTTACCTGATGATAAGTATAACGCCATACAGTCTGCGGTGCTACTCAGAACGCAAAGGCCTGCTCGGCGCTGCAGTGCCCTCGTTACCCTGAGACATTAGGTATTAAGTCTCATAAGCCCAGTAATTTCACTGGCTACTTTGCTCATAGTCGGAACATAGTTATATGCTTGCGTAGCGGCAGACTACACGAGCAAAGCTGTGGTATACACCCAGATGGACACTAGAACAAGAATTAGTCCTACCACCTGATCGTGTGTTTTATTGTTTGGCCAAGATTTTTATAAAATCATGTAAATTCAATTAAGTAGATGTTTTAATTTCTGGTTCATCTTTGAAACTTTTAAAAATTACATAATAAGGAAAACTGCAATAGTTACCGAGTATTTACTTTCTTCCAAAAAACATCAATGTCCAGGACTCGCTCACTTTTCCGTAAAATTATGTCGTCAAAGTAAAAATATTGCCTTAAGCCGAAACGGCCGATATACATAATAGAGGGTCCAGCGGAAATTGAACGGCCTTTTGCCCGTTTGAAATACGAGATTTTCCGACAGGCGTGGTGCCAATATCTATGTATTTAGCGAGGTTTTGAAGATTTTCTTCGAAGATACACTGGCCTTTTATGCGATCGTAAATAATTGTAAATCTGACAGCTGGTTTGTTAAATAACTACAAGTTAGTTAAATGGTTAATAGGATTTACATAGATTACGTACTGAAAGCCAGTCTCCATTCTAGAGGTGCCATCTTTGACAAAATCGCTACTAATTTCATTTGATAATTTATCAATAAAAATACAAATACATATTTACCATCTTAATAGTATAAAATATTGGGGTCTAGACAAAGTCACTTTCTATATCTAATCTAGTCTAGTCTTTAGGCCGTCAAAAATCGGCCGAGCACCGCTTCTGTTCCCTCTAATTTCTGGCCGCCAGTGGCTGCGACTGAAGGTCACACCTAGACACTTGTGGCCGCGTTCAATGGCTGCGTCTAGTGGCCGCCTTCGGTGGTCCAATCGAACGGTTGCTAATTACTCTAACACTTATCACTAAACACAAACAAGCTATAATCGTCGTGTAATCCAGCCGATAATCTCATTGTCCACTGTCCGCTAGCGACGGGCGTATACAATGGCGCTGTGGATTAGTTGCGCCGTTGTTCTCCCTCTCATTCAGTGACCATTGATAAAAATTTTTTTTTTTTATTTGAAATTTAACGCTTACACTAACGCTTACACTCATACCTCCGCACTAGGATTCCCTGTGTCGCAGGTCGCATGGACACACACAGATACACATCACAAACATCCAAGACTCGAGAACAAACTTTATGCTTACACAAAATCTGCCCCGACCGGGAATCGAACCCGGGACTCCTCGCTTTGCAGGCAGGGTTACTACCAACTTAGCTACGGAGCCGTTAAAAAATGGGCTTTCGTTTGACCGCTGTCTCACCTGATGTTAAGCGACGACGCGGTCGACGATGTAGCACGCTTGCCCAGAAGATACCTGTTCACTCGTCTCTTGAAGACTCCCAGATTGTAGTGCTCAGGAAAAACAGATGCCAGCAATGAGTTCCACTCTTTAGCTGTCCGCATGATGAAGGTGGAAGCGTAACGCTTAGTACGGATAGGAGGAATATCAACCATGAGCGGATGTCGCATTGCCGTACGTCTGGTCGTCCGATGATGGAAAGGGGAAGGGGGAATTAAGTCATGCAGTATCGTCGCATATAATAAAATATATGATCATGGTGGAGCGGTATAAGAGGATGGATCGCTTTATTTATTAAAGGACCATATTGTTGTGGAAATACCTTCCTACACAAAAGTAAATTTGGTGACTGTCTCAAAAGAACTGCATAGATTTTTTTATATGTTATTTGGTAACGAGACCAGCTGGTTGTTTGCCTGATAGCATAACGCTGGCCCAAAACAATTGCAGTGCCACTCAGAACTTTGAAACACAAAGGCCTGCGCGGCACTGCAGTGCGCTCGTTATCCTGATACATTGGGTATTAAGTCTCATAAGCCCAGTAATTTCACTGGCTACTCTGCTCATCAAACCGGAACATAGTAATGCTTGCACACTACTGCTTGGCGGAAGACTTCATGAACAAAGCGGCGGTATCAACCTAGACGGACGCTCGCAGGAGAGTTAGTCCTCCCAGTAAAAATAAAAAAAAATAATAAACGATAAATAAATTTGCTGATAAATTATAAAATATCATTTTTCTTCACAATTCTTTCCAAGTAGGAGTAGGTTATAGGTATCAGTACAAAAAACGTTAAGTATATTCATTTAGTTCACTGTGGACTTATTATTGTAATGGTTAGTAAATTAGAATAAATAGAATTTGAGTAAGTAGATTTATTGTATTTTATGAAAATCTGGCATCAGATCTTTATTCAGTTCAAAACAACAAACGCGAGCGTTGCTCGAACCTGGAACCATTCATGTAATATTACTTACTGTAATAATAGTACTCCCAAACTAAGCCTTCGAGTTATTTACCTCAACAACTTCAACCTTTTGAGCGTGGGAATATTTATCCAGAAATTGATACACAAACTGCCAGAGCAATGAATATTATAAACAATGTAGACAACATTGCTGATTCAATGTCTACACTTTTAGACTTGAGGTTGAACATCCGGAAATTTGCAGTCGGCATAATATCTTCTAAAAAAGTAGACATTTTTAATTAATTTTTAATAAAAAATATATCGTGGAGATTAAGTTTAGTATTTACATAGCTATTTGACTTCTTGATTTTTGTAAGAATCAATTTAATTTTTGTTGATATGTATTTATACACAACATAAATTAAACAAATTAATCCACATTATCCACATCCACACTAATCCACACTTCCACATCCACACTAATATTATAAATGCGAAAGTGTGTTTGTTGGTTTGTTGATTTGTTGGTTTGTTGGTTTGTCCTTCTTTCACGCATTAACGGAGCAACGGATCGACGTGATTTTTGGTACAGATATAATTTATGGACCGGAGAGTAACATAGGCTACTTTTTATCTCGGAAAAATGCACGGTTCCTGTGGGTGAAAACTTTGTGGAAGCTTACTTCGTGAACTGTCATCGAGCCACACCCAACATTTCTCCAGAAGATGGTGCTACAGCATGTGGAAAAAGTTATAACCGGCCAAAACAAAACTTAAGGTATATCTAATTTAGATACTAACACAACTTCACTGTGTTTATATTTAGCAAGCGCCAGGTTTACAAACTTGGCCCTTTGTTTTGACTGGCACTCACTCGAAATTCGTCTTTCCGTCCAGTGACAGGATATTAACATAAATAATATTTATTTCTCGTCTCAAAGCACCGGAAATTACAAAGATCATAGCAACTGCGAGGGATCGGAAAAATTAAAGCTTAAAAGAATTGGGCGGGTGTTTTTTTAGTCTCTGAGGATGTTTTATATCGATTTTGCTGTTCTGAGTCGGAATCTTTGAAAGATGATCAAAATTGATGTAACTTTCAATTATTTTTGTGAGAATTTTGTTTGAAATTGTTACATCTTACATTTTTTTAAGGCCAAAGATTTTTATACCTACAAATTCAAATTCAAAATTCAAATTCAAAAGTCTTTATTCAAATAGGCCCCAAAGGAGCACTTATGAAAGTTAAAATGACTCTAACAGCCGGCCTCTGCAACATTCATCTACCCGAATCACAGACTAAAACTAATGCTGTCTTTATCAGAACATAATAAATGACAAAGACACCAACAGACCCAATCCGTGCTCAAAGTCAACGAACCTTCCAGAAACCCACCGTGCCCGTTCCAAATTGGTATAGGCCGAGCAAGAAGAAGGGCAAGAAACTCGTCACGGCATTCTTTTTTTTAAAAAAAAGTAGTTTATTACAATGATTCTAATGCTAACAACTAACAATTTAAAGTTTAGTAGTCGCCAGGAGGCTCCTGAGCTGTTTGCCTCCATGCATCCTTGTCATCCACATAATCCTTAATTTTATAATACGCTTTTTTAATTAATACACTCTTGACTATACGTTTAAACTTTCCTTGTGGTAATTCAGTTAATACTTTAGGAATTTTGTTGTAGAATCTGACACCATTTGCCAGGAACGATTTGTTAGTTTTACTTAATCTGAACCCGGGTACAACAATTTTATGTTTACTTCTAGTATTTAACTCATGTACATCACTTTTTAAGTTAAATTTAGTAATATTCTTCCGTACATACATTATATTTTCCAAAATGTATAGCGAAGGCAGGGTTAGAATACCTATTTCTTTAAAAAAGTCTCTTAGAGATTCGCGTGGACCCATGTCATAGATGGCGCGTACTGCTCTCTTTTGTAATATGAAGATGGTATCTATATCGGCAGCAGACCCCCAAAGTAGGACGCCATAAGACATCAAACTATGAAAATATGCAAAATATACCAACCTTGCCGTCGCCACATCAGTCAGCTGCCTAATTTTACGTACTGCAAATGCAGCGGAACTCAAACGACCCGATAGGGCATTGATGTGAGGACCCCACTGCATTTTGGAGTCAATAGTTAATCCTAAGAATACAGTGTTATTCACCAGGTCAAGTTTGCTGCCTTCCAATTCCACTTTAGATTCCACGTGTGGTACGTTGGGAAGTGAAAATTTAATACATTTAGTTTTACTAGCGTTAAGTAGTAGATTATTAGCAGCAAACCATTCTGAGATTTTGTCAAGGTTATCATTTAATTCCTTTAGTTCACTGTCTTTCCTATCAGTTTTAAAAATGAGTGAAGTATCATCAGCAAACAAAACTATGTCCAATGCTATATGGTCTGTCATAAAGGGTAAGTCATTTATATATACTAGAAAGAGAAAGGGGCCCAGTATTGATCCCTGCGGTACGCCTATCTTCACTGAAGAACCACAAGATGTTACTCTATCGATGCCAACCTTCTGCTGTCTACCCGTCAAGTAAGAATTTACAAGATCAAGAGCTGTCCCACGCACGCCGTAATGATGCATTTTTTTAATAAGCGTTCTGTGGTCCACACAATCAAATGCTTTGGAGAGGTCACAGAATACTCCAATAGCATCCTGTGAACCCTCCCAAGCTTCAAAGATGTGGGACATCAGTTTAGCTCCGGCATCGACTGTTGATCTGCCTTTCGTGAAACCAAACTGGTGACCGTGCAATATTCTATACTCGTTGAAATGTGAAAGTAACTGTTCTAAAATAATTTTTTCAAAGATTTTGCTAAGTGCTGGAAGTACAGAAACTGGTCTATAGTTAGAGGGGGTGTCCTTACAACCAGATTTAAAAATAGGGGTGACTTTACTGTGTTTCATTAGATCAGGAAAGACACCCTGATCTATAGAAAGATTAAAAATAATAACTAGATAGGGCGCAATTGTATCAATTAAGGATCCTATTACTTTTACCGATATACCCCACAAGTCTTCGGTGTTTTTCATATTGATGGATTTAAACGCTTTTTTGATACTAGTGGTTGTTATGTAACGAAAACTAAAATCCGGAATTAATTTAGAAAAGCTGTTTAGCAAAAGCATTTCTGCTTTTGCTGGAGAAGAGTCTAGTGATTTAGTAGCCTCCAATGGTATGTTTGTAAAAAACTTATTAAACTCATTGGCTATATCGAGTTGATCAGTAACTACTTTATCGTTAATTTTTAGTTTAAATTCACAATCTCTGTTTTTATTTTTACCAGTTTCTGTGTTAATAATTTTCCAAACAGTTTTGATTTTATTATTAGATTTTGTTACTTTATCCCTAATGTAGTTGGATTTAGCTTGCATACATACGCGTTTAAAGATCTTTGAATATTGACTGACATATTCGTGAAATTTTTTGTTCTTAGTGAGTGATTTTTTATAATATAATTCGTACATAACATCTCTACTTTTTCTAATACCCTTAGTGGCCCAGTCACTAAATTGAAATCTGTTCTTTACTTTTACTGTTTTCTTGGGGCACACTTTGCCAAATTCATTACAAATAATTGAAGACAACATTGCATAGATATCATTTGGGTCTTCAAGTGGAAAATTCGCGAGGGCTAGTCTTGAATCTATGTTTTCATTTAGTATTTCTAATTTATTATCTGTAAGGGCTCGTATTTCAATCTTAGCGTCTATAGATTTAGTTTTATTTTCTAAGCCTATTTTCTGTCCCATGTGGTCGGATCTAACACCAGTTAATAGACTTTTTTGTTTAACACTAAAATTAACAACGATGTTGTCAATGCAGGTAGCAGAGGAATGACATACCCTAGTAGGTTCTGTAAACAGAAATTTCAAATCAAATGACTCAAATAGGGACACAAATTTTTGTTTATCTGATGACTGTCCTAATAAATCTATGTTGAAATCCCCACAAACACATATACTTTTTTTACATTTAAATATTTTTCTTAAAATCTCTTCCATAATCAGTAAAAAGTGGGAAAAACAAGATGCAGGAGGTCTATACACACATAAAATTATATATCCAGCTAGTTCAACGCAGGCAACCTCACAGACTCGTTCCACAGAGCAAGCCACTACGTCACTTCGTTCTTTAAATTTCAAATTATTTCTCAATAATATTATTGAGCCCCCGCCTTCAGCAGACACCCTGTTGAACGTACTGGCGACTACATAGTTGTTTACATGGAATTGCATTGTATTTGGCTTCAGCCATGTTTCAGAGAAGCATAAAATGTCTAGATTGTACTTATCGGTCAATAACTCGATATCTAGAATTTTGCCTGAGAAGCGATTAATATTTTGGTGATATAAAATTAATTCATTACTTTGCATTTGATGCTTCTCTGTCGTCGGTAAATCACTACAAATAACGGGATCTACCTTTTTGCTGGAAATGCTTTTATTGACTTGTACTATATGTGGGGTATTGAGCTTTTCCATTGTCGGACTAGTCAGTTTAAATTATTGTAACCTGACGCTTGATCTAAATAGCTCTCATTAGTAACACTACTAACAATGAGATTGTCATTTGTCTGCGTTATACTACATATAACGGAGTTCTCAATATTAAATGCTAACAACTTAGCAATAATTATTTTATTAAATTTTGACAGGTACAATGTATCCTGAGTCAAAGTAAATTCACTAATAAATAAATTAGTGTCAAAATACAATATGTCGCTATGACGATATGTCAAATTATACAATGTCATATTTAAATTAAAAATGTCATTATTTTGTTTGTCCGTCAATTTAGATGAGTATGGGAAAGCACATAGTATTATCTTCCTCACACCCGACTCTAACTTAACAGTTAACATGTCAATTAGCTTAATTAAATCTCTCTTATGTATACTTAAACTATTTCCTAATTGTACAATGAGTGAGGTATCCCTGTCAAAATGGTCATGTTCAATCATCTGGATAATCTGTCCGATAGGGGCATTTGGTAAGCAGTTATTTGTAACATTTTGCTCAAGATAGTTGCTAAGAATCATGCCCATACCAGTGCCAATCATGTCTGAATAAAGCACTGACCTAGGTCTGTACCCAGCATGCTGGCAAGTATCAGACTGATTATCCAAAGACACAGACAGTGTAGGTGTTCCTACTTCAAGCGGTTGCATCAGGCCAGAGCCATTATTGCTGGGTAGCATAATGGGCTCCGACACTGGAATATTGAGGGATGTGTCTCCACACTTAGCACACATATCTTTTGATTGACATGTTGTGTTCAATTGTAGTATGTTAGTCATGGAGGCAACATACTGGCTATATTGCTGTTGTGACTGCTCATATTTGCATGTTAGGTCATTGAGTGATCTCATGAGATGATCCTTTCTTGCCGTTAGGTAATCTAGTTCTCTTGAGTTCCGGCCTAGTAAATTATAACATGATTCTAACTCAATATTTAAATCAATTTTATCTTTCCTTAATTGTGATGTTTTATGAAACTTTCTGTAAGAATGAAGTGTTTTTTGAGCCTTTTTTATGAATCTATTTAGTTTTAGATATTTCTTGATTTTATTTGATCCACTTGTATGCAAGATTTTTGATTTTGAGTCTGGAGTAGTGAGATCAATGTTAGCCCCACAGGTTACCAACTCACTGTACAAAGCTGAAGTACTTAAAGAGGAATGGTCTTTAATTAAACTATCTAATTCTTCAATCTTTTTTCTTGCTAAAAACAGCTCCTGGTTTTGAGTTTTTATATGCAACAAAGCTGACTCATAGCACTCATGGTCTTGGCTGGTGGCATCTAGAGAACTTTGAAGCCGGTCCCGTTGGTCTGTCATGTCCTCCAACAAAGTATCCAGCTCGGTGAGCTGATTCTTGAGTTGGGTATTTTTGTTGTTGATTCTTACTATCTCAGCCTCGCTATCTTCACGTTCTTGTAATAGTTGGTCACGAAGCTTGTTGCTATCTTTCAATTCCAGGAGTGCTGCCTTAAGTTTGGACTCCATGTCCTTCGCGGTGGCTTTTCTAGTCATCATGGTCATTTTAAGTTGCACCGCGTGGTCAGCCACTGGAAAACAATTAAAAGTGCTTAGATAACACAGTAACTTAAGGTTTTACTGTAATATGTGATATTAACTCAAGTTTAGTGCCAAATCCTAGACATAAAACAAGTTAGGGATGAGAATAAGTGCCTTCTGCACAGTACAACAGATAAAAGTGGGAAATTGAAACAGAAAAATTTAAAGAACAAAAGAGATATAAAACAATTTTAAAGTTAGAAACAAAGCAATGACAGAGAATAGACAGACAAAAGTTCGAAACTTTTACCTGTGTATAACTGTACAATGTATTATTTTATTTAGATCTTTGTTTATAAAAATAAATCCAAAATATTACTGGAAACTGGTAATTTATTCAAAGGTCTAACAACACATTACAAAGTTTGACACCAAACCTGTTTATCTGGGTAAGTTGGGCACAGTACCTAAGTGTAAAATTGCAGTTTAAACATGTATGTGACCAGTGTTATTTTCTTCAAGCCTACTCCCACAATTTGTCGAGTAGGTCGAGATGTAACGCGGCCGAAGTGTGATTATGGACGAAGCTCACAAAAGTGAGGCCAGTGTATGAATGTGAGTGGTATCGAGAAGAGAAGAAGTCAGGAATGTTAAATAACACAATACTTCCCAGGATTTATAAGTTTCCAATACAACCAATCGACGTCACACGTCAGTTTGAATTCGCCCGTTTGGTCCTGCGTTTGATTTTACCAAATAACTTCACTGATCGTTCTATCACATGAATTTAAACTCACTAGCGTTCGTAAGGTTAATTGTACACATTTATAAACAACACAGAACAGCAAAACTACATTTAAATCTAATAAAAACTTAAAATTATTATACAGCAAAATATTTAACAGCTGATCTTCAGTGTTGCCACAGGGCAAAAATACACAAAGACAAAGCCAAAGATGAGATGGTTTTTAAAACACAGTTTCAGCTCGTCTACAACATTCCTTAACTTTGTCACTTTGCCTCAAGTTGCTAGACTTTCAGCAACTTTATTCTTATAAGCGATACGAAATATTTTGAACGACTTGCTCGTGAGTTAAATTGGTCGTATTTTGTTTAAATTAGTTTCGGAGAATCTTTTAAGTGACGCGTCTGTTACAACTTTTTTTATTATTAATCTTAGGTTTTTATTTCTGAGATACTTAAATAAAAATACTTGTTAAATACATGGTGCGGTAATTGTAAATGGCCTTACGTAAAAAGTATCTAATATTGTCTACAAAAAAAATTGCTGGCAACCGGAAATTATCCAAAAGAATTATTATTTTTAAGGTAAACGATCTTGCGTGTTATCCTTTTTCGTCGTATTAATTATGGAGTCATCAACATGTAGTTTTATTACGCTGCATTTCTACTCATTGTTTTCTTTTTACTACGTTTTTCAGTTGTCTGGTACAGATCACATTAAGTTCATTAGTTAGTGGTAGTTGTATCTGTTAGTGGTAGGACTAACTCTTCTGTGAGTGTCCGTCTGGGTTGTTACCTGGTTTTGCTCGTGAATTCTGCCGCCAAGCAGTAATGTGCAAGCATTACTGTGTTCCGGTTTGATGAGCAGAGTAGCCAGTGAAATTACTGGCTTATGAGACTTAATATCTAATGTATCAGGGTAACGAGCGCACTGCAGTGCCACGCAGGCCTTTGTGTATCAAAGTTCTGAGTGGCACTGCAATTGTTATAGGCTGGCGTTATGCTTACCATCAGGCAAACGACCAGCTCGTCTCATTATCAGATAGCATAATTTTTTTTATTATATTCTCTTCCAGACATTCAGATTGGACGGACAAACTAAATGTAACAATGGGCGGCGGTATTATTACTACAAGACTACCCATTGTTACATTGACGTTTAAGGTTTTAGTTTTACAATGCAGAGTTTACCTATCTATCTACGGTTCTGGAAGGTTCGTTGACTTTGAGCACGGATTGGGTATGTTGGTGTCTTTGTCATTTATTATGTTCTGATAAAGACAGCATTAGTTTTAGTCTGTGATTCGGGTAGATGAATGTTGCAGAGGCCCGCTGTTAGAGTCATTTTAACTTTCATAAGTGCTCCTTTGGGGCCTATTTGAATAAAGACTTTTGAATTTGAATTTGAATTGATATCCATCCGTTTTTCTTCGCCAAGTCGCTTCAACCGCACGCATTAAGCACAGCTATATTCAAACATTTCGTATAAGCTTCCGCGCCATTGCGTCCAAACTGCGGGGGAGTATAAAATATATTATTTCTATCAAACACGCGTCGTTCGGTTCTCGAACAATTTCTCTGCGTTTGATGTGACTTGAAGTGAGCGTTTGCCTGATGGAGCGGCAAATAACAGCAATATTGGGTTTCAAATAGATTTCTTTGGGATTGACGCTGATCAGTGTTTCGAAAGATAGACTTCTGCTTCTGTTTTATAAAAAAATCAGTGACCACGGTCATTGACCTTAGTTGTGTGCTGTTCTGGACTTATTCTTGACATCATACAACATTAAATTGTTGTTGTTTCTTCAGTGATTAGGTATGTGTTTCTTCTGGTTTTGTGTTGTGTTATTGTTGTATTTTAGTGTAATTCTGTGTTGTATGTTCAGAATAAATGTTTTAACTTTCTTTCTTTCCTCCTTCTCCTTGCCCCTGTCCCATTTTTACATAGGGTCACCGGTCACTACGTCTCGACATGCATACTAGTTTTAGATTTTGGCAATTTTATGAGAACCCACATCGCCTGCCTGTTCAGGAAAAACAGATCCCGGCAACGAGTTCCATTTTTTAGCTCCCCCATGATGAAGGTCGAAGCAAAACGCTTAATACGGACAGGACGCATGTCCACCATAGGTGGATGTCAAATTGCCCTACATCTGGTCGTACGAAGATGGAAAGGGGAAGGGGGAATCAAGTCATGCCGTACCATTACACCCTCTCCAAAATGTACCCTGTAGAAGACAGAAAGACTAGCAACCTTGCATCGATGCTCGAGGATTTGGAACCTGGCATCAACCCACATACATAAAAACACTAAACTTGAGAGTATTTAAAAAAGAATTGTTAAAATGGCTACGATCTAAAAATTTTTATTCTGTAAATGAATTATTAAAATAATTTATAGTAAATAGCTTTGACTAAATAGCTGTGCAATGAGAGTTTTGTTATCATATTTAATAAACAATTATTTGTATGTAATGAGAGTACATGACTATGACATTATTTTAATTATTATCTAATTTTGCATGCTTATTAAAAGCTAAATGTGACGAGACTTATTCTAAATATTTTTAAGACCTAAAATTGTACCACGTTTACTGCTATAAATGAATTTGAATTTGAACCATGCGCATCGTTACCGATGAGCCTTTTGGCTCGTCTTTCGTTTTCGTGGTTCCAGAGATTAACGGTAAAAACATTGAAAAAACACAAAAACAACTTTACCTTTTATTTGTGTCTAAATATGAGCCTTGTACGAATATGATTATGTTCTATACAATTATAACACGCTGTAAGACAGGTATGTCTTTTACAATAATTACATTTTCAACAGCCTCTTAGTATCTCTTTGAACCGTAATAGATCCTTTACTGATATAAATTTGATTACAGCTTCGAGGACAACATAATTAATTGATACCTTATTAAATAAAGCCTTTTAATCTTTATTGAGAAGAACTTTTCCCAATTTATTTCCTTTCTTAATTAGAACGAGTCAGCTTCACAAATCTGGCGCGTATTTCGGACATAATTCAATAAAGTAAGGTTTTTGGGAATATTTCTCTGATTTATATTTGTTTGGATATTTTCTTCATTCAATATTTGTCGATCTTGAGACGGTAAAATATTCTAAAACACATTACGAATTTAGTAAACCATTAGCTTAGGAGGTGAGGGCCTCTGCTTGGTCTTATTTTAAGAGCATTTTTAGTGAATAATTTAAATCCACCTTTTTAACTCAATGAGTTTTGGCCCGTGGCTTTACTTTTGTTCCTTTTTAGGAACAGATTAAATCAAAAATATGTACTAGATTATGAAGGGTCAATACTGATCTATGTCATTAAAGGCTTCTGTGGAGGACTATATAATTCAGTCAACACTTCTAAAGGTGCCATTAGACCGTAATGCATCTTTTCGTTTTGCTGTCATAATAATGATGGTTTTGCAACAAGCACGGACTACGAGGTATCACACGCTGACGCGCGGCCTGAAGTAAAACCAACAAAAATCCATGAAACAGACTAGAACAGCGATATAGCCAAATAGTGCTGTCTCTTTCACACCCTTTAAGCCCTACCTGGCCTCAGAGCGACGATTGCTTCAGCACAAAACACGTAGCAGTTGTGAAAACTATTTTTTTTAGTAGAGCGTATAAGCAGCGGTTATAGTGGTGTGTATGGCGTGGTCCGTGATTGACGCATAACCATAAATCAGGCATTACTCTCTAATGGCACACTGACACTTATCTTTCATCGTGATTCGTGGTGACCAAGCTTATCAAGCAGTATTTCACTAGCTGGCAGCTCTGCGAATCACAATATGATGCGTCTACTAAAAGGGAAAATATAATCATTTTAGTCATCACATAATACTTGCTACTAATAAACTTTGTTTAAATAGGTCTAGTTAAGTCAAATACTTAGAATACAATAGTTGACCAAGCACGGCACCCTGTGGCACACCAATCCTAACCACTTCATTCACAAGGTGAGTCACTTTATTCGCATCTAAAGCGTAGTCCATATCATCGCATAAATCACTACTGCATTCATGGCTGAATAGAGGTGGCTACAATGGCGCGAGCCGGGAGCAATACGGCTGTACACTGCTATGACGTATGATTTATAGTTAAGGTTGATACAACATTAGACGTCTAATGTGGGTGACGGTTGGCGCCGGCCTTGGTATTGTTGATTTGACTGGCTTAAATGTTAGCCAAGTGTTTAAATGAATCTTTATAATCCTTCGCCACTTTTTTATCGTTACTACTCTTCTATTATAACAATTATACACATTCCAAAAAATGTTAAACAGTGTGACGAATTTGGCAACAATTTTTGTTTAATATTTGATGTCAATACCTATAATTAGAGGTTTAAATAGAAGAAATACTGTACATGTTGTAGCTATAATCTAAACTAATATCATAGAGACAAAATTTGTTTCTTTTTTGTTTGTTGTTGTTTGTATGTTTAGTATCGCTAATCTTTAGCCACTGGTCTGATTTAAAAAAATCTTTGACTGATAGGAAGCTACATTATCCATTAGTATTAGACTCCCTTTTTATCTTGATTCCACGCGTGCAAAACCACGGTGAAAACCTGGTATTGTTATAAATGTCTATTCATTAAGTCAGTCAGTAAGTAATTAAAAACGAAAAGACTCGTTTTATAAAGTGAAGTGAAAGTGAACATGACTGTGATATTTTTATCACAAATTATTTTATTTTTATTTTATATTTACCTATTTACTTGCTTAATTTTATTTTATAATGATATCGCCTATTTCTAACTTCTAATTGTAAATTGATATGTGTAGGATTTTTAATTTTTTATGGGTTTCATGCCTGAAATGTTTAATTTAATGTTTTTAGTTTATAGTGTTTACCTAAGTGCTGTTGATTCTGAGATAACTAAATAAAAAAAAAAAAAAAAAAAAAAAAAAAAAAAAAAAAAGACATTTTATTTTTATTTATTTTTATAAAGAAGTAGTAAATGTGTACGTTTATAACATTGCTGAAAAGATATCTGAGTAAACGATAACTAACAGTTATTCGGAGCGTTGCGCGCTAGTGTGTTCATTTCTTTATAGACCATTTCATAAAACGGTGTTTATGTATATTACATTCTAGCTTTTACTCTGAAAGTAGCACTTATTCGTATATAGTGCTATAACGTATAGAATATGAAAATAGCGTACACTTACTCGTATACCTTAACAGTGAATTATGTACTCTTTTTATTTTTTAATTTACAAAGGTACAGAAAATCTTTGTCTCTGTGACATAGCCCCATTGGTAGAACAATACAGTAGCAAGCAATCATGACAGTAACACACACACACACACACACAACCCTTTACATTTATAATATTAGTAGGAGAAGTAGGATAAGATTAAATATTGCCATTACGTACCGTTAAATGTTGACATTAAAATAAAATGTAAGAAAAACACAAACATAAATCAGCAGTAGTATTGAGATGTTAGAACACTCACACTTTATGCGTCGCACGATAAATCTTGTCTTATTCTTAGGGTCCCTAACAACGCTCCGATAAAACACTATCCTCGAAATAAATTTAACAAATTGAGACTTTACACCCCACGGCGGCGTATTTACAAACGCCATTCTTCACTGACGCATGGTCGGGCAAGCTTCGCGGTGCCAGAGAATTGGTTTTGTAGAACGGCTGTAATCTTTTGTGTATGTGGCTGTAGACATTGTGTAGCTATACATTAGCATTTAACTCTAATATTAATTAGAGTATATCAAATATCCTTTTTTAATTATTAAATTTTAATTAAGTCAACTACAAACAAACACGCTCAGATACTTACTCTCAGCACTAGGGTTTCCGCCGGACTGTGTCCCAGAGACAAGCTCTATGCTCGCCGCACAATGTTTGCTTTAGCCGGGAATCGAACCAATATTCCGGAGCATTGCAAGCAAGACTACTACCAACTTAGCCACATAGTTGGCTTGCTATTCTGAAACCGAAAGATCAATGAAATCAATGATGATGTTGATGATATACAAAGCAAGTAAAATGCACTTTTAAATAACGTATTCGGCGTATTATTATGAACTTGCAATAGCGTTGTCGTCGCTCAACAATAATCACTGGAAATATCCCGTTACAATGAATGAATCACTTTAAAACAGTTTAAAAATCCCTAGTATAATAAAAATTGAATTAAAGGATAAGACCTTTCAAGGAAAACTGCGTAATTTCTTGATAAATAAATGTTACAACAGCTTAAAAGATTTTCAGGATGATAGAATTTAGACTTTTTATTAATAGTGTTGGACTCTGTCATCTAGAGAGTGAAAATATAATTATACTTAATTATGATCTCAAGCTCTAAGTCTTAGAATTACCTACTTGCTAAGCCTCTATTAGTTTTTAGTTCTTATTTTATATTGTTAACTAAGTACCTAATTTAAGTTTGCAACGCCCTCTTAACAGGGTGCATATGGTTACGCTTAAGTATAAGTTGAATGTAGGTATGTGACATGTGCGCAATAAAATAAATAAATAAATAATTTAACAAGTCGATGTAACAAAAGTTAGAAACACGACTGCCCTAGCCAGAGTCACTCGGGATCATATGAGAATTGTAACGATAACCCATACATCCAACTCATTTAGGCATTAAAAGTTATAGTGGAATAAAGAAACTCACATACATTTTTTTATGCTATTTGGTAACGAGACGAGCTGGTCGTTTGCCTGATGGTAATCATAACGCCGGCCCATAAGAATTGCAGTGCCACTCAGAACTTTGAGACACAAAGGCACTGCAGTGCGCTCGTTACCCTGAGACATTAGCTATTAAGTCTCATAAGCCCAGTAATTTCACTGGTTACTCTGCTCATCAAACCGGAAAACAGTAATGCTTGCACATTACTGCTTGGCGGCAGACTACACGAGCAAAGCGAACCTAAAAACATTACTCTCCTTGTTTGTGCAGTCGTGTAATAGTCATATCTATCTTGGGTGCGTGCTGCGGAACCCTCGCACGGGCGCTGCAGTACAATTTATTCATTGGTCGTCGGCAGTCCGCAGATTTATGACGCGCGATATCGTTTCCGGCGCGACGCGTCGCTATGAAACATCGATTTCTGAGACATTGGACGCGGGTGATATTACATACAATGCGATTGGTTTTGTTTTTGTGGTTGTGCTTAATCCCTACAGATAAATAAAATTGAAGTATCTGTTTGTAATATAAAAAAAACAGCTTTTTACTAAATGCATATGAAAGTATATACGGTACCTATAACAAAACAACCATTTTTAAAATTTTTGTCTGTGGGTCTGGTTGTTTGTTCCGGGTAATCTCCGAAACGGCTGGACCGATTTTGACGGGACTTTCACAGGCAGATAGCTGATGTTACAAGGAGTAACATGGCTACTTTAATTTAAAAAAAAATTAGGATTCCGCGCAAAAAAATGAAAACCATGTAATCCAAAATCTCCACGCGGGTGAAACCGCGGGGCAGCAGCTAGTCTTTAATACGTTGCGTAGCCTGATCAGCAGGGCTATTTTAATTCACTCGGAATGATATCCGTGTCGGAAGCGACTTTCTTGATCGTTTATACTTCGGAAACGCATCCCGACAGAGAATTATTGTCGGGATTATATCCGTGTTTATGGAGCTGAGTTGTCGAATCTAAACGGAAATTTACTCTGACGGGCTGTGATTTCGAAATATAAACGATCAAGACAGTCGCTTCCGAGACGGATATCATTCCGAGTCAATTAAAATCACCCTGCTGACATTCGGTGAGCAACTTCAGTCCGGTGTGTGCTAAATAGTATAAATAGGACAGCTGCTTTTGGCATTTATAACACTAATGCCCGTTTTCACCAAGCTTAGGATACGCCTAAATTGGATGCCTAAATATTGTTGCCTAGGGCAAAAACCGTTTAATCAACCTTTAGGAGTGTTGTAACGGTTCATACTTAGGACTTTGCTTACATTATTAATTACTTAGACGTCGCCTTATTCGACGATGGTGAAAACTGTCCTAAGCGATGGATTACCTAGCAGTAACAAAAATCTGATTTTTACTGCTACGTATACTCTATAGATGACACAGTTTGTTATCATAGACAACAGTAATACAGTCATGTCAGAATTGTTCAGATGGCTTACAAAACCCGTCATTGAATTAAGCCATAACAAAACGAAGACTTAATTATCTATATACAGAATTTCATTTATAATGTTTCTGTTCAGTTTAAATATTCAAGTACAAAATCCAAAACAACATTTCTAATAGCTTCAATTTTTAATTATAGTCAGGTTTTACTACATAAATGTGTTCTTCGCAATTATAACGTTTTAATAAATTAATCACAAAACAAAGATCTCGACTGTCGGTTGCCAATTAAAATACCAACGGCATACTGCAGACAAAGAGACTAACAATGCCTTCACATTCACAACATCCGTCTTTTCACACATTGTGGTTAAAGATAAAGATAAAAGATAACATATTTGTTTGTATATCTATTACTAGCTTCTGCCCGCAGTTTTCACCCGCATTCCCACAGGAATCGTGCATTTTTCCGAGATAAAAAGTAGCCTATGTTACTCTTCGGTCCATAAACTATACATATGCCAAAAATCGCGTCGATCCGTTGCTCCGTCACTGCGTGAAATAAGGATAAACCAACAAACACACTTTCGCATTTATAATATTAGTAGGGATTAGTAGGGATATTAGTAGGGACTATTAGGGATTATAGACGAAATTCAGATTCGACTTCGCCCTATAGAGTTTCAGTAATATTTCCACACTTTTCAAAACAGTTTTTAACGAGTGGCTTTAACTATTCTTCAAAAAGCGATCAAGTCCAACAAAATCGCTATTCCAGAATCATCAGTCAATAACTCATATCCTAGCTGCAAGGAACAAAGCACCAGCTCCCTCGGGAACGACCATAAATCGGGAACGGTACGCCTCTCGATCCGCGCGTATTGAGATGGGTCCGCCACGCCTACTAATAATAGACGCAAGATTAGATATCTGGCAAAATGGCTAGCGTAATAGTAATGGGATTTCTAAATAGAGGTTTGTGGCTAGTATTTGCTTGGTATTCAGCGGCCCAGTACATATGAGATGCAACGTGAAGCGATGGCACAACTCTCAGAAAATAAATTACTGGGCTTATGAGACTTAATATACCTAATGTCTCAGGGTAACGAGGTCTTTGAATTTCAAAGTTCTGAGTGAGTCTTAGTCAAACGACCAGCTCGTCTCGTTATCAAATAGTATAAAAAAACCTAAAAAAGAGGCACAGAATAGATTTTATATATTTGATAGTAGATAGGTTGACTCTCGTCTGATCTTAAACGACCATGTGGTGGAAGATGGTAAATATATTAAACCTAGATGAGAACATACATTCTATCGCAGATTTTTTTTCTGGTCGTTTCCCTGATGGTTTTTTTATATAAACTTGTGGCAAACAAGCAAACGGCCTGCTTGATGGTAAGCGGTCACCGTCACCTATGGAAATTTGCAACACTGGGGGCGTTGCCAATGCGTTGCCGACACTTGAGAACTCGTTTGACACCCCTCTTAAAGGACTGCATTTTGTAGCACTGCGGAAAAACTTGTGGAGGGAGCTCGTCTCATATCTTGGAAGTATGTGAGAGAAAAAATCGCAATTCGCAAAAAAATGCGAAATATAGATGTTAATTTAATATTTAAATTTAGAGAAAAGGCAACACCCAACGTTCTCCCAGTTTTGTCTTCATTATCACGATTATTTGTAATGGCAAGCTTTTCTTAACGTAGGGAATAAATTAGCTGGTTTAATCAGTGTTCACAGAAACGTAAATTAAGACCATGAGTTGGTTTGAAATAGCAGCCATGTGTACGCTTGGAATTGAAATTGAAACAAAACGGATACGAGCTTTTAATTAAAATTAATTTAATTTTTTGTTTATATACCCAAGTCTGGCCTGCCTTTAAATGTAATAAGACTGAAAATTGCGTGTGAAAACGGGATTTTGTCTTCCCAATGTAACATTGTTCTTAGTATATTGATGCTAAATAAATGTTTAAGGTCCAGAAATTGGCCGCGTTAGCTGCGTTGCTTGTAGCGTCCATAATGTCCTGCCGCGTGCAGGTGACAGGGCATGCAGGACCAGATCGTCACATGAAATCGGCAATTGAAAAAAAACCTAATGCTAGCACCACTTCATCTTCTACAAATATCGTCGTAGAAGTCAAATGACTTCTCACCAGATCTTTATCGCAACTTATCGAAAATAACAACAAGAAACATTAAAAAAATGTATGCTAATCGGGCTGTCAAAAATATTGTCTGCCTTTCCTATCCTTGAAGTAATATCTTACTTTCCCTAAGCCATTATTGTCGGTCATCCATTATTTCTACAGTGGTGGGTCCTCGCTCACATATAATTTACCAAAAATGTTGTGAACATTCCTGCAGCTGACCATATTGGTCCGCGGTTGTTCCATCTCTGTCAACATAAGTGATGGCGTGAAGTCGTCTGGCTGAACACAAGTGTCCTTTATTATTTTCATGTACCACCTAATTGCCTGTTGGACCCACATTAATCAGAGAAACGTGGTACAGGTTAAGTGAGGAGCGGGAGCGTTTTGGATTAAACTTTTTATTAAATTTTATAACACGAAAATAATTTATATAAATATAAACGCGTTTATCGAGTGAGAGCGTTTATAGAGTGTTTCATCGAGACCGATATCGCCCTTTACCCCGTTCGATTCAGATGAATATCTTCGGAAATATCGCGAAATGAAAATAAAGCGATTTCTATACAAATAAATAAAATTGAAGTGTCGATTTGTATTTTCAAAATAACAGCTTTATACTAAATGCATTTATGAAAGTATATACGATAGTATACGGTACTTAACACGCTGACTTCTGTAACTTGTACCAAGTAAATAATGACAATAATAGTCATTGCAACTTGTACAAATCCCAATGCAATTACACTAGCTAACTCCCCGATTGCTGGTTTTGTATCAGCTTGCCACTCGCGCCGGTTTGTACACCAATCAATGTATCGGATCTGTTTCAGAAATACTAGCAGTAACTGAACTTAATACAAGACGGACTATTTTGGAACTGCTGTGTTTCTAACCAAAACTTTTTTCATTTTACAATAATATATATGCTAGGTTTTGATATTTCGCTTGATCTTAAATGGTCGAAGGTGGTAAATATACTCTAAAACTAAAATAGGAACTGCTCCTAAGTGTGCCTGTCAAAATACACCGAAAATATACTTGGCAGCTCATTTTTATCTTGAGAATAGTATCTAGACAGAGAGCTATAAAATATGTCTTACCGCTACACTATGATTGCAAAACGATGTATTTCTTCATTGACAGCCAAAGCTAGTTTCAGAACTACCATCTAACTACAGATCAGTAGCCGACATAACATTCGCTGAGCCATCATGGCTTTAAATAAAAAAATGGGACCATCATTTCATGTTACTTACTAGCTTCTGCCTGCGGCTTTGCAAGCGCGAAATCGGCGTAAACAGTAGCCTATAGGCACAATAGGACTCAGGGATAATGAAACCTATTAGAGAAAGAATTTTTAGCATTGGACCAGTGGTAGAAGAGGTTGGCGATAACAAACAAACAAACAAACACCTCTTCTCTTTTTTTGACTCTATTTGAATATTAGTATATACTAGCTGCTGCCCCGCGGTTTCACCCGCGTGGAGATTTTGGATTACATGGTTTTTATTTTTTTGCGCGGAACCCTAATTATGTTTCTAAAATTAAAGTAGCCTATGTTACTCCTTGTAACATCAGCTATCTGTCAGTGAAAATCCCGTCAAAATCGGTCCAGCCGTTTCGGAGATTACCCGGAACAAACAGACAGACAAAAATTTTAAAAATGATTTATTTGTAGTAGGTACCGTATATACTTTCATATACATTTAGTAAAAAGCTGTTATTTTGATATTACAAACAGACACTTCAATTTTATTTATCTGTATGGATGTATGGATTTTATTGCTTTTGCGTTTTTGTTGAAGTTAGTCTTCGTGTGAAGTTGATCAACTCCTTCGATTTGTATATTGCACCCCAATACTTTTGTTTGGTTCGTTAACTAATTTCAATTTCGCATGTTACCTGCATGCGTGGGCCATGTGGTTGAATTTCAATGAGCCCTTTAGAATGGTAAGGTTATTTGTGTATGTATTGTCAGGCCTTTTCTAGTGACGGTTGATTGGACTTGGGTATTTTAGCGGTTGATTAAACGCGGATGGAGACCTGATTAGTGCAAAATAGCGAAAGCAAATACAGATTAATCGAATGAAAATTAAATAAGTAAAGTATAATGATCACATAGGAGTCCAACTGAATAGAAAACTCCATCCCTTAACACCATTTTTTCATGGTAGTGGGACATTTTTAGTGCCCATCAAACCGGGACAAAGTAATGCTTATACATTACTGGGATACCAGCTTAGTCCCTATTACTGCTTGGTGGTAGACTACACGAGCAAAGCGAAAGAAAAATAACCCCAAAAAAAGATCTGATGATCTTAAAAGGGCTGAACCGATTTTCATGAATATAGATAAGAACACTTTCAACCAAGTCACATTTCAAACAAAAAGAAACTAAATCAGAATCGGCCCATCCCGGTTTACGAGTACACAGTGCCACAGCGTACACGCTTTAATAATACATATTCTTGCTGCAATAATGTTAATAGTATAAATGTTCATACACAACCTTATAACACCCTGTTAGTGGTAGGACTAACTCTTCTGCGAGTGTCCGTCTGGGTTGTTACCACCGCTTTGCTCGTGAAGTCTGCCGCCAAGCAGTAGTGTGCAAGCATTACTGTGTTCCGGTTTGATGAGCAGAGTAGCCAGTGAAATTACTGGGCTTATGAGACTTAATACCTAATGTCTCAGGGTAACGAGCGCACTGCAGTGCCGCGCAGGTCTTTGTGTTTCAAAGTTCTGGGTGGCACTGCAATTATTATGGGCCGGCGTTATGCTTACCATCAGGCAAACGACCAGCTCGTCTCGTTACCAAATAACATTAAAAAAAACCCTCCTTTTCCTTATAACACCCCTCCCTTTTTTGCGTCAGGGTTAGTGCTCATAAAATCTGAGCCTCCTACTTATCTATGAGAAAGGACTGATGTCACAAGTCTACCATCCATATTGTCAATAAATTATAGCTATTACCAGGAAATTTCCATTTTCTAGAAATCGCAGCTCGTTCCCTCGCTATCATTAAGGGTAAGGGTGATACGGGGTGATCGATACGCTGGCGTATACATAGAGTTTATTCCTGGGCGTGTGTGCACTTCAAATATTTACCTACCGCGAGAAACGGGCCTGTTGTGCTTCGGGCTGCTAAAACGGCGAGTTTCAAAGATAACGTTTCTGTTATTGGAAGCTGTTGAACTGAGTTTTGGATTTGTCATTTTCCGCCCAAGGTAACGCGTGGCAGTTACCCTAAAATATAATAATTATTGTAATGTGAACAAAACAACCACGCAAAAGTGATGATTCATTAGGATGCATGAGGTTCGAATCCTGTGGGAAGCGAAATTAATGTGATGTATATATTTGCGTGAACATCCGCTAGTGTCGGTAAACACTATAAAATATGTTTCATTAGGATAATGTTTTGACTTTCACGCATATAATTATAATTGTAATACCTCTATAAAATGTGTAGAGTAATTTACATGAAACTAGCTTCTTTCAGCGATTTCACCCGCAAGGGGATTCCTAAAGAAACAGAGCATTTGTTGAGGGGAAAAATTGACGGTTTCGTGGACATAGCCGCGGGCAGATGCTAGTATAATATAATATGAAGTCAACCCACGTGTCTCGTGGCCCACGTCAAGTGATTCTTAAGTTGACTCGTTACGGGGGATGTAGCCGAGTACTCTGCTAATAGAGGGTATGTTATAACTTATGAGTTGTTCTGCAGAATTACAGACGATGTTAGGCTTGGTGTAGTTTATGGAGGTACTTAGATGAGGTTCGAGTAGGCTGACTAAATTAATAGAACTAGTTTAAATTAAGATTTTTTTTAACTTTGATAGTTCTGACCTTTCTATTTTCAACTTGAAGACAGAAGCACTGCAAAATTCTTTATCACCATGCTTTAGAAATTTCACTGACTACTTTTATCATCACACCGGAACAATAATGCCTGCACATTACTGCTTGGCAGCAGACTTCACGAGCAAAGCGGTGGTACCAAACATCGAACCAAGAGGGACACTCGCATAAGAGTTATTATTGTCTTAAAACCTAACATAGGTTTTAGCAAAATTGTCTATAAATCTATATTGTGGTGTTTAATAATAAAGGGTACCAATAAAACCGCTTTCTCAATTTACAGGCTTCTCATTAAACATATCGACTTCTTAGGCCGTACAACTGAAAATGATAATTAAAAGGCTCTGGTCGTAATTAGTTCAAATGATTAATAGAGTAGAATGGAAAGCCGTCGGAACTTCAAAGGGTTCTAACTCGCAGACTACAAAGGACCTATATTGTACCTAAATTATATCTGTAGAGTGGTGTAGTACTTTGAATAAGTACATTCAAAAGCAATGTTAATTGTTTTTAATAAAGAATACATCAATAGCAAGGCCGCGTTCCAACCAAACTGTGAGCATGCTTACTTTGAGCCCCTGCGTGAACGTGAAATTAGATTGCATTGCGTTTTTTTCAATGTCAGTGGTTCTTTAGAAGCTGATTTCTTAATATGTAATAATTACTATAAAAAATACTAAGGGAAAATGTTGAAGATTGACAGGATATTTTTTTAACGTGACGATGATAGCTTCTAACACCAGGGTTGAAATGTTTTTGCGATGCATTTGCTAGATGATTCACCTTAATAGAGTATTGTCGATTCGGTGTGAATGAAAAGATGAATATGTAAAGTAAAAGCAGTAAACTGGGTAAAGCCTGCTCACAGCATCTGGCGGCTCTATGTATTTGATCGCAGCCTAAGACTTATTTCAGTACTTAGCAAAACAGATCAAACTAGGCCCAGCCTAACTACAAGTCTAGCCAGTAAACTATAAGTCGTTACTCAGTGCAGCCTACTCTAATTACCATCGGCGACAGATTCAATGCCGCCAGCGGTAAATAACAATAACTAACAGCCTGCGTGTGGGCCCGTAGCCGGCCACGATTTTGTTTATGGACCTATATATTCTGGTGTGGCGAATCTTGGTGCTTTGTTGTGAGTGTGAGTTATGTGTTATGTTTCATCAGTTACTGGTTTGTGGAATTTAATTTGTTTTGTTGGTGTCTCTTTTTATATTTTGGCCAGTATTAAATGCACGTAACAATTTTTTTTTAATATTTTTGTATAATGAGACGAGCTGGTCATTTTGTGCCACTCCGAACTTTGAATTACAAAGGCCTGTCTGGCACTGCATTGCGCTCGTTACTGTAACGTTACACTTTCGTATAAAGCTACAAGTTACTAAAAACCTTCACC
Organism: Crocallis elinguaria; assembly: GCA_907269065.1. Classification (NCBI taxonomy): domain Eukaryota; kingdom Metazoa; phylum Arthropoda; class Insecta; order Lepidoptera; family Geometridae; genus Crocallis; species Crocallis elinguaria. The sequence continues at coordinate 33,696,383 of OU026068.1, forward strand.
TACCTACTCTTAAACTAGTAAGTCCTAAGGGCGAAGGAAATGAAAACATAAAGCATATAATATATACAATTTATTTACAATAAATTAAAAAAAAGAGACGAAAATGATATAAAGGTAAATTTTAAAAGGGAAGAAGGAGTCCAAATTTCCGTATGATTACTGCTGTTTCCAGGTCTATGCTGAACAATTATAGGTCCGGCTAGCACCTCTCGCCAATTTTATGGAGCTCAGATAATTTAGCGGAGCTATGTGGTGGCGTTCAGGTCATTTGGCGGAGCTATTTGATGGCAGTGTTATTGAGTGGAGGAAGGTTACTGACAAAATAAAAGTAATATTATTACATTACCCTGAGACATTAGATATTATGTCTCATAAACCCAGTAATCTCAATGACTACTTTGCTCATCAAACTGGAACACACTCACACTTGCACGATACTGCTTGGCGGCAGACTACACGAGCAACGCGATGGTACTTACCCAGACGGACACTTGCAGAAGATGAAATGCTACCACTCGGTAAATGACCACCTGATTAATTTGTTTTGTTGGTGTCTTACTATAATACTGCTATTATTTGCCCAAATATACAAAACTTATTTCCCTTAAAGTAATTAGGCTAGCCTGGACTTGTTATTTCACATTACAGCATTCTGCTTCGGAAAATAACAACAGTTGTTTTAACATCGTCGGCCCGAAAATTAGGATTTCACTTAAAAGGTTGTTTTATGTAATATTTGTTTAATTTAATCCAATTCGAAAAGCAATTATTTTGCCATTCTGTTTATTGTTTAGTTGGAATTTGGAGAGTTAGGTACATGGAATAAAATGAGCTGTCGTGGGACAACAGATGCTTTTAAAGTATGTGTAGATAAACAGTTATTTAACCCTTTACTAACTCAGCTCTCTCAGTTTGACTTTCCCTTTACAGAGTTTAATTTTAACGTTGAGGTGAGCTAGAACGTTCGACTTAAAAAATCCTGACTATGGGGCAAAAACTTAGTGTTTGTAATAAGTTCAGACGTTAAATTGTACCATGTAATCTGCCACCAATCAGTAGTGTGCATACCTACCTACTACTTATTGTTACCATGCTTGCTGTTTTCTGGCTTAACTACTAGCCATTGTTATTATTAGGCTTAAGGTGCTCCTTTAAATATCATTACTATTGAACTTAGTCCCAACTTTTGGACCCAACGTTTTCTAAGTGATTTAAGAACTTGAAGTAGTTGAAGTAGTCCACGGATTTAAGACAGTCACTGAAACAAATAACAAAAGATCGTTAAAATAAACCAAAACTAAAGAAAAATCAATAAAACCGAATCACAAAGGCATGCTTTAGTAACGAATAGAATAAGCGCACCGCTTAAGCAGTTCAGCAAATATACACTGCACTTCGCTAGCTACAGTGTTTTACTCATAATAAACCAACAAATCTTTACCTGTAATTTTCTTGAATGTAAAAACCTTGATCTTTATCTCTACGCTTTAAGCATCAAAGTAGAAGGGCACACGACTTTCAAAAGTGCAAACGCTATGTGGTTTTAGGCGACACTTTAAGTACCTTCAGTAACGCACCAGTCAAACTATTATAAACCTTAACTTGATAATGATAATGTTCTAATTGGATGAAGGATGAGGGAGTGGGTGTGAGCAAAAAGGTAAAGGAAAAATGTATGGAGTGTCCGAATGCTAATACGGCGTTGTATGGGTTTTTGATGTTGCTTTTGTCGAATAAATTAAGGATTATTTGTAGCTTCTGTCGTAGAGATTTTTCAATTTAGCTTTAATTTTAACTTTCTTGGCAGTGATTCTTTCTTGATTGAAGTATTTTTAACTCATAGTAGCTTCACTTATAATAACTAACAAACTATTTAATACAATATATTAGAAGTCAATTTTAACCTACTTCTAATGGTCGTATCGAAATGAAACTTTGTATGTATGTTTGTATGTGTAGTTTGGAAGACGAAATTACAATTTGGTATCACAGAGTTGACCTGATGATGGAGCCAGGAGTTGGATAGTGGAACTCTTCAGTGGCTACAAGTAAACCCTACGGTTTTAGGCTCATATGATTCATTTTCACGAGTCCCATATACATATTTATACGACTACTAGATTTCACTTGGTGTCGAGGTTCTGATGACGGAGTCAGGAGGTGGAAGTGTGTTTTTTAACTTCTTTAAACAACAATACTTCAATTGCAACAACAGTTTACGGTTGCTGCAATTTTAATTGAACTATAAAATTTTAAAGGTGAAGTTTCCCTTCGCGTTTCGGTTGTCTTTTATGGAAACCAGCGACTTGACACGTCTGGTACAAATTTGTTGTGGCAAATTTGGAATTAATTTTGTCACTGATTGCAGCAACCGAAAACTGTTGCGATCACCGAAACTCGCAACTAGATTTGTTTGATAACATAAATGATAAATAACATTGTTTTTTTATTGTTACAGGTAAGTGGCAGCTCTATATTCAAATACAGTGCAATCTATTGGTAAGTTCAACAATTAGTGAAACTGAAGTAAAGTTAAAAGATGAGTTATGCTATCCAGCGAGGCAACGTGACCATTATTTGGTAATACTGTATTGTAAAAATTATTAATGAAAAAAAATCGTTTCTTCCAAAAAAAAAACGTAAGTCGCAACTTTGCACCTGCAAATAGGGAAGTTATCAGAGCTATATTAAAATAAATTGCTCTCGAAAGATATGTGAATCTACTAACATTAGTTCGGTTTCACCATTGTTTTTAAAATAAATAATTTTAAAAACGTTTATCTCCAAAAAAACTTCTACTTAGGTAGTGAGTCTAAAGTAGCCTACATTGTAACACTTCTGAAAAAATTACGAAGACAAGAAAATGTTACAAATAAGCAATGGTGAAAGCGGCTCCATACTAAAGGTTCGTTGGATTCTTCCACAAATTGTTCACAGAGCAAAGTGTCGCAAGCCAATCTGACTGAATGAAGCATAATGGACGACATCACTGGATCATAAACATCCAGTTAATTACTAATTCACACGCAATCCAGTGTAGATACGTGTTTATAGACCAGTGAGAGCTGGTCCAGAGCGTGAAATTTAACGTGTCATACATTTGATATGAAACTAAACAGGTACTGTGTGTCCGGCGATTGTTTCAAACGTTGTTGTTTGTTCCGGTGAATGAGGTTATTGATTTAGACCCTATTTGGTTAATTGTATAACAGGATATAGATCCAAATAAGAGAACAAAAAAACATAGATAAGAGAACAAACAAAAAATTACAATTATGTTTTTAAAATTAGACTTATTAAATATGTTCTCTACTAACTATTTAGATAACAGGGCGATGTGGTCACTCAGCGATAGTCATATAAATAGTCAGCGGTACCACAGAATAAGTAATAGTGCAGAAGCCAACAGTGGCAACACTAGCATTGCGTGTCGAGCTGTCTTTCAGTGTTGGTGCTACTTCCTGTATACCTGCACCACTGGGTGGTCGGGATTTGGCTCTTTTGACCCCAGCTGAGAGCATTACTGATGTGGACTTATTAAAATTGAATTGACTCCGTCAGGTTTGGCTTCTGATTGGACTACCTTTTAGGTTATTTTACGTTAGGTTACCTAACCTTTTTATGTTATATCTGAAAATATGTGTGGATTTAAGAATTTGGGTAATCTGAAACACAAACCGATGGCCTTTATAGCTAAAAAAGCCGTCGGTGTGTGGTTGGAGGTGGATCACTGACCACCCATCCAAGCAAGACCTGGACGGCAGCTTGGTGTGGCCCGGGCTGTCATGAGATATTTTGGAGAGCACAGGGCCTTCCTATGTATAGCACCGAGGCCCATCACCTGGGTGGTTATTGTGAGTAAAAATTTGACATAACCCGGCTGCTTCACATGGAGAATCATCTTAAGAAGATTTCCCACCGACAGCAAAAACAGGTACCTTTTAATACTTGGCTGTGGTAGTGAGTTTGGTCCCTAATATATGTGTTTAAAGTTTGAATCCTACAATGAGTTTAAGCTTAAGACAATAAAAAAGATAGTAGTATAGTAACCACAGCAAATGATAGTAAAGTACTCTCCAGTGCTCACCTGACTAATTGTCCAATGCTCAAGTTAGAAAATCAGTCACCAGGCACCTATTGATGATAGAAGCTGCACCTCCTTGAAAGCCTGCCCCTGTCTTAGGTTTACCGTATGTACTGCCTTCGATTAATTTTAAAATAACAACCAGGTTTCTTAAACAGATATGAAGTTGTTTGTGACTAAAGCATTCACAGTTTACACAGAAATTCATCCCCTAGGGCAGCAGGGTCTGGCCGGCCCATCCCTCATAAAGAATGCAGCAGTAATAATGTGGTGCATAATCGGTCGATATCGTGACCACTTGTACCTTTGACTTTACTTTGCAGTTGCAGTACAAGGAATTGTTCAAAACGGTAATCTTGTAGCTTTATGTATTCTAATATATGAACTTGCTGAACTCAATATATGCCCAATAATTTCTCTGACTACTTTGCTCGTCAAACTAAAATATAGTAAATGCATGCACAACACTGCTTGGAGGCATACTATACATATTAGACACTAATAAGTAAATAAAGTAAAAAGTAAACAAGGACATTCAGTCAAGAGCTAACATAGCCACATTGATAGCCAATATCATGGCTTAGCAATGATGAAATATCTTCATCTTGGTTAGCGTTGATAACTATAGCAAAAAAGGCATGTCTATCCTGGCCAGATACCATTTATGCCAAGAACTTGCAAGTCTCAGTGTAGCTTACACCGTTTATAAACCAGTGGTATATTACCGTCACTTTCCAATCACGACATAACAGATTGCTGGAATTTCCAGCTGTCGTGTCTCGGAAGGCTGTTGGCAGTTTAATTCACTTATGCATTGTAACTGTTGCTTTTGTTGCTTTCAAATTAGCTTCAATTACCGTTTCGATTCGCTCATGAGGTTTACTTTGTGAGATCTGGTTCACTGAGGATTTCATCAGAGCTTTATGGTTTAATTTGATAATGGTTTATTCGTAGCGATGCCGATCTCCGTTCCGGGTAGGCTCCGACTTTTAATTCGGTGCAGTAAAATGACAGTTTCATGTTACTTTTTTTTTGTTGTTTGGTAACTAGACGAGCTGGTCGTTTGCCTGATGGTAAGCATAACGCCGGCCCATAACAATTGGGATGTTGACTGATTTTGGGAAAGTGTTTAAAACGATGCGTATGGGCCTAATATAACCCAAAATATTTAAATTTACTTTTTAAAACAACTAATATTTTAATTATCATGTATTTAAAATGCCGTTTTAAATTTTGTTCCAAAACGGCAGTGACGTCACGTGTTCTTTTACCACAGAGTAATTTTCTATAACACTGTAAAGTGACAAGCAAAGAGAATATAACCACTACTACCTAGTCTGTGCTACGTTTAGTGACAAGTTCATTCGATGCTTTCTGTGTATGTATTGTTATGTATTAAAATATGAGTTCTAAGTTTTTTGAGCTTATTGATTTATATAATTATATGCTTTGGTTAATTAATACACTTTGGATCTTAGAATCTACGATTACTGTTATATATTCATTGTTGGTTATAGAAATAATGATTTTTGGTATAATAAGTAGGTACTTACACGGAGGTCTTCACATTTCTAAATTCAGCAGAGCAGAAATTATCGTTTGTCGAGAAGAAATTGGCCACCGTAAAACAATCAATTCTCGGCAAATTGGAATTATTTGCCTTTATGAAGCCACTTTCCATCATGGGAGAATATTCAAGAGTCGAAATAAATTTAGAAAAATAGGCGCGGAATTCACAGCACAGATAAATAATCACAGAAATCACTCTAAAATACTAAGCAGTTAAGCGCAACGAGCTATATACTCATTGGAGTTTTGGCGGGAATGCGAAAATGTGCTGTTGTTGATTTTGTGTTATTTACTAAAACCTTTGTTTTATAGAGTGTTAATGTGTAATAATAGTGGATTATTAACCATTAAGTGTTCGTAAACTTGCATGAGTGAAAGGCAAATAGTACAAAGACGAAAAACGTGTATTTTCGTATTCTATCCAAAACTCCATAGAAGCTTCAGTAAACTATCCACCAATTTACTGAAGCGTCACTTCGACTCGACCGCGCCTAGACTAAACTTTAACGTGACTTTGACGACTTTCATGCACCAAAACTAGAGATTTATTATATATTATTATTTATATAACTTGACACTAGTTAAATGCGCAAATCACATGAAGCCAAAAACAAAACAAAAAAAAAAAAATATACTCCTTCCGATTGAAACAGTGACGTCACGGGCGTTTTAGGTCACGTGACTTCGGATTGATGTGATTACATTTTGATTATTTAATTTAAATTAAATTCCTTAAAAATAAACAAAAATATTGTGTTTAATAGGATTTCTGTCACAAAAACTACCGTTTCGCGGCAAAATTATATTTTTATTTGAATACAGTCAACAACCCAATTGCAGTGGCACTCAGAACTTCGAAACACAAAATCCTGCGCGGCACTGCAGTGCACTCGTTACCCTGAGACAGTAAGTATTAAGTCCCATAAGCCCAGTAATTTCACTGGATACGCTCATCAAACCAAAATACAGTAATGCTTGAACATTACTGCTTGGCGACAGACTTCACGAGCAAAGCGGTGGTAACAACCCAGAGGAACACTCGCACACGAGTTAGTCCTACCACTAACAAAACTACTAATTTTAGAAGAAATAAAGATAGTCATATGAATAAATGATACGATGAAACTGACCGGATCTTTTTTAACGTGACGAGCTAGTCAGTTATGCTTGAAAGCCGAATGTCAAGACATTCACATCGGTTGCTGCAAACTGCTCACTATCACCAGAATGACAATAGTCAATAACACATTTTTTGTAACCTCTAGTGTCATTTTCGGGAATCATATACCTACTTCGACGAACTAAGCATTGTTAGTATGTCTCGAGGTATACCTATTGTACACCGCCTCCAACGCTCTCCCACACATTGCATTTGTGGAATGCTATTTCAGAGAATTGCACAGTATTATATCTAGCTAGACAAGGACTGCGTAATGGTTCTTCAACACGGTATATTATAATGTAGGTGAGTAATGTCTGGTACCAATTACGTTTTCTGCAGTTTTGAGGAATCTTTAAGAGGCATTTTCGAGTGATTAGTCTCTGGTCTATGCTGGATACAGATACAATTACTACCCTAACAGGGTCCATGTATTTACCTCCTAACCATAAGACTAAGACCTGCTTAGATTTAAGAACCTGTTTCTTAGGTTTAAGGCATTTTTGTAAGTGCATGGTAGCAATAAATAAATAACCAACTAAAACAATTTTATGACCGTTGAAATCTTTAACTAGCTGCTAGGTTCTGTAGCAGTTTAAAAATTACAATAACTGAAGTACGATTGCTTATGAATTTTAAATTTATCGTAGAAAATAAATGGACTAAAGTGTGTCTATCAAGTATAGAGCACAGAATTCAGTTCAGTTTTAGTTGGTATGTGTGAGAGTCAACTTTTAGGGAACTTTGTTTTCGTTAAACCAGTAATACAGCTGATGAGAAATTTTAAGGATACTTTTAGTCCACACTACTTCCATGCACGGTTCTATTTGATTCTAACCCATCTCATTTGCACGGAACAAGCGAGTGTAAATGCATCATATTATTTCATTCGCATGTGAACCAATATTGTAAATGCAGTTTAATCTCACTAGTTGATACAGCTGTGTTGGTACAAATGAAACTGTTAATCTGACTGAACGATCTGAAGTTGCAATCCTATTGTACAAATTATTGTGTTTTGAGCGTAGAATTTAATTTGTAACAATTGGAAAACTGCAGTCTGATGAACATTGCATTTTTAAATTTAGGTTAATCAATCAAGTTAGGTATTTTGTTTTTTTTATTATTATTATTAGTAAAAGCAAACAGCTTCACTATGATATACTTAATAGATATATACAATAGTGCATTATTGTTAGTTTAGTTTGTGATTTCTCACAACGCTAGCACAGATTAATATGATTCCACCAGAGGATTAACAATGACAAAATAAAAATGTGCTGAAAAGTTGAGTTTAGTGACCTGAACACTATACCATGGAGTTTAAAGCGGGAGCTTGTATTGTTCCATTTACTCTCAGATGAAATGGCCCGGAAGCTGTAGTGTGTACCGTTTCCGAGCATCAGTGTTCCTCGCAATCCCACAGAAGATCAAGTGACTCCGTCTAGACGCTACACGACATTTCATCGCTAATGGACAGAGTCCATTACAAAAATAGTGAAGAGACTGTTTCTCAGAATATACAATTCCAAAAACAACAAGAAAATAAATACGAAACTACCTAAGAGAGCGCAAATAATATTAAATCGGCAACGTATCAGTAAATACCCCGAGTTGTGCAGTTATCCATGGGCGACGGTAGCTGCTTACTATCAGGTGGGCCGTCTGCTTGTTGGCCACATATGGCATCAAAAAATCAGACTTGAATATCCGATAACTGAAGAATCATCCACATTCACGAACAATCGATTTGGACAGCATTAGTTTTAGTTTGTTATTCAGGTAGACGAGCGTTACAGAGACCGCTGTTAGAGTCATTTTTTAACCTTCATGAATGCTCCATTGGGGCCTATATGAATAAAGCATTTTGAATTTGAATTATAACAAGGCTCATATTATATCAAATAATTTCACTGACGATTAAGCTTAACGAACCAGGGGCCTTACTCCGTAAAACGAACTTCGAAGCTTTGGCTGACGGATCGACATTTTCCTATTATGAAAGACAAAATATCAAGAGCGAACATCGAATTGCACGTTGGATCCGAAACACTTTCATAGTAGGAAAACTGCGATCCGTCAACCGAAGCTTCGACGTTCGATTTACGGAGCGAGGCCCCTGAGCACACTACTGTTTTCGACATACTTCACAAACGAAGCAAATTAGATGTCCCAGATGGACAGAAGAGTAAGTCCTACGCCCTGTTAAAGACCGTAAATATGAATGAACTTGTGGACTTGTAAATTGTAAAAAACACTTGTAACATTTGTAAAGCAGCTTCCAAGATACGTCTTCCCGGGAAGATCTTGGAAGCGCTCTATTACGTAGCTTTATTAGCTGCAATTGTGCTCGATGCCGGGAAATGTGTTTTTGTCATTAGTTTACTTGTTGTATTGTACTAATGAGATGTACTATAGGTATACGGTATGCGGCCTTTATAGTCCTATAACTATAATATAATGAAGACTGAGGTAAGCAAAGACAAAATGAAGCAGTAAAATTGCCTTATTGCCTGTTGCTTTTATACTTAATTACTAATATGTTTCTACTAAGTTTTTCTTTCTTCGATTTATCTTTAGAGAGACCACAATTATATGAGACTTTTTTTAAATGTATTTGCATAATAGTTATATATTAGTCAAACACAAGACTATTCTTGTGTTTGACTAATACCTTGAGATTGTTACTTACAACAGAAAATAGTCCAAAAATGGCTTAGATATTAATAAAAATGCAAGTTGACTTTTCTATTGTTTGGTAGTCGGTTAAAAGTAATAAAGCTGGCTCAGAGTGGAATAGAATAAAGAAACAGAAAAAAAATTGCTTAATTCTGCAATATTAAAAATTTATTGTAGCGAGAAAACAGTTTCGAGCAAGAAAAAGTCATACAATCGCAATGTAAAAACAATACTCAAAGTTCAATTGGATTTGCTGTAATTAAGCAGCATATTTACCACCATTACAAGCCCTTTTTATCACTTTTTTATAATTTAGGTTTTTATATCCTTTGGTTAGGTATAAGTATTTTGTTTCCTTTGTATAGATGATTCTGACTGATAATGATGATGATGACAATTCAAACCGGAACACAATACAACTTTGAAACCCCTAGTACTAGTCGGCAGATTAAACTAGCAAAGCGGTGATACCCCATCTAGAAACTTACCCAAATGCTTGCAATCGTCGAAGATAAAAAGAAAAAACTCCCGCGAACAGAGACAATATCTGAAACATTTGAATTGAACAAGCAGAACTCCTCTATTTCCGTCCCGAGCCGTCGTTAGTTCTGTGGATGGATCAACAAGATCGATGGGGCTTGCACGTTCAGCGATCTTTGACTTTTTAGACGATGCTGAGGATTTTCAATGGGAATTACGTTTTCTATTAATTTGTTTGTCTTCGCTCTCTAAACATATCTTAAAAAAGGATATGACGTGTCTGTTTGGCAGATACTATAGTTTTAAATATGTTTTGACGGGAACTGCAGTTATGTAGTTGAACGAGAAACAAAAAATTAGTTGGAACTTGGTGCTTATTGAAATAAAACAAAACACGTCCGCACCGTCCATGTATTGAGACAGAAGGAAGAATCCACAGATTATATAACAAAATAATAACTTATGCATAGCATCACACAGATAAAAATTAATAGGTAAATTAATGTTTCCAACAGTAGTAACTATAGTAAGTATTGGATAACGAGTTGATCTGATCGTTATGGCCTGATGGTAAGGATATTGCCAGCCTCTAACAATTGCAGTGCTACCCAGAACATTGAAACAGAAAGGCCTGATTGAGATGTTGCATGAAACATTAAATTATACCACCATCAGCTGAAAGACTTCTACTGCTTAACATGAGCATAAACTTATCCCATAACGCCACTTAGACCGGCTGCATGCCGCTTGTATCCAAAGGTCCCAGCGGTCAAAAGACCAGAAGGCCTACCAGCGTCAAACAACAAACGATTCATAAGCAGAGCAGTTCAAAAGCAGCTCTTAAAATGAACCACATTTTTTCGTACTATTGTCTGTTTAAAGCAGCGCTGACTTTAAACTAACTCTCAGCCGAATGAATGAACTAAAATATCCTCACGACAACTTGTATACGTCTGAGCGAAAGGGATAAATGTATCGCGTGCGTAATGCTAACTCGCTCGCACGGTGTGTTTGATTTCTTCGTTCAAAAACTTAATTACGCTGCTATTGGACCTATAAATTAGCGTTTTCGATGGTTTTATTGAAACTAATTTACTCTCAAATATATTATGAAAATATTACGCTTGATTGATATTTTCACTATCGAAACAACGATCGTTGTCTAATTATGACAAAACAGTAACATTATAATTATTATATAAACTGGTGGTAAAAAGTTTGCAATGCAAAGTTGAAACATTTAAAAAGGTTTTAGAACGCATAGAATAGAATCGATTTCACAATAAGAATGTATACCGGTATAACATTCTCTTTGGAATGTAGCGTCGATTATGCATGTAAAAGAAGGCTTGTGAAAAATCTTAGGAGGTTGTGTGAATTACCCTGACTAGCTGCTGCCCACGGTTTTATCCGCGTGGAGATATACAATTTCATGTTTTTTTTTGCGTGGAATCCTAATTTTTTTTAAGCCGGAACTTGTGTTTTGTTCATAGTACCGTACTTACATAGTTTAGTAAAAAGCTGTTATTTTGACATTACAAACAAACATTTCAATTTTATTTATCTGTATAGATAGTAATATGCCTAAGTAAATAGATGTGAAAGCACTGTACAAAATAATATAATAATAATCGAATGAAAATTAAATATCGAATACAATTACGCGCGCAAACCTTTGCATGCGAAAAACTCCAAAATACTTTAACTTTCGATTAGGACTCTCCAAAACACAATAAACGTAGTATCCCTTAGTAGTTTGTGCAATAAACTCTAAACTAAACGTAGTGATTATATACTCTTTGCTCTAAACGGTTCACAAAAAGTATGTCTGCGAGTAACTTTTTATGAACCGCAAACTTTGACTGCTAACTGTCGAACTAGAAGTTGAGAAGCTGTCAAATAACAGACGATAGTACGAAAATGATCACAAAATGAATGAACGAATTCCTTAGCAGACTACAAGCAGCTCTGCTTTTGACACAACGGAATATAAAACGTTATGTCATAAAACGGAGAGACCATAGTACGAATTTATAAAACGTTTCATTTCAAGTCTTAAACTGAGCTGCATTTAGAGACGCTGGTAGGCCTGCAGGGGGCGATTTTTTCACTCGGAATGATATCTGTGTCGGAATCGACTTTCTTGATCGTTTATATCTCGGAAACGACAGCTAACTCGACACGAATCACGACAGAGAAATATTGTCGGGATTATATCCGATTTTATGCAGCTGAGTTGTCGAATCTAAACGGGAAATTTCTCTGACGGGATTAGATTCCGAAATATAAACGATCAAGACAGTCGCTTCCGACACGGATATAATTTCGATCGAATTAAAATAACCCTGGTGGTCGTCGGTCCACTTAGGTAAGGGCCGGCCTACACTACGCTATAAAATAACAAACAGGTAGAATCATATGAACAAACTAGTCTAAAAAACGAATATATTTATAAGTCACAGCGGCTATGTTTTTTTTTTGGGAGTCACTACAAGATAATGGATTAACAATGTATTTCGGTGAGTGTTAGTTTTGTCGCTATTTCTGACTGAAAGTGTCACAAAGACAGCTGCTGCGCTTGTTAATGCTAATGAAACAGAACGAGAGAATGGTTTCGTTGAATGTGAGCTCTCCGAGAATACTGCCTAATACGGGTGACATTCTACAATTTTTGGAAATTCACGCTAAACAATATAATTTAATTTTGTTAGTGGTAGGACTAACTCTTCTGCGAGTGTCCGTCTGGGTTATTACCCCGCTTTGCTCGTGAAGTCTGCCGCCAAGCAGTAGTGTGCAAGCATTACTGTGTTCCGGTTTGATGAGCAGAGTAACCAGTGAAATTACTGGGCTTATGAGACTTAATACCTAATGTCTCAGGGTAACGAGCGCACTGCAGTGCCGCGCAGGCCTTTGTGTTTCAAAGTTCTGGGTGGCACTGCAATTGTTATGGGCCGGCGTTATGCTTACCATCAGGCAAACGACCAGCTAGTATCGTTACCAAATAACATAAAAGAAAAAAAATGTTTTCATTCTACGTGGAAGAAAAAGGAAATAATCATAAAGAAAATCCGTCCACACCCCCAAAATAAGTTAAAAATGTTGTTCAAAGTTATATTAAATCGTAGAGGTCAGTAAAAATCATTTTTTTAACTAATTCGTGAGAACAGAGATTTGATTTTCCTACCACCAATTCAATTCGTTAAAAGTATGTACTAAACTTTATTTTTAATTGACGTCCTCTTCTTTGTTTACATCTCGTCGTAATAAATAAATAATTTTCATATTTCTAATTGAAGTGTATGTAAATTTACATCCGGATCCAATCCTACTATTCTAACAACGGGTTAACCAAAATACCGGTAACTGCCGGAGTCAATGGCCCGGGAACGGCACGGGCCCCGGACGTACGGGATATCCTGGACTATTGTCCGGGTAGAATGGGGCTGGTTCAGGAACTTAAATTACTGAAATGGTCCTGCATTTTGGCTTGAAAACGCAAGCTAGATTCACCAAGAGAAAGGTTTCGTTCGACAGCATGAAGAAATGAGACGGTTTTAACTTTTAACATGTATAGCGTCATATTTTTTCTTCATATGCCTTAGTTTTTCGTTATCGACATAACGAAATTGCCTAAATACAGTATATTTTTTTTAAGTACGCCAGGAAATGATAAGATAACAAAAAAAAAAGAAATCTTAATTACATTACTTAGCATTTCTGAACTACAATAATTAAAATATTCTGAGGAACTCAAATTGCAGTAAAACAGTTATTTTTGTTTTATAATAAGTTAAGTATATTATCATAGCATTTGACATGTCATTTGTCATAGCATTAGCATTTGACTTCGTGAACCACAGTAAACTTTTATACAAGCTTGATTTATATGGTATTAGGGGAAGGGCCTTGGATTGGTTGACAAGTTATCTGCACAATAGAAAACAATTTACAGAAATTACAAGAGTGACACAATGTAACAGTAAAAATTATTTAAAACAGAAATTTAGATCAGAATCAATAGTAAATAACAGAGGAGTACCTCAAGGAAGTATTCTGGGTCCTTTACTTTTCCTATTATACATCAATGATCTTCCTGAATGTACGTCTCACGAATGTATATTATTTGCAGATGATACTACAGTAATTGTAAAGTGTAATGACAAAGAATCGTCTGCAAAAACTGTAAACAAAGCTTTGACGGATATTGTTAATTGGACTGAGTGTAACTGTTTAAGTATTAATATAAATAAAACAAGATTAATCCAATTTCATTCATATAATAGTAATCCATTATCTCTTGACATTCAATATTTAAATCAAAAAGTAGAAGAAGTAGAATCTTTTAAATTTTTAGGAATTTATTTGGACAATCACCTGAATTGGAAAGAGCATATTAATGTAGTATGTAGTAAACTTGGCCGTTTTGTTTTTGCCCTGAAGAAGGTGAGACAGACCGTGTCCATGGAGGCTGCTTTAGCCGCCTACCATGGCTATGTATCTTCGGTCCTTAGCTATGGACTTATATTATGGGGAAGTTCGGTTAACTCGGATATTGCTTTTAAAATACAGAAAAGGTGTGTCCGCGTCATTAATAAGGCATGGTTTCTTGATAGTTGTAAGCCGTTGTTCAGGAAATGTAACATACTTCCACTTCCCTGCATGTACATAAGAGAGGTGTGTGTGTTTGTGAAATCGCATGCCATATATTTCAAAACGCGTAATGAAATTATAACACGACAGAAAAGAGCCAGATTCCAAAACCTTTTGTATCAGCCTCCTTGTCATAAAGATATTTACAAAAGAAATGTGTACAATATGTGTCATAAAGTATATAATAAATTACCGGAGGACATCAAAATATTAAATGGCAATCAATTTAACAAAAAACTGTATAAGTGGCTATTACAAAACTGTTTCTATAGCATAGCTGAATATTTTAAACTTTAAGTGACATAACATTAATATGACTATTTTAATATTTGCACGCCTGCTTGCAGGCTGAATACTGTGACTTTATTTTTAGAACATCTGAAATATGTAATATTATGTATTCTTGCAAATAAATGTTTGATTTGATTTGATTTGATTTAAACAAAACTTGAGACTTGTGAAAACGTTGAAAAGTAACTGAAATAAGTAGCATAGTTGACGCTGAATGGCAATGCTTAGTCTCTGTGTCTTCAAACGGCTGTTTTTTTCTTACAAGTGGCTCACTAAGTATTGGTGTTACTAGCTAGTAGGATTACGCTAGATTTTACCAAAACTTACAGCTCGTTCTAACTAGAACTAGTAACTGATATTCTCGTATCATATTTTAACAATAACTTGACCTGTTTCGCAGCCTCCAGCCTAAATAGTAAAGGATTATCTTGTGTTGTGTTATTCCTCTCAGTGGCCATGACACCACACTACCGTGGAGATACGAACGTCCATGGATTCAATTATCGTGAAAGGGTGTTGAGTTACAGCGGCCGAGACGGAAGTGCGGTAGAAGCTACTATCATCAAAGACTAGGAGTTGAATCCAGTACCTAAGGTACATTCAGTTTCTTATCCATACAGATAAATAAAATTGAAGTGTCTGTTTGTAATATCAAAATAACAGCTTTTTACTAAATGCATATGAAAGTATATACGGGATATATAACAAAACAACCATTTTTAAAATTTTTGTCTGTCTGTCTGTTTGTTCCGGGTAATCTCCGAAACGGCTGGACCGATTTTGACGGGACTTTCACTGGCAGATAGCTGATGTTACAAGGAGTAACTTAGGCTACTTTTATTTTAGAAAAATAATTAGGGTTCCGCGCAAAAAAATAAAAACCATGTAATCCAATATCTCCGCGCGGGTGGAACCGCGGGCAGCAGCTAGTTTAATTATAAAGTTCATATAATTCTTTTAAAGTGTTAACACATTAGCGGGATGTTCAATTAAATATAACATTAATAACATTTCACTATACCAACGGGAGTAACAAATTATTGTGAACATCTTTGTAATCTTTTTTTTATAGTATTTGATAAAGAGACGAGCCGGTCGTTTGCCTGATGGCAAGCATAACGCCGGTCCATAACAACTGCAGTGCCACTCAGAACTTTAAACACAAAGGCCTGCGCGACACTGCAGTGCGCTCGTTACCCTGAGACATTAGGTATAAGCCCAGTAATTTTACTGGCTTGCAAAGTAATATAATGTGACAAAACTGGATGGCTTGACTTTTGCAAATTTTTCTGCGTTTGCTACAAAATTGTAATAGCGTCGTGAACCTCTGGAGGATAAAAAATGTTCTTAAGTTGAAACTTGTCACTAGTTTCCTCACTGACTCATCTTATACTGCACTATTTAATATTACAGGGGTATTACGGTCCAGGCAGTTAATTAACTCAAACAATTATGCAAATATATTAATATATTTGCACAATTGTTGGGATGACGCTGAAACCTTCTCACTTGGTAGACCCACAAAACAGAGAGTAACAGAAGGGGCACTTGAGCTTAGGACTAATGTTCGGCGGCCGTGGCAGGGTTGGTAGTCCCGACTTTTCTAGAGTTATTATGTTCGTGTTTAAGTTTTAATATTTTGATTTCGGATTTTGATTATTCGGATTTAAGTTGAGAATCTTTCTTTCTTTCTAATCTGTATAACCTGCGAGACAGTAAAAAGTGTTCGTCTAGCTAGATGCCACCCTCAAATTGAAAATCCGTGACCAAGTACCTTTATCAGAGAATTCCGGTTAAATAAATGCCTCTAAGTTTATAAGGATGACACCTCGTAGAACTAATCGCATTATTGCGCGTTACGACAGTAAGTCTATCATTGTGTGCGTTTTGACTTATTAAAACAAAAAAAAAACAAATCTGACATCATAAACGAAGCATAAATCAACACTGCTTTAAACTTTCACGGTTATTTTTCATTCACTGGAATACTGTATTCCCATGAACATGATGCTTGCAACAGCGTCGAAATATCAGTTACTCATCACTCAATAATAATTACGGTAAATGTCCCGTTACAATGTGTGAATAAGTATAAATCAAGTTCTGATACGATCAACATAATATACTCGTATGTAAAGACATGTGTAGATGTTATATCTCTCATTCCAGATACGCTCGCATTCCGCCCCACGGCACAGACGGCAAAATATTTGCCTACTTAATGACGCACTCAGAGAGGCTGTAGAGGCTGCGACCTTCATTTTGCAAATACTGCTAATGATCTTTGAGTAATCAGGACCGGGTTTGGGATCAGAGTGATGCTTATGTCGTCTGTTGACGTGGCTAGGTTACAATTTATCTGAATTACAAAAGTTTGTTTATTAAAGTGCGATTTTTCATTTCTTTTTTTTGTATGTTATTTGGTAACGAGACTAGCTGGTCGTTTGCCTGATGGTAAGCATAACGCCGGCCCGTAACAATTGCAGTGCCACCCAGAACTTCGAAACACGAAGGCCTGCGCGGCACTGCAGTGCGCTCGTTATCCTGAGACATTAGGTATTAAGTCTCATAAGCCCAGTAATTTCACTGGATACTCTGCTCATCAAACCGGAACACAGTAATGCTTGCACACTACTGCTTGGCGGCAGACTTCACGAGCAAAGCTGTGGTACGGACCAGACGGACACTCACAGAAGAGTTAGTCCTCCCACTATCTGCATTGAAGAAAATAAACGTAAAATGGCCACCATATTATTCTCCAGCCGGTTTGTAAAATAAAATATTGATATGCTCTTATTATAGCTCCATAGCACCTTCTGAAATAATTTAGCAAACAAGAAAAGAAAGCAAAAACGTCCTTCAGTCAACCTGGTAAATTCAGCAAACACGGGAAAGCATAAAAAGCCGGGAAAGTATAAAGTGCAAAAATATTTACACGATAAGGGGGCACCTCAAAAAACTCAACGCGCTGATAGACAAACAGTTGAGGAGAAGGGTGAGGTCTCCCCTCGGGCATGGTCTCATGGTCCAATTATAAGTACATATGAAACAAATTTCTTTCACAATTTTTCTCCGTATTATTACCTATATCCGTACACTAAGAGAACTATTGTAAATATGAGAGTTGGCTAAGAGAATTTCAAGGGAATTGGCAGCTAACCAGCATTCTCCTCGGTCATCATCATCATAATCTACTGCCGTCACCAAGACACCTGCCAAGAGTGGTGAATTATGGACAGATTGCGGGGAAAGCCTTCGTCTTCCTGCTGATGATGAGAATTATTAAGAGAGATATCACGTTTCTATCACTTTGAACAATCAGTGCCTGAATATTTAAGTTTAAAAACTTACATTTAATTTGATATCGAATCAAAAAAACGGCAACCGATTCAGTTAATTGCTTTTTCTGGTTGTGTGCATGTACGTTACATTATTTTGATTCTTTATGTTTCCAACACTACGAGTTACACTGTTCTTAGTCATTTTTAATATTAGTTTTCTAAATTACAAGGCAATATTTTAGACTATTTACTAACTATTCATACACAATGTATGTTGTTACTGAATAAATACAATACAACACATAATTTCGGCTAGTTATTATAAGTAAGTTGTTAAATTCAATAAAACTTAATCCTAATCAAGAAAAATGAAGAAATTAAACGACAAACGGTTAAAAAACAAATGCACATTTAAAATTGCAGAAGTTTGCAACAATTTATAGCCATTTTGGCTTTTTTATTAAAATAACTGAACAATATTTTTTTTCTTGTTAGGTCGCTTACAATTCACTAGATATTTGTGTGGGCATTATGGTGTTTGCACCATTCCGATCAATGCAATAGTAAATATATTATGCTAATAGTTATTGCACCATGGGCTTCCGTGTTCCAATGCCCTATGGCCTTTCACAAAATAGTATTTCGCATAATATTCGTGACCATTTCTGTGTTGTTCTGTTTAACCCTACATATAGCTGAATCTATTTGCATGGCAAATACACAATAACATCATACCGTGTAGCGATACTATTACAATTTTAACATTTTTCTGTTTGTTTAAAAGTTTTCTATCAAAATCTATAGATCAGTTTTTCTCTATTCTCTCTTGGTGGATCAGGGCGCGGCGTGGTCAGATGTGAGAGTAGCTAGCGATGGCTATAAAATGCTCTACGCTACCATGGTGGTTCCACCATGATGTTTTACTTTATGAACTTTTTTTTTATAATATAAGTATTATTTACTACACTACAATAAATTGTCGAAGTGTAGGTATATGTAGGATTCCAATTTTGTTAGTGGGAGGACTCACTCTTCTGCGAGTGTCCGTCTGGGTTGTTACCACCGCCTTGCTCGTGAAGTCTGCCGCCAAGCAGTAGTGTGCAAGCATTACTGTGTTCCGGTTTGATGAGCAAAGTTTCCAGTGAAATTACTGGGCTTATGAGACTTAATACCTATTGTCTCAGGGTAACGAGCGCACTGCAGTGCCGCGCAGGCCTTTGTGCTTCAAAGTTCTGAGTGGCACTGCAATTGTTATGGGCCGGGCGTTATGCTTACCATCAGGCAAACGACCAGCTCGTCTCGTTATCAAATAACATAAAAAAAAACTATGGCTACAAATCGGCCGCGGTGATGTCATAAATTTAAAATTCGTTAATTTCTTAAGACTAACATAGCTATGATGTGTGTGGTCCATGATACTTACTGTCATTGTTTTATGTAGTATTTTATCATTTTATGAAAACAAAACCTGAAATGAGGCGTGAAAGAAGCGGACGAAGTTACGCGCGCCATCTGGTAACAATAATAAATTTTTAATACAATTAATTTACCTGGTCCCTGGTTTAATTATTCGCCTGATCTTAATCCACGATGTGTTCGTAGCTGGTTAACGTACTAAAGCTAGATTAGTGTGTTTGATTTTAGCTCACAACTATTCTCTTTCCCTTTCTCATGAAGGCTTTTACCTATTATCATATTAATATTCAATATTCTGTGGTTCCGTGGCATTTCGGTTCTGAGGTTTAACCCCGGCGCTACGCACCACAAATATTTACCGGGACATTACCGTGTCGGTCCCATCGATCGTAAATGTAGCGCTAAACTGCCACTAATTATTACGGTATGGCTTTGGTATCCATTATTTAGTCCTGGTAGGCCACAATTGCTTTAACATGGCTGTAAAATAATGTGTTTATGTTAAATCGCTAGTGGTGAATGGTTATAACTGTATTTATTTTAAGTTTCTCCGAGGTACTTACTGAGGTAATCCAAAATATAACTGACAGAGGTTAAAACAGTACTCTTACTGGATGTTATGTGGATGGAGTCTGCGATATCAGATAAGCGGAGGACATGGTTTTGTTGGGACCATCGGTGGGGTCGCTTCGCAAACTGCTAACGATTTGTGAGGCACATATACTTTAAACCAGAGATGCACAGACCGCGGCCCGCGGGCCGCATGCGGCCCGCCGGTCGAATACTGGTAGCCCGCCGACAGCAAAAATAATACTCTCGTACATTCGAAAATAATTGAATTCTATTCCAGAATAAAACCAAAAAAAAATATGTTCAA
Source organism: Crocallis elinguaria (assembly GCA_907269065.1). Classification (NCBI taxonomy): domain Eukaryota; kingdom Metazoa; phylum Arthropoda; class Insecta; order Lepidoptera; family Geometridae; genus Crocallis; species Crocallis elinguaria. The sequence continues at coordinate 33,716,869 of OU026068.1, forward strand.
AAATAATTTGAATCTCGCGCGCGCGCTCTAAATTCTTTTTCAATTTTAATACATAATTATCAATTCTTTCTTGTCTTTAATTACCTATACTTCTGGCGGCCCGCCATCAGTTCATAATTTGCCCGAGTGGCCCCTAGTCTTAATAAGTATGTGCAACCCTGCTTTAAACCCTTACGGCCTTATTACAAAACGAGTTTTAACGCTAAACTGGAGTTTAAACCGTAGTTTTGTCAAATTTCTTATTACAAAAAGCAGATTAGCACTTAGGTCTTGGTTGACTATGGTGTCAAAGTTAGTCTTGCCGGGCACCTAGTTTAGCGAAGGTTTAAGCATTTATTTTAATGGCGGCCACGTATTCTACTTGTCAAATCGTAAAAAAAAATCATATAATAGGTCGGGGAAAAAGTTTCTTCGCATTTTTTAAGAAAATTCAAAACATTTTTTAATATAGTTTATTTACATTTAACTAAAGTATGTAGGTACCATTTTGTTCGATAACTTTTTGCCATCTTGTAGGTAGGGACATGATCCCATTGCTATATAAATTTTGGGACTTCTGATCAAATTACCGCGACAAGTGGTTTTGGCAGTCCTCTCGTGATGTTAACCTGACACTGCCTAAAGAATTCTGAAGAGACCGAAACAGGTGGAAATCTGAAGGTGCAAGGTCAGGACTATACGGCGGATGCATTAACACCTCCCAGCCAAACTCTCTTATTTTTTTCTGAGTGGCTAAAGATGTGTGAGGTCTAGCGTTATCATGAAAAACCATGAAAATGAAAACCACAACCCTTCTGTTGATTAATTCCGGCCGCTTTCTCTCAACTTCTTGCTTTAATCTCATCAGTTGTTCGCAGTAGAGTTCAGAATCGTTGGTCCTGCCTGGTGGTAACAGCTCATAATGAATAATGCCCTTCCAATCCCACCACACACACAGCATCACCTTGTTGCGAGTTAACCCGGGTTTCGCCACAGTCTGTGAAGCCTGACCGGTCTTTGACCACGACCTTTTTCGCACGTTCTTGTCGTACGTGATTCACTTTTCATCACCAGTTATCAGCTTCTTCAAAAATGGTTCGGTTTCATTACGTTGTAGTAAAGAATCACAAATGAGTACACGGTTCATTAGGTTTCTTTCAGTGAGCTCGTGAGGTACCCAAATATCGAGCTTTTTTGTGTACCCAGTTTTTTTCAAATGCGCCAAAACTGTTTTGTGGTCAATTCCCAGTTCTTCAGCTACGTCGTAACTACTGATATGCCGATCTTGTTCCACTTTTTCAAAAATGGCATCCATTTTATCCGTAATAGGGCGACCAAGGCGACGTGCATCTTTGAAATCAAAATTTCCGGATTGAAAACGCTTAAACCAAATTTGTGCTACTCTCACAGACACTGCACTAGGTCCATAAACATTGCAAATTTTTTTCGCGGCTTGCGTTGCATTTTTACCTTTTTTGTAGTAAAATTTTAAAATGTATCGAATTTCTTCATTCGATTCACTCATTTTGACCGTAGGAAAAACAAATGAAAATCACACATTTTCCTAATTTGAATTTGGAATTATGTTCTTTAAAATTTAAACTTTCATATGATACCAAAACCAGCCAGATACAAATAGTATAGCCAAAGAGATTTTATTACAAGTTCATACATACTATAATGCGAAAAGACTTTTTCCCCAACCTAATATATTGTATTAAAGTAAGAAGGGGTGGTGAGGTATTAAGAAGCGTGGATGAGTAGAATAATAGCTTTTAGCAAAATATATAGGAAATACTTATAATATCGAAAGTATACATAGTAAAAATAGAATATATTACAAGAATTGACAGTACACACAATCAACAAAACATGTTGCTATGGTTACTTAGCCATAGTGTGCCATTGTATAGGTTGGATATATAAGGAGTATCTCCTTAACATTTTTTTCATATACGTAAATAGCTAATTAGGATGTTTTGAATTACTCGCAATGATCAAAAGTCATTTAAAAATTACCTACAATATTTTTCGATATTAGAAAATAGTATTGTGTGAGAAAATAGCTACTTATATTCCAAAATAAAAATTAGTACATTGTGTCAATTCTACATTTCGTGTATCCGTAGCATAAAGACATTTATTATCTGTGGAAATAATTTCTACCATAGCTACAGTTTGGTAATAAGTTGTCTTGGCTTTATTCATCTTTTGTAATAAGGTTTGGTTTATAGGTCGACTCTAAAGATAGTTGAAGACAAATTGGTTGTCGACCAAAGTCGAGTTTAACGAGTTTTTTGTAATAAGGCCGTTAAAGTGCACGATGCCCTTGACGGGCGACTTTTTGTAAGGCGATTCAAAATCAATCATAAAAATATGTAGTTAACACATTACATTCAAAACCAAAGCAACCAAATTATCAACAACAATATTCTCTAATTCATAATTTAAAGACTCATAAATTCTTGCAGTAGCTTTAAGTTTGCTCTAAATTACTTCCGCCAGGCTATTATAACAAGCAGAAATGCTTGGATAACTGAATGAAGTAAAAATTAGAGCATTGGCTTTGAATCAAAGCGTTCGTTTGAAGCCGGGGCCGCCGCTTGTATGTAGGCCAGGTATCGGACAACTTTTTAATAGTTCAAGTGTTTTTAAAGTTGGAGCTGACTTCACTTTACTTCACTTTGACTACCTACTTCATTATGCAGTTAGTGAAGAAAAGTTTGCACCAGTTTCTTTGGGATTATGGTTTATTTTTTCTTCTTCATGTTCTACTTGAATGATAATGGTAGTATATTTTTTTTGAAGTACATTGCTTTTTCTGTAGACCTTTACAACGTTACCGAACAGAGAGAGCACAGATGGCGCTTGGCCCTAAAACAATGCTGTGTAGTGACTAACTCAAAACCGCGTGGGGTCGGACCTCGGCAGAAGGACAAACCAAAAAACCAATAAACTAACAAACCAACAAACACACTTTCGCATTTTGAATATTAGTAAGGAAGTAAGGATTAATATTAAAACAACACTAGGGATCAAATAATATATATTTCGGTTACTTTTTAAAACAGACACAGCTCTATTACAAGGGAATCAGTTAAGCTAAGAAGTTGAAAGTGAAATGACCGTCTGCGGAACTTTCCCCGCTCTGGGGCGGAGATAACCAATGCAAAGTGAGAACATGAAAACGGGACCACAGTAAGGTAAAGTAAGACAAGTTAACATTTTGAATAGAAGAAAAAAATCTGCCAAGTTTTCTGTTCTTTTTCCGTGAAAACTGTGTGAAAAACCGTATAGTACCTAGTTTTTAAGACTAGCCCAAACAAATATGAACTCAGCGCGGCGATCTTCGACTACACTCTCGTCAAAGGCAGCGAAGGATTTTGTAACAAATGCAGGTAGAGATAATGTCGGTTTGAAGCCTCGTGCGTATGAGTAGCCATCATTAGTCAATGGTGCTTTCCCTTTTGTCTGGTTGTCCGATGACGGCAAATGGATTGGGTACAACATAATATATGTTATGTAATTCCAAGGCACACTTGCCAAAATGGGTCTCAAGTGCGGCCGAACATACATGGTGTTAGGCTACATATTTTATATTTTTAACTGACTTACAAAAAGGAGGTGTTCAATTCGATGGTATTTTTTAAAATGTTTATTACCTCAGAATTCCGTAATTTATAAACCGATTTAAAAAATTCATACTTTATTTGAATGGATATAAGTACATTGAGATTGATCCCATTAAAATTTCATCAAATTTAGTTGAGTAGTATTTTTATATACTACTAGCTGTTGCCCGCGGTTTCACCCGCGCGGAGATTTTGGATTTCATGGTTTTTATTCTTGTGCGCGGAAAGATAATTCTTTTTCTAAAATAAAAGTAGCCTCAGTTATTCCTTGTAACATCAGCTATCTGCCAGTGAAAGTCCCGTCAAAATCGGCCCAGCCATTTCGGAGATTATTCGGAATAAACAGACAGACATTACTGACGAAAATTTAAAAAATGGTTATTCTGTAATAGATACCGTATATACTTTCATATGAATTTAGTAAAAAGCTGTTATTTTGATATTACAAACAGACACTTCAATTTTATTTATTTGTATAGATTCGTAACGAGACATTGGTTAATAAGTTTTTTTTAACTACTATACGCGAGGATGATCTGGGCACAAAAATAAAAAAAAATACCATATCATACATTAAAAACCACTTTATTCCCACACTGTGGCAGTAAGGTTAGTCCAGACAGCGATAAGACCAACCGTCACCGCGGCATCCCAGTCTCCCCTCATCCGAGACGCGTTACAAACGAATTAATATTATTTTAATGCGCTTCCTCCGGCATAACTTATTCTTATCTTAACTTTTTTAAAGGACCCATTCCGGGGAATAAGACGGTTTTTATGAATTTTCAACTCGTGTTCGGAAGAGGGAGATCGGGAGATACGCTTGTGTAGTCTTGCGAAATGTTTGATGCTTTTTTGCTGGTGGGATGTTCGTGTGAAATATGCCAGCTTTTATTATTTATTGTACGCCGTCATGGTGAAGAAGGGTGGTTTAAATTTTTATAGTGCTTGACGGGTTCAGACCCGAAGCGAAACTAATTTAGAGTTGGGAAAAAGTGCATGTGTGAGATTTGTGTCTGTCAGTTGTTTAGTATGTAAAGTAGACAGACTGCATCAAATTCACGTGTAAAATGATTAAAAATCTGTCGCAAATTACAATACGCCTGTCAGTATTCTGACATCCATACTTGATAAATATTTACTACCTCCGGTGACATCGTCATTTAATATCGGGTAAAATAGTGGTCTATTTTTTTTTTTTTTACGCGCTCATACCCCCCCCCCCCCACACTAGGATTCCCTGTCTCGCAGGTGGCATGGACACACACAGATACACATCACAAACATCCAAGACCCGAGAACAAACTTTATGCTTACACAAAATCTGCCCCGGCCGGGAATCGAACCCGGGACCCCTCGCTTTGCAGGCAGGGTTACTACCAACTTAGCTACGGAGCCGTCATTCAATTCAAATAAATAATTTAATAAATAATCATGGATATAAAAAACATAGGAATTCCAAGTAATTTGATCAGTGTCAACTCTAGAGGCGTGAGGGCAGTCCGGGATGTGACGGTTTATTTCGTTAGCCACTTAGCAGATGAGTGACCTGGGACACACAAACATACTTAGGTAAATTAGATATTATTATATTTTTGTGATTTTAACACAGACCTCATTGTTTAGGTTTGTGTAGGTTTAGTTATTGTTTTTTTCATTTCATATACCAAGTTCCTTACCCCGCAAACCTTTCTCTACTAAGCAGACAAATAAAAATAGAGTCAGGAACGTCGTTTTAAAAACATCCCTTGTTTTGTTAAAGTTTTCGCATTTTCAGAGATACAGTGGCTGAACTCTACATTGTTTGTTGTTTAGCTGGATACTATTATTGTAACAAAGCTGGTAGAGATGCTTTATAAAGTAGAGTAAGAATAAGATTTTTTTTTTTAATGTTAGTTGGTAACGAGACGAGCTGGTCATTTGCCTGATGGTAAGCATAACGCCGGCCCATAACAATTGCAGTGCCACCCAGAACTTTGAAACACAAAGGCTTGCGCGGCACTGCAGTGCGCTCGTTACCCTGAGACATTAGGTATTAAGTCTCATAAGCCCAGTAATTTCACTGGATACTCTGCTCATCAAACCGGAACACAGTAATGCTTGCACACTACTGCTTGGCGGCAGACTTCACGAGCATTTTACAGTATAAAAAGTGTTTTATGTTACTCCCCGGTCAATAAGCTATAGGTATCAATGCAAAAAAATATTTCGATTCGCTGCTACTTTACTTAAAATAGTACGGATTAATATTAAATGTTGTAAGTGGCACTGCAAATGTTAACAGCAGATCTAGAAATCTGATCACTTTACAAAATGTAAATCTAAATTTTATTATCTCTCCTGCATTAATGTTCCAAGTGTAATTCAGCAGCAGGTACGAGTAAGTCATCCAAACATATAAACAGAAACATACAACGCTTGACTTACAAACCCACCCCACCTATCTCATACAAACAACGAAATTCCAGATTAAATCAAATATTTATCCTCCGATGCAGAGGCTGCAAGTAGGCGGCAATAAATTCCGAAGACAAGATTAAACTTGTCATGGGACCCCATTTACTTAACGCAAATTTATGCAAATACCTTCGAGTTGTTAGCTCTTCAGAATGTTTTTGTTTGCGGACCTCTTGGATAGTGCTGATAGCAGACCAGCTGTTTTTGTAGCTGTTTTGACTGCGTTTTGCCAAACTTTTTAGGTAATGTTTAAAAATCTTAAGCTATTTATTACTTTGCACACTGCAGAAGGTTAGTTTAGAATAATTTAAAGCTAGCTGATGCCCGCGGTTTCACCCGCGCTGAGATATTGGATTTCGTGGTTTTTATTTTTTTGCGTGGAACCCTAATTATTTTTCTAAAATAATAGTAGGCTAAGTTACTGCTTATAACATCAGCTATCTACCAGTAAATGTCCCGTCAAAATCGGTCCAATCGTTTCGGAGATTACCCGGAACAAACAGACAGACACACAGACAAAATTTAAAAAATGTTTTTTTTGTAATAGGTTCCGTATATACTTTCATATGCATTTGGTAAAAAGCTGTTATTTTGATATTACAAACAGACAATTCAATTTTATTTATTTGTATAGATGTTGCAACCTTGTTTTTAGAATATGAGTGTGCTCTATCATCTATCAATCATTTATTACATTTGCTTTAGTCGATACTTTGATGATGTTGGCATACGCCTTGGTTTAGCTTAAAATGTCAGACAGATTATTCAGTTTAGATATAAATGGGTTGCTCTAAGATACAGATAAAGCGTTGGTCTTATGAACTTTGATGTTGTGGCAATTTTGCTACATAGTTGGTGTACTCGTATGATGATATTGGAAAGAGAGAGAAAAGCCACGATTTTTTTCTTATGGTATCACACATATAGAAAAGTTTTTAAATACACCATACAAACATTAACTTTAACTATTGACATAAGATATCTCAAACTCCACTGCCTTTGTTACACGTCTGTCTCAAATAGTTATGTAAGCACTATACAAGTCAGCAGGTATTTTTTGATCCGTATCAATATCACGATCCCAAATACCTGATAGTATGTGAACTATTAAACTAGCGAATGTACAATGTACAACCCTTACCTTTTTCTAATTTTCTCTGTTTACGAGTCAGCAAGAGCTCGGTCCCGTCCAATTCCACAACTGAATGATTTATACGATCAACATCCTATCGCAGTAAGTGGTATTGCTTCCTCCGCAAGGCTTTATTTCGCATTTGTCTTATCGCTGCTACCGTTTTGAATCCTCTTGTTTCTGTAGATAGATTTATTGTCTATTTGAGGATTAAAACGTCAGGTCCTGATGAACGGCTGGTGTTAGTCTAAATGAAGAAAACTTTGGATTAATTGACGACAGTTGAAGATAACAACACATTCAATTACATTTATTACATTATTGTTTATTTTTCTATGAAAATTTACATTCTATATTCATATAATACTGATAGTCCTTATGCTGTAGATAACAATTTAAGGTATATGTCTGAATATAGAAAAGTGTAAAAAGGAAAAATTATTCTTCTTTTTTTTTAATGGCTGAGGGTTAACGCTGGCTCATGACAATTGCAGTGCCACTCAGAACTTTGAAACAAAAAGGCCTCTACGTTTGTCAATGAGCTCCATGCTCAAAGGAAAATAATATATTATTTCCTATCAACATGTTGAGCCGTCAAATATTTGTATAAACGTTATTTTCTTCTAATACATCACCGTTGCGCTCAGACACTTCCTCTTGTACCGCGGCATCGGTTTCATCAATCACGTCATTGTGGTAACTGGCCACACCTACGCCTGATTCTGTAATTAAAACTTTATCGTCATCATTACAGAGCTTATTTTCACTTTCAACGTCTGCCTCATGTAGATCAGAATAGTATTTAGTGGGATCAGACTGATTGATTGACATCATTCAGGTCAGAGATCACTGCGCCTCCACTAATTCGTTACTATCGATTGTTATGATCGATTGGGTTTCTGTTTCGAACTTGAATGGCATTAGTACTTTGCTTTTGTATGTTATGCCGATCTTTTATTAATTATGTTTTTCTAAGGAACTCGGGATTATAACCTCATTTTGTGTTACTCTTTGGACTATAAACTATATCTATGCCAAAAATCACGTCGATCCGTTGCTCCGTTGTGGCGTGAAAGAGGGACAAACCAACAAACGTACAAACATTCGCATTTATTATATAAAGTAGGATTTAGAAACAGCTATTTTAAATCCATCCATACAGATAAATAAAATTGAAGTGTCTGTTTGTAATATCAAAATAACAGCTTTTTACTAAATGCATATGAGAGTATATATCCATACAGATAAATAAAATTGAAGTGTCTGTTTGTAATATCAAAATAACAGCTTTTTACTAAATGCATATGAGAATATATACGGTACCTATACGAAAACAACCATTTTTAAAATTTTTGTCTGTCTGTCTATCTGTCTGTCTATCTGTTTGTTCCGGGTAATCTCCGAAACGGCTGGACCAATTTTCACGGCACTTTCACTGGCAGATAGCTGATGTTACAAGTAGTAACATAGGCTACTTTAATTTTAGAAAAATAATTAGGGTGCCGCGCAAAAAAATAAAAGCCATGTAATCCAAAATCTCCACGCGGGTGAAACCGCGGGGCAGCACCTAGTCTAAAATAAATAACATGCCAAATATGATGGTATTATCAATACGCATGCAACATAGCTCTAGATATCTCATGAAACAAATACTAAGAAATCCTTCGTTAATATCATTTGCAAGCGCTCCAAAAATGTTAACTTCCATAAAGCCACTGTGCTGTTTCTTGTTTTGAACGCAATAAAAGTTAATTTCCTCTATTCCATTTGCATTATTAAATTTGCAAGTGTCTAATTTGCAAATGGAGTCGTGTCGTAGGCCGCGCAATTTGGCTTAAGCGGAAACTCTTAGCACGTCGTTTTAGGAAGTGGTCTAGAGGAAAAAACACTTTGGATGTTTATGAAAACTTCGCCCGCTTATTGCTGGCGACGGCTTCAGAGGAGAATTGAAACCGTTCTGGAATAATCTTACTTGATAGAACGGACTTGAAACAAATTCAAGATGAAAAACTTCTATAGTGGAACTGTCAAAAGCACTTGGAAAACGTCAGATTTTTTTATTTTAGATCACTTTAATAATTATTTATTATTTGTTTTGGCCATCTGATTCAAGTTTTGTAGAATGCCAGCTTATTTCTAAGCGACATCTTACTCCTATTGAGTAAACAAATAACAACGCCTTTTATATAAAGGGTGTTTTAAAATATTTCCAAAGAAATAACTAAGCGCTTGAAGCACGGGCGACATTAAAATGCTTCTTCGTTAGCTGACAGTTACAAAAGAGATGTGTTGGCTTTTTTCAAAGTTCTACTCTGAAGGTGTCTTTGGTTTTGTGTGGCTAAGTTTCCAAGTTACACTGTTCTTCGGTTTTTATGCTGACTAGTTTTGTTCTAGATGCGAGTTCGGTAGTGTATTTTGTTAAGGAAAATTGTATAGAAGTTTCTTCTGATCGACTAACTTTCACAAATGAGTTTTCCACTGCGCTGAGTTTGTAGTTCACTGGAATCTCGTTTGACTTTGATCAGAAAATAAGTACTAAGAATAAGTATACTTTGAGTCTAGTTCTATAGAAGTTCAATCAGACATTAGAACCGCTCTTTGTGCTAAATTTGAAGAGCAAAAGCGACTAAAAACTGATTAAAAAATTAAATTTAACCACTTATGTTAGATACTTATGTAGACAAAGTGTGTCTTTGTGTGTTTTAAAAGTGAGCAAAAGGCAGAAACAAAACTTCGTTGATTCTCCATTAAGTCGAAAGAAATATAAGGCTATCCAGGGTCAAACTAATTTATTTCCAAATCTTCCCCGGTACCATCGTTATAAAGCTACTTACTACCTACAATATTTTCCCCAGAATTGCTTACTATACTTAATCGCCTCACTCTTCAAATTTCCCAAATTACTTTCGCATTAGGTCTTTTTGCCCGAGCCTTAGGGGCGGGTTCGATTTATGCCCCTATCCCAAGGGATGTTCTTATCGACGTCATAGCTGATAGACGACCGGCCACTAGCAGGAGCAAAATCTGGATTGGATGTCCCATTTATATATTACTATCTGATTTGGATTATTTAATTGGTGGCAAAATAATGGCCCTGCGAGTTACTAAAGTGTATTAAGTAACCGCTACCTTAAATCATACTGATTAGTACGAATAATAATTACGTCTCATTATTCTAAGATCCGTGTTTTTAAAGAGTCTAATAATGTAAACGAATATGGTGAATCACCAAACAATGACATGTCGACAAGTAGTGATAGGAAATGTCATCAGTTGTTGTCAAATAAATGTATTTTCTTTCTTTCTTTCTTTCTTTCTTTCAGTTGAATTTGGTTGTTTAGTCTTTTTTACTATCGGATAATTACAAGAGCTGTTCGTTAACGCCAGCCCGTAACAATTGCAGTGCCACTCAGAACTGTGAAACACAAAGGCCTGCATGACACTGCAGTGCACTCGTTACTCTGATACATTAGGTGTTAAGTCTTGTAAGCCCAGTAATTTCACTGCTTATCAAACCGGAACATATAGCTAGTCGCCATCTGGTTTATATCACTTATTCGTTATGGTAAAAGATGGTGAATATGCCAAACATGGTATAGAACTGAGTCTCTCGTGCAGCTGCCGGTGCAAACCGATAGAAAGAAAGAAAGAAAGAAAGAAAGAAAAAAAGAAGACAATTTATTCCAAGGAACTATACACCACAGAATAACAATTAAAAAATACACCACCTTATGGTTACTTAAGGATAGTTTCCTCCACCGAAAACTCAAGGTGCTAATTGATTAAATAAATAAATAAATAAATAAATAATTGTAGGACTTGAACCATCGACCTACAGATCGGTGGGTGATTTACAAATAGCGACCTATAACCTTTTCAAATTCAAATTCAAATTGCTTTATTCTAACTCTAACAGCGGGCCTCTGCAACTTTCGTCTACCCGAATCACAGACTAAAACTGATGCTCTCTTTATCAGAACATAATAAATGAAAAAGACACCAACAGACCTAATCCGTTCTCAAAGTCAACGAACCTTCCAGAAACCCACCGTGCCCAATCTATTCATAATTTCGTTATAAAATAATTTTGACAGTTATTAGTTACTGACTTACTAATTAGGCGTATAAGTACTAACAATAATTACTCTGTTCATTACCCTATCAGCCTGTCATCCGATCGGATTACGTCACATTGGCTTAAGGCAACACACAATTACCCCAAACCAATCCTAGGCTGTCCTTACTGCAATTACACCCTTCAATCCGTCCATAAATTATACTCTATTGGTGCTAGAGATGTTGATATCCGGACACTTTCTTAGAGTGGCTCAAAAATAATGAATATCCGGACACTTTCTCAAAAACAGACAATATCTAAATTATTTAATTTTTTTAGGTGTTAAATATGGTGATGTCAGTTTCTAGCCAGGATAAAAAGTTAGTATATCTAATAATTAGTTTATTTTTCTATCAAGTCTTATAGAAGTCAAAAACTGAACACCGCCGTCATGATCAAGGGTTTGCTAATATGACACCCATGACATTTATTAAGATCTTATTTTTCAACCGTTCTTTTATTAAATTATTAAAAAAAAACAAATTTGTATATTAGCACCAGTGCGAATAGCAACGAATGTGTACGTACAAATTTCCCCAATGACAGCTACCTTAAGTATCACAATCACGGCGAGTTCATACTTCAACATAAACAAGTTTAGGTATTTTGGAGTGTGCATTCGCAGTCTTTGAATTTTAAGATACTCAAGAATTGTAATATCCCATCTCTTCCTCTTCTCTTCCCTCTCATCCTCTTCTTCTTGGTGTCGTAAGTATCGGATAAGGGAAACCAGGTAACGGAGAGCAGCATTGTCCTCGGTCAACATCGCAATACTGTGAACACCAAGGAGGCTGCCAAGCGTTGTGATTTATAGCAAAGTCCTCCCTTCATGAGAGACGCCAATGTCTAGCAGTAGACGTATTCCGGCTAATGATGATGATGCGGCCAAACCAATTGTGACTACATCTCTAATATCCATACATGAGATTGAGACCGCACACGTAGTACCTACTGCTATACACAAAACCGCAAATCCTCGGAGTCTCTTAGACGTTGAAATTAATAATGGTTGATCAGGCGTGGATGTCTAGTAATAATGGTTGATCAGGTCTAGGGGATATTATGACTTCACACAACGCCCCGGGTTCGTTCTCCGGCTGGGGAAAAATTTGTGCGGGGAGCATAAAGTTTGCTGGATCGGGACTTGGGTATATTTGCGGTTCAGGGGATTCTAGTGCCCAGTGCTATATTAACCACTCATAAGAGTGTAAACTTGTTCCTACAAAAACGCTTTTAGACACCTAAGTAGATAGTGCCTAAAAATAAACGTCTAAAATGATTACAAATGTCGCAATAGAATAGAGTTAGACAACGGTTAGACACTAGTTACATTAAGATTTGTGATTGCTCTTATTTAAACACGCGACTAAGGAATGTTTAGGAGTTTAGTGAAACACAGGTTTAAGGTGTGTTTAATTTTTTTGTGGTAAGGCCGTAAGTGTCTATATATACTTTACTGAGCCAACATTGCTTCAAATTATAATTATAAGAAAAACTTACAATTATAAAAATAACATATAGTTTATATCCAAAATGCATTATTCATATAAACCCCAAGGGAGCACTCATGAAACTTAAAATAAACTTGCAATGTACCCCAAAATTATATAAAACAAGCTGAAAATTTAAATCACGTTGTTTTTTATATCATATTTATTTGTTTTCGAACCATACAAATATTAGAGAATGCATAATGAAGCAGTTTCATAACTTAGCAATAACAGAATTTATAATGTGTATATTATGTTATATGACTTATACTTTGTAACTTATCTTACCGTAACGTAATTTATTATGATTAAATTCATAATTAAACAGACTTAAATTGAACCGTTGTAAACATTTGACAGCGGAGTATAAATCCGTGGATTATTTCTTTATTATGCTAAATACTTTAATTAATTAATAAGTTAGAGTTCAGCGTTTAACTGTTTATGGTAATTTTGAAGTGGTTGATAAATTATATTGACTTATATTGGGTAGTTTATGCTTGCTTAACATGGAAGATAATGCAATCACATTATTGTTATTGACTTTTTCCTCAAAACTTAATCACATAAATAATATTTGACGGCTCCGTAGCTAAGTTGGTAGTAACCCTGCCTGCAAAGCGAGGGGTCCCGGGTTCGATTCCCGGCCGGGGCAGATTTTGTGTAAACCTAAAATTTGTTCTTGGGTCTTGGATGTTTGTGATGTGTATTTGTGTGTGTCCATGCCACCTGCGACACAGGGAATCCTAGTGCGGGGGTATGCGTGTAAGCGTTTATTTATTTATTATTTATATCTATCTATCTATCTATCTGGTTCTCTTAGTCAAACGGAAAAATGTTAGATGCAGGACTATCTCACCTTGTCTTAACTGGTAGTGTGATTTTTTTATATTATTTGGTAACGAGACGAGCTGGTCGTTTGCCTGATGGTAAGCATAATGCCGGCCCATAATAATTGCAGTGCCAATCAGAACTTGAAAACACAATGGCCTGCGCGGCACTGCAGTGCGCTCTTTACCCTGAGACATTTGGTATTGGGTCTCGTAAGCCCAGACATAAATTACAACTAAAGAGGAAAAAATGCAAACCGTTATTATATTTTATGATTTGCTTGTCTGTACTTAATCCCGAGTTCTCAGAATTTACTGAAAACACTGAAATACTGCTCGTGGTCACAATATAAATTATTCGGACACCAAGCTGAGGAAAAATATTTTCAGTTATTTTTTAAAAATATACTTTTCTTGAGATAGATCAGCAACGTTCTTTAGCAATAAAAACAGAGAGATTTTTGTGGTACAATTGTGAGAAAAAGCATTTATATTTAGCGCATAAAATATGAAGAAAAATTATGAACTTTACCGTATTTTATTCAAAGGGCGAATAACAGATGATTCATGGATCTGTATAGAATTTTGTAAATGGCATAAAGGGATCTGGTGAAATATTATTCCCTCTTAGATAATAATCCGTCAACTTCGTTCGTGATACGGTACAGTGGTAAGAAAGTCAGTAAAACTAATTGTTCCTCCTTTTCTGATCTGCCCATGTTTACGTTTTATGTCTATTACTACTAACTCCACGCCAAATCCCTCTAAGGGCTTACCCTCAGAAGGCAACACCACTTCTATTGATCTAAAATTTACACAGTAATTAGTTATTTTTTCATTGGGTAACGAGATGATAACGAGACGAGCGGGACGTTTGCTTGATGTTAAGCGCAACGCCAACCCATAACTTTATTTTATATTACACAATTATTTTATCTTGTACTTACTTTATAAGTTCATTTATCATGACTGTTAGCATGCTGGGTGCACGGGTTATACCCCAATTGGAATCCAAAGGATGGAGTCGAAATCCGGGAAACAGAATTTCTTCCGGACTTCGACACACTCTCTTAAGGAATTTAGGGACTATTGTGTATTTTTAATTAAGTTTAGCATTAGTTGCCAACATTATGAACAATGAAGATTTATTTATTTATTTATTATAACAAGTGCAGTGCCAGCCAAAACCAAAACCAGCCAAAAGTGGAATTCGTTTCAACCTCTGTCTGAAAATTTAGGCAACAATCTATGTAATGTACAAACATTATTAGCTCGCAGCTCATGCAGAGGTTAGAATGTCACAAGCTGCGGACAAGATTATGATTATGATTTATAAATATGGCATTGGCTCCAAACTGAGCAATCGAGTGTCTGCGATCGAGCAACAAGCTGAGATTGCGTGCCGCGTTTGTAGAAACGTTAGTGGGAGGACTAACTCTTCTGCGAGTGTCCGTCTGGGTTGTGACCACCGCTTTACTCGTGAAGTCTGCTGCCAAGCAGTAGTGTGCAAGAATTACTGTGTTTCGGTTTGATGAGCCGAGTATCCAGTGAAATTACTGGGCTTATGAGACTTAATACCTAATGTCTCAGGGTAACGAGCGCACTGCAGTGCCACGCAGGCCTTTGTGTTTCAAAGTTCTGGGTGGCACTGCAATTGTTATGGGCCGGCGTTATGCTTACCTTCAGGCAAACGACCGGCTCGTCTCGTTACCAAACAACATAAAAAAAAAAAAAAACGCCTACGATTTTTTCAACCCTATATAAGGTTTTAAATTTCTCAAACGCTATCGGAAACTTCCTGAAGTTCCAGTTCGTAGAGCCTTTAGTAAGTTGTAAAGAATGCGAACCAAACTTTGGACGACTGCAGCTAATTTGACAGTCACGAAACTGGTCGCTGCGGAAGTTTTAGCGGCGCCGGGGAACTTTGTCAAAGTGAATAACGAGCCTTGTTTATTGTAATGGATAATTTGAGTGGTGCAGAGACGACAATAGACCACGACGGCGATGCTTCGTGCTGTATGTGTGTGGTTTGAATTCTACATAGTAGCATATTACGGCTAGATCGATTTTGACGGAACTTTCACTGGTAAATAGCTGAAGTTCCAAGGAGTAACATGGGCTACGTGGGCGAAGTCGCGGGGCACAGCTAGTTATAAAGTAATATTTCAATCAAAAGCAAAGGACATACGGTCAGATAACAGAATCGTGTTCCCACACAATGCAAATCAAACCGAACAGTAATAATATCTTTCTCAACAAACACAATAAACTCTACAACATCCTAAAAGCACTAGCACGTGTGTCCGAGCCTTACTTCCGCATGTAAATACATGCAAATAAATGCAAATAGTCCCATGAAAGTAACAGCCATCATGACCCCTGGCCTGAGCTTACATCCTACCCATTAGGTCAACCATCCATTAGGGTTCTACAGAATACACAGTAACGGCCCATTAGGCTCAGTTCCATCTATACCTGCATTCCAACTAACGAAGCTTTGGCGTGAACCATCTCACGCGCAAATTACACTCACCAGCCAGCATAACATGACCTTCGAAAACGTTTGACGATCGCAAATTTAAACTAAAAAGATGGAACGTTAAAGAGAAGGATGGGTAAAGTTGCGCTGGTCGTTTACCGTTTACTGTTTTATTGTGATACTAGACTGTTCGAAACGATTTTGAACTCTAAACCGTGGTGATTACGGTTGGTATTGGGGCGGTTGTGGTTGAGGGTTTTAGACGGGAGCTATACAAATTGATCCCATCAGCGAGGATCTGGCTGCCGAGGCTTAAGGAGCGACGCAGGGTTAGGCGGAAATCGCACTATTTATATGAGCATTAACTTAATAGTCGGCTTTGTAGTGCTGTTATTGGTTTAGGCAGCGCTTACGTCGCTCTGGAGGCTCCAATGGAGGATCAGAGTTACAATAACGGGATCAATTAGGAAATTATTAGAAACGCGTTTGTTTTAAATACGTTTCGAAGGTAGATAGGTAAACTCTTTATGGCACATTGAAACAAGCTTTTTGTGGAAAAATATATTTCTCCAGACAAGCTTTTATTAAATACGTAATTAGTTGCTCCATCATCAAGACCCTGGACATCATCTAGGAGCAGTGTACTTATAAAGCCAAAATCGAACAAGCCCAAACTCGGTGTGGTTACATCTTTTTGTTACAGAGTTTCTGATGGCCACCTTCTGGCTCCATCAACAGGACCCTTGACATCATCTAGAATCAAAACACTTTTAAAGACAAATCAAACAAGCCCAAACTTGGTGGGGTTACGTCATTTCGTTACAGAGTTTCTTCAGCCAACTTTCGGGTTCATCATCAGACCAGCTCTGTGACATCAATAACATTGCATTGTCATCCGATTTACATATCAATCGAACACCGGAAAGTGGGTCAAATTTAGCTTGCAAGATTTGACTTTAACAAACATACATACACACATACATACAAATATTGCAATTTAAATAAAAGATTGTAAAATTTAAATACCGTAAATAAAAACAAATTTCATATATTCTTACCATAATACAGAATATTTTATATAGCTGTAGACAAAAAGGGATTCGATGTTACTAACCAAACCTACTAACAGCAAATCAGTGGAACATTTTGCTCGGCTCTTGATATGCTTTTCCTGGATCTGCTTCATAAACGCCCCCCCTCCCGCTAAGTCACTAGCTTTTGTCAATCTTTCTCTGTCGTCCTCTACTATATATAAAAACCCGCTGTTGTTAAAAAGCTCGGCCCAATCCCGGCGCCACTAACCCCTAAACCTTGATTTAGTTGCTAAATCTGGCCATAAAGCGGTAACTCAAGTTTATAGCGTAAATAAAGACGAGGCCGAAACCGCGCGTTTGACGGATAGCATTTGGTAGAACGAGAGCCACTGGTAATGGAGGCTGCGGGGTTTTTGTAGCTTTAAGAAAAGGCTACAAATACTTACTTTATAAAACAAAATACATAGTGGTACGACATCGAATGGCAATGTCAATGGAATCATGAAATGGCTGTAAGATATTTTATATCCCTCGTCTGGCATCATCCTCAAGACGACAATATGTCGACAATGTGTCATATATATGTGTTGTTATCGTTCTTGTTTCGAACAGTCAGTTCGGTTGTCTCTCGTTTAGTGTATTAACCAACTTTGCCCACATTTAAAAGCCATCAAACGCCGGAGATTTCAAAAAAATGCTGAATTTGTTCCAAGTAGATTTCATCACTTGCCTATGCGTAGCCACTGCAGCTGTGCCACCCAGAAATTACCGGTCAGCTAGTTCAATAACGACCCAAAAAAGGACTGGAGCTTCATGAAAAACCTCATAATTAATTGAGTATTCTTTAACTAATTCCATTAGAATACTTTGGCCAGTACTGTCTGCCTCTTCTTCTATAATTGCGCCTGTGACATAAAGTACCTATACTCATATAACCTGGCGAGCGACGGCGACGCGTGCCAAACTGCCTGCATTGGCCAAGGACTGATCCAGTACAATGCTATTGTGCTTTATGATCCAGCAATAAAGGTTGATATTGCATGTCCGGTTATAGCGGAGTAGAATGTAAATTTATGGTCGAACGGAACTACTCGTCTTGTTGTTTCGCAAATTGGTAAGGTGCTAGTTGGCAACAATTATTATCCTTGCTATGGTCGCGTCATGTTTTCTCTTACCAAAAGCTGTTTCTTACTCGATGTGCTAGCATTTGACCAATACCTTGCCTGAACTTCGACGATGTGGTCAAGGATGGCGAACATTTAGACTTAGATTACTGGCTCTTAAGTGCAGCTCCCAGAACACCAGAAGGTGCTTGGCAACAGATTTTCAAATTGAATATGGTAGCAAGCCAAGCGAGTACTATAAAAAACTCTACAACCAAACAAAGTTCAAACTTATTGTAAGATTCAAGATAGAGACATCAACCTACAGATCTAAGATGACGTCACTACCATCACCATTCAAGTAATTTAAATAAAAACCGTCAACATCAACATCATCCTGAAGATATCCTTTGCAGAACATAGACCTCCTTCATAAATAAATATGGCTTGACAGACGTCGCCGTGATAGCAGTATATTATGATGTAGACCGAGGAGAATGCTGCTGCCCATTCCCTGGCTATTCCCTCAGTCGGATCTTACCCACGGGAAAGATGAGATGGTCCTATTCACAGGCCGGGACAACACCACTTAACAGCACGCACATTTATAACAGTACCAGCACATAATAACTTTGTCCCTCATAAATTAATATTACGTAATAAACGTCATAAACCACGACCCTTTTGAACTAATAAAATTCCAATAACATTTATAATCCGAACGAAATAATAAATTCCTAACCGATTAGTATCTCGTCACTTTCAATCAACGCAATCTCCAAAATTATAATTTGGTATAATTTTAAATTGTTTATCTCAAATTCCCGATCCCGTATTCAATACATGGATCAAATTAGGATTTCCATTTGGTCCTATTTTCTCCGGACAAAATGAGCTAGTACAATTACGTCGTATAATTTGAATTTTACTGTTTTTATTTTTGGTTATAATAACGCCGCCCCATAACAACTGCAATGCCACTCAGAACTTTGAAACACAAAGGCCTGCGCGGCACTGCAGTGCGCTCGTTACCCTGAGACATTAGGTATTAAGTCTCATAAGCCCAGTAATTTCACTGGCTTATCTGCTCATCAAACCGGAACACAGTAATGCTTGTACACTACTGCTTGGCGGCAGACTTCACTCACAAAGCGGTGGTAACAACCCAGACGGACACTCGCAGAAGAGTTAGTCCTCCCACTAACAAAACTTAGCGAGTTAATAAAAAGACACACAACTTATTGAAAAAAAAAACTGAACGTATCGTAATAGTCTAGAATTTCCAATGACGTGTGGACACCTTACAGAAATTATTGTATCCTTTTGTAATCCCATTGTATTTTTTTTGTATTTCCATTGTATTCTTATTATAATCTGTGGTGCTGCGACAGACGGACAAGCCGATAACTATCTGTAGATTTGATTGGATGCGGGTGTCACCACGCGGGTTGTGTACAAACTGACAAACATTTTTATTCAGTTATTGGTGGTCGAGTGTGACTTGAATTGGTAATGGGACTTATTGGGAATTTATTGTAGTCGTTGTTGGCATCCCACGAGCTATTTTTATTTAATGTGTGTTTTTATCTGATATTCGAGGGATAATACTAACAATAATTCACAATACATTCTCAATTTTTTTCAACGGTAAGAAACGTTCTATGAAATATTTTTTTACAGAAAGGGTCTTCCAACGAATATTGTTCTTGACTTTGGAACGCAATATTATTTTTCTAATCAAAAATTACCAAACTTGGTAATGACCTTGAGAACTATGAACATGTCAGAATATACAATGTATCAGATACGTTTGTATGTACCCTATAAAGGGGTATAGATTATACAACTCGAAGACAAACGTCTCTATTTCCAGTAGGTTCGAGAGTGTTTGTGTTACGGGGCGGCAGGGTGCGGTCACCATGCGAGTCGGTGTAGAAGCGACTTTAGTAAGTCTACCATAAGTCAATACATTTTTTACAAGTCTATAATGGCGGCATAGAACCTGAGTTTAAATTGGTATGTCATCCCGAAAGGGGGTCAATGTACTCCTGGAGGTCAACAACATTTGTTTGACGAGTTTTTGAAATTCGGAATTTTTCATTGAAGAAAAGCCATTTAAACTTTAAAGTTCTACTACCGAACTTCCGAGCAGCCCTAGATCAGCTGATTCATTTGAACTATGGAAATTTTTAATGACGTATTTCCAAAAGAGGTTCTCACAACTTGTCGACAATCGATCCTATTCTTCCGGGATAGCATACCAATTCAAACATCCTGTATATACGAAAACAGTAGAAGAAACATTCTCTTTTATCGTCGAAATAGTATTTACTTTGTTTTCGCGATTAGTATTTAATTTAATTAAACACTTTTAACGTTGATGCCTTTTCCAACACTGTAAAGAGCATAGCATTAAAAATTTTAAATATACGTGATACAAACCATTAAAGTGCCTTAAATCATCGTGTAAAATCCTCATGGATGCCACCAGCCATGGATCAACCCGGGCAGCATATTGTTTTAGTTGAACTGCGGATAATGACATCAACTAAAAACCGATGGTGTTGAATATGTTAAATTGAAAGTCGATCTCTTCCAGACAACCTCTCACTCTTATGGTTCAGTTAAACTATCACACCAAGTGTACTTTTATCATATTGGGTAATGAGACGAGCGGGTCATAAGCATAACGCTGGCTAGTGGTATTCACAACTTGAACCAAAGGCCTACGCGGTACTGCAGTGCGCTCGTTACCCTGAAAAATTCTAATAAGCCCAGTAATTTTACTGATTGCTCATCAAACCGGAACACAGTATGCTTGCGCACTACTTCTTGGCATCAGATTACACGAGCAAAGCGAAAATTTCAAGCGAGAATTTTATCGTTCTTTTTGAGCCTCTGACCTATTTTATAAAATAATGTTCTCTGCATAGTCGCAGTCTCTCAATCAAGACGCGCCTTTACTCCGCATTGTTTTGACTTGTTTGACGAGGGAGAGAGTCGAGGAATCGGTTAACGTTTATTGTGTTTAGATAATCATTCGGAAGTTCCATCGTATAATGTTGGAGCTTCTTGTAAACGTAAAGATTGTATAACCTTTAAAATACGGTATTTTATGTAAGCGCAATAAGTTTATGCCATTTAATTGTTATTGGTCAGACACTATTAAAATCTCATGCTTTTTAAAAACGAATTGCTCTTACATAAAGCCGATACATCATCATCATCTGATCATCAATCAAAAGACGTCCACTGCTGGACAAAGGCCTCCCCCATAGAACGACCCTTGGATCTGCTGCTCGCTTCTTGCATCCAATACAAAGCCGTTAGGGGCACCTTAGACGCTCAAGCAAACGTACGTTTGTTTGTCAGAATAACAACGCTTTTGCGTCTTGCGCGGATTTCGTGATACTCGAAATGTGCACTTGACGCAAAAGCGTTGTTATTCTGACAAGCAAACGTACGTTTGCTTGAGCGTCTAAGGTGCCCCTTATAACGATAACGATTATTATCTTATGATATACAAAATATTACAACTAGACGATAAGAAACTATAGTTTCACAACTAACGATTACATAAGTAAAACATGTAACCTCCACGAGCGCTCTTTAGACACTCTCATTAGACACTCTCTTTAGAACTCTCTTTAGACACTCTTTATACACTCTCTTTAGAACTCTCGTTAGACACTCTCTTTACACTCTCTTTAGAACTCTCTTTAGACACTCTCATTAGACACTCTCTTTAGAACTCTCTTTAGACACTCTCTTTAGACACTCTCTTTAGACACTCTCTTTAGAACTCTCTTTAGACACTCTCTTTAGACACTCTCTTTAGAACTCTCTTTAGACACTCTCTTTAAACACTCTCTTTAGACACTCTCTTTAAACACTCTCTTTAGACACTCTCTTTAGAACTCTCTTTAGACACTCTCTTTAGACACTCTCTTTAGACACTCTCTTTAGAACTCTCTTTAGACACTCTCTTTAGAATCTGAATTAAATACTTGGCCTAATGTGCTCACTTTGAGCACATTTTTTTATTTTGTACCGGTTTTACACCTTCAATATTCTTCGCTTTTCCTTCCTTTTCTTTTCTTCGCTTTTCTTTATTATTTGTATGTTTTTGCTACGTTTGATAGTGTATTTATCTTGGGGTTAGTTAATCTTTGTCTGTTTTGTTTTATGTGTTGTGGATTCAGTTGACTGCTTTGAATTTGTTGTTGGATGGTCGCTTATAAATGTTATGTTATGTTTGGAAATTATATTTGTATGTGGGCACGGCTTCGCCCACTTAATTTTCTAAAATAAAAGTAGCCTATGTTACTCCTTATAACACCAGCTATCTGCCAGTGAAAATTCCGTTAAAATCGGTTCATCCGTTTCGGAGATATGCCAGAACAAACAGACAGACAGAGACAAATTATAAAAATTGATTTTTTCTTATAAGTACGGTATACAATTTCATATTTATTTAGTAAAAGGCTGTTATTTTGACATTTTAAACAGATACTTGTTTGTATATAAATGTGTACATATTATTTGTAAAAAAATATTTTTTTACGTTATCTTCTCTACAAGGAACCTTATATTTATCACAAATAATAAATAACTACGCATCTATATCTCCATAAACATATAAACTAACCCTTAAACTTTCCAAGTAAAAGCCACACATCTCGAAACGTATCCACACATATCATAAACAGTAACAAGCGTTGAAATACTGAGCCTACAATTTACTGTAACACCTCGACCGTGCGATCCCAATATCAACAGAGGGGTGATATGTTGAAAGAAGCTAAGTCCAGTATTTGCCACCTTAAACCCCCACCCGTTAAACTAGCACACCAAGTGTTACAGATTACTAAACCATCATTAAACCAATTTTGTTTCTGTATGTTGAATGAGAAAATATTTTGCAATGTTTTTTAACTGTGGATGTTGGAAAGGTTGCGTGTTATACTTTGGACTTTCAAGTCGCAATTCAAATGCTTATGTCGTGGGGGTCTGTGGGAGGGGTCATACGCAAATGTTTGCTTGAACATTACCGGTAAGGGCACTCGTAATGAATGGGCGTAATTATAGCTATAGGTTTGAGTGAACTTTCAACGAAATGTTACTAATGGATCTTTTATTGCGAAATGGCAGTTTGTTTTTAACATTTTTGCGCGTTATTTTCTGAAACAAATTGAGTTGTATAACTTGAAAACAAGGGCCTCTTAACCTGGTGAAAGTAAGAATAACAGTATTCTTTCATAAATAAAGGAGTTAAATTTTGTACTGAAGTTAGGAAGATAGGTAAGGTAGCAAAAGTTAAAAATAAACAACAGATGATAGCTTTCCCTTAAACCATTGTACCTTTGAAATATTCTGAAGTTTCATTATAACCCAAATTTCAAAGATTACTTAAAACAAAAACAATCTGAATTTAGTACAAATTTTATAGGATCGTACTTGTTCGTGCCTTTGTAGGTACTAACAGAGCTTTATTCAATTTATTTTGTAAGCAATGCCTAAGATGGTTTCGAAGATAAATTACTTTTGTTTCTTATAACTTTACTAAATTAAATTCGTTACAATTATATTTCAAGGTTAAGAATAAGTAATTATACTTTTATAACCTGGCCTGAAAAATAAAATCCTATAGGCTATAGGTATTAATAGTATAAAGAGGTAACAAATAATCTCTGGAACCACTGTATTGGTCCGATTTCAAAATTTCTTTCACGTAGGTACATGATTGTACAAATATGTATTATAATTGTCGTTTGTCCCTGAGTGCTATAGGTTCCTTATAATCCTGATTCCACGCCTGCGAAGGCTCAAGCCAAAACCCAGTATTATACTAATATTGAATACCTAAATAAATATTGTTTTATTAAATTACTAGCTACTGCCCGCGGTTTCACCCATGCATATTGGATTTCATGGTTTTTATTTTTTTGCGTGGAACCCTAATTCCTTTCTAAAATAAATGTAGCCTAAGTTACTCCTTGTAACATCAGCTATCTGCCAGTGAAAGTCCCGTCAAAATCGGCCCAGCCCTTTCGGTGATTACCCGGAACAAAAAGATTTCAAATTTTAAAAATGGTTGTGTTGTTATAGGTTCCGTATATACTTTCATCTGCATTTGGTAAAAAGCTGTTGTTTTGATATTACAAACAGACACTTCAATTTTATTTATTTTTATAGATTTTATTTTACCCCAATCTATTTCCATAAAAACTACGATGAAAGGACAAACCTCCATCACAATGTTTAAACTTTCACTTTGCAAAATGAGATGGAGTTTCATCAACAAAACAGTGTCGCAGTTGTAGAACTTTCCATCTGAATTAACATTACATTCGTAATCAAGTATCCTAATGAGAGCCCATCCTACCCTTCCAGTAAATTCCATCTGGTGAGTTATTATGACACATCTCAGTTGTTTTACCAACAGATGCTGTTTGGATACTCCGCTGTATAACTGTTGCTATTTGTCACCAAAGATGGGTTTAATTTAGTGTGGTCATGAGAGATTTATAGAGGGCAGAGCTGGTAGGAAATGTGTTAATTTTGAAGTTGGGGACAGATATTTCCTGGGTCATAGATATAATTCCACGGGTTGGTTTAGTTTACTTGCTAAAAAACAATTATATAATATGGTAATTATTAATGTGACGTTCTTAAAACTAGTAATTATTTTTTATGTATGTTTCCTAAAAATACCTGGTATCTTGAAAAATCACTCTTTATTATTACGCTTTATGATTAATGTAGTTTAAAAACACCAGGTAATATAAATGCCAAAAATTATTATTTAAATGAATGCAGATTTTTTTTTTGGCCGACATATGAAATTCTATACATTACATTAAAGCACGTACTTTCTCATTTAAATTAAATCAGATATTTGAATATGTGTATTTTGTTTTGCGTTTTATAATGATAAAATGATTACCAGTCAAACACTTGAAAGCATAAAGCCATCAGTGATACTTGAAGGCAGTTCATTCCATTAATAGATTAATAATAAAATCGAGTTCAAAGTAAACGCGAAAACCTTTTAAAGCTTTTATGCCTGGCAGACACTAATGCGTATTTCAAGCCAAACACTAAATCACTCGTTCCAAAAGACTTATCATTAAAATTTAACATTCATCGTTCATGTTTTAGAACGCCACAATAATAATGAAAAGGCTGGATGTTTTGTTAGTGGGAGGACTAACTCTTCTGCGAGTGTCCGTCTGGGTTGTTACCACCGCTTTGTGAGTGAAGACTGCCGCCAAGCAGTAGTGTGCAAGCATTACTGTGTTCCGGTTTGATGAGCAGAGTATCCAGTGAAATTACTGGGCTTATGAGACTTAATATCTAATGTCTCAGGGTAACGAGCGCACTGCAGTGCCACGCAGTCCTTTGTGTTTCAAAGTTCTGAGTGGCACTGCAATTGTTATGGGCCGGCGTTATGCTTACCATCAGGCAAACGACCAGCTCGTCTCGTTACCAACAACATTAAAAAAATGTACCTATCACCAATAGCGCTTTGTCAGCTTTTTTCCGTAAGGTTTAAAAACTTGATAATAAATCGTGTCAGCATTCGTCTTATGAAAGGAATAGCAGTGGAACTATCGCATGAAAGCTGATAAAGGATATTCGAATACCTTAGAGATCAAAGAATATAAATGGTCGGAGTCTCGAGAGGAAACTGAGAATCTTTGCCAATTCGGTTATCTTGCGGATTTTGGGGAGATTTTGAAAATCTGTCGGGTTGATTTCGTAAATGTAACTTTAGAAAGAATCGTACATTTTTTATCTGTTTGTACTATAGCTTTTATTATACTATATTTAATATTTTATTGCAGTGCCGCGCAAGCCTTTATGTTTTCAAAGTTATAAGCAGCACTGTTCTTGTTATGTGCCGGCGTTATGGTGAACATCAGGCATACGATCGGCTCGTCTTAATATACAATAGTATATAAAATGGAAGTAAATTGAATTTTCACTTTATTAATTATAACGTATGTACGAGAATTTGAATATACTGTCTATGTCTTCTTCAAAATCTAAAATCTACCCTCCCCAGTGGGCTGCCGCTCCCATCTTCATATGACATTCGTTATTTACCGTCCGGGGCAGTTTATCACTGTCGGTCCGGTATCATCTGTTAGCCGAACGTTTTTTCCTACCTTTCCTTATCAGATATGCGATAGTGCAATTGATGGAGACGTGGAGGCAGGTGGATGGATCCAGTTCTATATTGGAAGATTGGGTTCCGATAGTAACGGGTTAAATGTGTTTATACGTAAACTAGTTCCGTGCCGAGGTTTCATCCGCGTTCTCACAGGAACCGTGCAAAAAATATGTTATACTCCGGTCCATAAACTATATCTATGCCAAAAATCACCAATCGATCCGTTGCTCCGTTGCTGCGTGAAAGAAGGACGAGCCAACAAAACAAACCAAGTACAAACATACTTTCGCATTAATTATAATACTACAATATTAGTGATATTGATTATAGGTGTTAAGTCTCATAAGCCCGGTAATTTCACAGGCTACTTTGCTCATTTTCAAAACTCATATAATAATATGAAAGTGACCATCGATATTAACTTAAGCGCCACGCATGCCTGCGCTTTTATTCCTAAAGCTGTATCTCTTTTCCGCACTCATCTTCCGGAGCTATTTCTAAATAAAAAGCACGCTACACTAATTCAAGGCAATAAATTCTCGCAAATTAATCAAGATAAGAAAGAGGGACGCCGCGCGTCCACGCGACACTATACTGCGCGTACAGTTGCTGAGTTCATGAAAATTACCTACACACTCTTGTACATATTATAATGCGAAACACTACAAGCGTCAAACACACAATTACGTACAACCCGGAACAATAAATAACATAACATAAACGCTTACACACTCATACCCCCGCACTAGGATTCCCTGTGTCGCAGGTGGCATGGACATACACAGATACACATCACAATTATCCAAGACCCGAGAACAAACTTTATGCTTACACAAAATCTGCCTCGGCCGGGAATCGAACCCGGGACCCCTCGCCTTGCAGGCAGGGTTACTACCAACTTAGCTACGGAGCCGTCTAATAATAATAATTCTAAACATTATTTTATACTCTTTTGGCCACTATCTTAGCTGGTTTAAGTGACGATGTTGTCAAAGATGGTGGATACGGTAAACCTAGATATGAACAGTCTCTCAAGTGCAGCTTCTGGGATACAACGATGGGTGCTTGGGAGGAAATTTCAAACTGAGGGTAGAAGCTAGCCAGGCCTGCACTAGAGCATTCATTACCACCATGTTAAATTCATCACAAAGAAAATCGAAAACAATTTTGAAAATCAGAACTATTGTTTGTATACTGTAAAAGTTCTATTAACTTTTAATCATTATATCATTTCAGCTGAGAATCAAAAGGAAAGCGAATAGCTGCAATGGTTTTACGCGCAGCAGTAACCACGTAAACATCAGCGCATGTGTGCGTAACTCAAATAACCCCATTTAAAGATGAGAAGCTGTCTGTATTTCCTCGCTATGTCCACCCTGAGCTACTCGTATCGCACCGTCCACCCGTCCCACTGTTCGCGCCCATTGAGCCGTGTAAAAAGATACAGCCCCCTATTTCATTTATACTCTGTTTATATTTCTTTGGTGCGTTACCCGATCAAATTGGTTTGCGAAGATCGCTTTGATCGTTGGTTTACAAGTTGTTGGTCTTGCGGCGTAATTGATCTTTGAGATGGTATTTTCTTACTGTTTATATCGTATTATCTGACAGGACGGTTGCTAAAAATATTGCAGTTATTTTTTTTCTCTCAGTTTTGATCTCGTTTCTCTCGAGGTTTCAATTTATTAAAGGCTCCGTAGCTAAGTTGGTAGTAACCCTGGATTATTCCGGTTTGTCCCCTGATCTGTCTCCCAGAGGGACAAACAGGACAAAAAGTTCGTTTTGCCCCCCTGTTACCAATGAGGGGACAAATCGAACTACTGGCGGTTCGATCTTCAGTCGTTTCACACTTTGTGTGGTGAACATATATTATTTGTGCTTTGGTCTTGGATGTGTTAGAGTTGTATATCTGTTTATTATGTTCATGACACAGGAAATACTAGTGAAGGGTATGTGTGGGTTTATTCCACAATAAAAAAATATATAGCACTTTTAACTTTGGTGTTTGTACCTATGATAATTAATTATCAGTTAGTACTAGACACAACGTAATAACATGAGGTCTCATTACAATTTAATAAAGTATAAAATCTATGAAATCAATCCAAAGTGAAAAATCACCCGCCAATTCGTATGTTGATAGTTCGAGTCTGACAATGAACTTGGTTTTCTGATAAAAGAAATTATCTCCATGAAACAATAGCATGGTCATACAGAATTTTCTAGACTCACTTGGTACTATGACACCAAGCACCTACCACTATGTGCTGGCGATTCAAATAGAGAGTAAGTCGTATTTTTGAAAAAAAAAGTGTTTATAATCTTGAATTACATTGATTAGTTGGAACAACTGTCAAAAGCTAACCTAATTAGTAAATAAAAGAAGATGAAATATTTGTTATTATATTTTTTTATCAACACCTCTTCTTCTTCTTCTTCTTCTTCTTCAGGTGCCTCTCCAACTAATGAAGGTTGGCAGTCAGCTCCGCATATCTTAATCTGTTTCGAGCAATGCGAAAGAGTTCGGCGGCACTCCAACACTTATCGAGTTCTAGCCTAGTTAAGACTGACTCACCGTCCACCACATAAACCACATTACTCTAAGTTTAGCCTCCCTCACGTTGCACAAATCCATTTTACTTGTCCCTGTCATAAACAGATCTAGGCCTTGCATATCTAAGATACCGATTTATGAATGAATGGCTCCAATAAATCACTTCGCCCACAGTTCAATAAGCCACATACCTCACCTCACTCCCTATCAGCTTAATCTAATCATTCCTACCTTCCTGTTGCATAACTCCTTACAAAACACTTGTACTTAGCGTCTAGACAACATATTTTATAGTCCCATATTGTCCTCGGGTAAAAGTCCTGGTACAAGCAATGTCCACGAAATTTTTTGTTATTAAACTACCACTGAAGTTATCTATCATCTAAACGAGACAAGATATTGTTTCGAGAGCTAAGTCCCGCGAGATCGTAAATAGAAGAAAGCAAATTAGATTGAGTGTAAATTTTGCTGAGATAATAGTGCTTTATTGGTAAGACAAAGGCAACGCAACAAATTACAATTTGTTCGATAACTTTGATCTATGCGAAAGCGTGGGCTATAATCAGCGCCGGTCAGAGTATTGTTTTATTCAAATTATTATGATCTGTTGTTGCTGATAGAATTAATGTAGCTGTCAAATATTATTTCAACGACAAAGGTTTGTCTTACTTAGAAAATATTTATAGTAACAACGTTTCAAATGTTTAATAATTTGTCTTTCGTGTATAAACTTGAGTTTGTTGTTGGAAAGTCCCCAAAAGTTAGTAGTGTACGTATAGGTATAATTGTCAAGAAAGACAACAACCCCAAACTAAGTCTCAAGTCTAACCAAATGTCACACGCAAGTGTTGAAGCGACCACCCGCGATTGATCTGTCTCAGGCCTTGCATTAGAAAGTTTGTCAAACAAGGCTGACAGTTTTAATGAATAACCACAGGTCTGGCTTCGGTGGTCGGTGAATTTTCTCAGCGGGTCAGTAGTTGGTTTAAAGCGGTCCTAAACACACGCTCGTGGGCGAGGACAGATAATTTGTCTAAAGTTTAGCGTTAAGTTTCTGCTACCGTAGTTTCTTTATCAGCTACCAACTTCGCAGCTTTGTTGTTTGTTTACGGGAAGGGTTCTAAGTTATTTTTTTCTTGAACCTGAGATACGGCATTGTCTGTTTATTTATTGTCACTTTATGACTATTGAATGCTCTTCGAGATTTGTTTCTATAACACACGAAAATAAATTTATTTTAAAATAACAAATCAAAGTAATAATAAGTAACCTATTTTGATCACTAAAATTTCTATAAGTAGATAATGATATAGGAGCATCAAAGTTGACAAATTCAACACATCAACAGTGAAAAACAGAGCTACTGGTATAGTGAGGCTGGTATTGTCATTGCCAAAGTATAATAGACGTTTCACACTCATCTACAACAGAGGTATATCGATTATCGACACACTTTATTTACTGTCGTCACTTTAGCTGCTGTAGAATCAAAATTAAGCTGCAATACTAGCTTCCATACGGCTAATAAAATAATTTTGGATCAAGTTTTTCAACTGTAGTAAAGTAAAAACTAAGCTTATACAAACTAACTTTAATTACTCACATTCTTTCTGTACTTACACTTCTTTGATTTGTTTGAGTATTTATATTGTAGAGATAGATAAATGTTGAAGATAAGTTGCAAATTGTTGTAGTGTACAATGGTATTATTAAACACGATACGACAAACTTTGGTATCTTCAGATTTCAAAAACTTCAATTTAAATATAATGCAGCAATTTATAAATCTAGTTTATTAGTAGAAACTTCATAGTATTTTGTTTGTTGTGTTTGTCTTATACTCGTATTTATGTCTACATTATCTTCTCACGCTACATTTGATATCAAAATATTCATATAATATTCTGAAACTGTGTCCTCATTTGGTTCCGCCCACAATGCCCAATAACTTTATCTGGGTCTTGGGACTCCTTGAAAGGAAGTATTAAATTAAATAGTAGATGGCACTATCACGTAGGTAACTGTACTCATTGTTAACCTAAAAGGATTACTTGCAAGCAAGTACAATTCTGGTGACAATAATTAGAACAGTACTACATTGTAATAGGAACAATCTGATTTCACGCTTTTTCTGAATAGTAAACAAAAGGTTGGAGCTAAAGACGTACTATTGCTTTATAGTGATTTTTGAAGTGCAAGTAAATTTAGAAAGAGAAATAAAGAAAGAAAACATATTTATTTGTGAACACTTAAACAACAAATAAATAAGCAAATAAAAACAAAAGAAAAATTATCATAAAATGGTTCCAACTCAGCGTAATGCTGGTCTGATCTTCCTTTGGAGCCTTTAGATTTAGGAACAATAGGTACTAGGTGACAGATTCCCGTTTTGAGAGTGGTAGCATGCGAGGACTGGAAAATCTCCTGCCAAGAACCTATGCAAACACATTTCACCGCGATGTTTTCTTTTAATAAAACCTTAAGCTCCTTATAAATGTAAATTCAAAACTCTTTAGTCAGACGGAGGGCCCAGGAGAGCACTCTTGAATCTCTACCCCAGTTTTATACCTACTAGCAAAATTAACTCTGTGTTCCAATCAACCTTGTCACAAATTAACTTGACAGACTAGCCGGCAGTTCTCACCATTAAACATAACACCATCCAACACCTACATGCGAGTAACCCTTGATTAGTATGCGAGGAGCCGACCACACCAATTAGACGTTTCGATCCGATCTGAATTCCAAATGGCGCGAGAGAAATAGGCGGCCCTTCGAGAGGTGACGTGCGTAATGTGATCGAACGAGGCTTGTGCACATGGAGAAGAGAGGAGAGAGGAGAGTGATGTGTGTAGACAACGGGCAGACGAGTGAACTCCGTACTATTGCAAATGCGACAGTCTGTTTAATGGTTTGTCATTTCATGCAGTAACGGAGAAATGGATCAACGTGATTTTTGCATAGATTTAGTTTTTGGATCGGACAGTACAAAGATTACTTTTTATACCGGAAAATGGACGGTTCCTGTAGGAATCTCCACGCGAGTGAAATCGCGGGCAGAAGCTAGTCTAACATACATACAAAATTGTAAAGTTTTCCGATCACCTTTATAGACCTTGATCTCACCCAAATTGATCCTAGGTTTTGTTTAACTTTTTACTTTTACTTTTACTTTTACTTTTATTTTACCTGATCTTAAGTGGCAATGAGATCAAAGGTAACCTAGAATAGAACTGACTCGCAACTGCAGCTGTTGGAACACAGCTATAGCTAGGTGCTTGGGGACGGGTTTTCAAATTGAGGATGATAGCTAGCCGGTCAAGCACCAAAAATGCCCTACTTCTATGCTATTAAGCTTGTATATATCTTCTGGCATGTTTACTTGAGGACCAGTCGTAATCAGGATTTAGGGTATCCTCCATCTTTAACCACAACGTCGCGTAAGATCAAGCGAGATTGTGGTCAAACGCTAACATATTGATTTGAAAGTACGCACTTGAGAGCCGGTTATAAATGTAGCCTTAATAAGTTACCAGTTTTAACCACATTGTCCCAAAAAAAAACAGTCAAATATTAGGTACAAAATAAAAGTACATAATCGCTTTAAGTACAGACTTACCCTTACGCTTTCGATAAGAAACCCTCACGAGCTGAGCTCGACAAATGTGATCCCTATAATAGTCCGATTGATTGGAGTAATCTATCCGTTTGTGTTCATTATTGGGTCGCTCGTGTCACACGAACTTTGAATTTTGGGCATAAATCAGGACAAATTATAAAAACACACGAACAACGCACAGTTTATACCAGTTTCACATATTATAAAAGCTGGGCAGATCAAGTATTCCAGACTATAGTCACTGTTTGTTGTAATAAAATAATAAGTCTGATTATTATTACTACTATGAACATCAGCCGGAAGACGTCCACTGCTGAAAATCCGCCATAGAACGTGGTTATGATTATTGCTAGTAAATCGCAATTTATTTTTGGCTCTAATACACATTTTTATTTACAATATTCCTAACAATTTTCTGTTTTCATCTTCCTAGATAACTGGTACTGTATTTTACTATCACATAATATAATTATAAAATTCATACGAATAATTTATGAGTATACAAAACCGCTAGAGTGACTACATGTGTAGTAAAAACTGTGGTATTAATTTGAATGTCAACAATAATGGCTTAAACAGTTTTTTTGGATACTGTTTGTTTTGAATTCATATTGATACAAAACTTTAATATACATAAAGATGTGAAATATTTCCATATGAACGCCGTTAAATTCACAATTTCCCCACTAATTTAGTATTCACGTCATCCTCCTCTAATACCCCTTCAGGGCACAGCGCTATGTCTTCATAATAGAAGAGTATACACCATAAAACAAAGACAATAGTGAGATTAGAGCAATAAAGATATCATACGCCGGGGGCGATGTACACACACACACACGTACAACACATCATAAATCAAAAAGATGGAAGTGTAGTGTGAACGCGTGGTAAGGTTGAATTTTGGGGATTTCTTGATGCTAAGTATTGCTTTGCATATATTTAGGAATAACTTTGTGAGCATAGAAAAATAATGTAAGGATACTAAGAAAGTACAAGTAAGAAACGTTGAAACTACACACACAAAAATACTACTTACTATAAAACCTACTCGTAACTTTTCAATTAGAATAATAACTATCGGAAATATTTATTATGTATTAATACTTTTTTACCACTAAAAATTATGTCCGTTTAAGAAAACTATGTCATTCCTCTCGTTTTACTCCAAAAGAGAATTGATATAGTGATAATAGTAATTATAGAATCTATTTAAAAAAATAGAAAAATATTTAGACTTACAACAAACCATTATTGATATAATACAATACAAAACTCATTATTGAACACCAAAAAGTACAATAGAAATAATAATTTATATACAAATAAAAAAGCTTGTACCTACAATGGGCGGCCTTATCGCTATAATATAACAACGATACTTTAACCTAATGAAATAACAACGCTTTTTCTTTTTAAAGTTAATGGAAACATCTTTTATTTACTACATGACTTAAACTAACTAAACAAATTCCTAAAAGTAAACTAAAATAAGTACCTATACATTACCTATTTACAATACTTACCTAATAATCCGCTACCAGTAGGCAATGGTCCCAAAATACTGGAAGCTAAGAAGAAAAAAATAAAGACACGCAACAAAAAATGAGTTCTCTACTATGCCACAAAATTTTCGATTCACTGTTGAAGAACCAAATCTTACTACAATCCTACTAATATTATAAATGTGAAAGTGTGTTTGTTGATTTGTCCTTATTTCACGCAGTAACAGAGCAACGGATCGACGTGATTTTTGGCATAGATATAGTTTATGGACCGGAGAGTAACATAGGCTACTTTTCATCCCGGAAAAATGCACGATTCCTGTGGGCACGCGGATGAAAACCGCGGGCAGAAGCTAGTACAGTCATAACTACTAAAAGCCCAAATCACAACAGTTTGCAGCCGAGTTGTCGAACCGTAACCGCACCGGGTGGCGGTCGTCTTGTGTTTATTACTTGTTTATTGGCGCCGCAATCGCAGATTACCGCCGTGTTCCGATAGTGGCGCCGTTGTCGCTGAGGTTTGCAACTCGTAAACTGCTGCAGAACTGGAGAAGCTAAGATGTGATTGGTTATACACTTATTTGAAACTATAGGTACTTACGTAGTGCTGTTAAATTCGTGTGTTTGTATTGAAATGTTCAATGTTAAATCTATACAAATAAATAAAATTGAAGTGTCTGTTTGTAATATCAAAATAATAGCTTTAATAAATGCATATGAAAGTATATACGGTACCTATAACAAAAACACAATGTTTAAAATTGTTGTCTGTCTGTCTGTTTGTTCCGGGTAATCTCCGAAATGGCTGGAACGATTTTGACGGGACTTTCACTGACAGATAGCTGATGTTACAAGAAGTAACTTAGGCTACTTTTATTTTAGAAAAATAATTAGGGTTCTACCCAAAAAAATAAAACCCATGAAATCCAATATCTCCACGCGGGTGAAACCGCAGGCAGCAGCTAGTCTTATATAAAAAGTTTGTGCGAATAAAATGTTTATTGGTACCAAGGACAAGTAGGCATTGAAATTAAGGTTATTTGATGAGAGGTGATGTCTCCGGACGACGAGTATGGTGCAGTGCCGCGTTAAGTTTTGTTATTCAAAACTTTGTGTCGCTCTACAGTTATAATGATGCACTAGCTCCTGAAAAAGTAACCTATACCACTCAAGGATAATGTATAGCTTTCTATTAGTGAAAGAATTTTTAGAATGACACCAGTAGTTGAACAGCTTAGCGGTAAGAAACAAACATACAGACAAACAAACTTTACTGCTTTTATGAAGCAGTAAATATATGATAATATAGAGCAGTAAAGATGGATATTATATACCCAGTATAAATTGATGCTTAGCATCAGGCGGAAAATCATAAAAATTGTAGTTTAAATCTCCAGCGCTATTGACAGTGTCGAAATGATACTGAGTTATCGTTTACTTTTAGCAATATCACAGATGTAGATATAAGTATACATAGGGGCGTATTTACCCTAAGGCCAAAAGGACCATAGCCCGAGGCGGTAGGCTGCGAGGGGCAGTGCAAGAAGAAGAAATTTAATAAGAGCCTAAATCTCGTAAGGTGGTCGTGGGGGCTCGTGGATGCAAGTTTGATAGCCTTTAAGATGCGGGGCTATCGTATATACTGACCGGCGCCCGCGCCGACGACGGCAGGCCCTGCAGGCCCAGGGCGCTGAATCCTAAAGTACGCCACTGTATATGGAGATCAAAAACACCGAACTTCCTTACTAAATCTTTCACCCAATTCTTTTGACTATTTATAACCGCTGATATTTGCAGTCTCTACATACAAACTTCAACCGCGCAGTAAAATAATTCGAAATCAGCACAAAGCTGAACAAAAAGCGGAACCAATAGCAATACCCGTAAATATCCTAAGCCGCAGCGTGGACTTAAAAACGCTCGACCGCTTGAAAGTTTACGAGGATCCTAAAACACTTGAGAACCCAATATTGGTTCGAACTCCGCAGCGCTTGACCGGCATTCGACAATTCATAAAATGGAGTGAACAACTGAGGTAATCAATTTCAGCTGCTAGTAGTTAAGTACACGATAATGATGCCGTAATTGGGTATGTATGAAACACAAAACACATAAATACTGTGGTTATACAGGTTTAAGAACATCAGATTAACACAATAAAGATGAAATTCACAAAAAATATATAATTTCCACATAGATATTAGATTTAAAAATTTCCAGAATTCAACGATTTTTTTATCATCAAATGTTATTTAAACTATGCTATCAGATTCTTTACATTTTAATGAATAAAAAATGTATGACAACTATACTACTATATACAACTGTACTTAAACGCAGTTTTTAACGGCCAAAATCAACAAAATGTGTGTTTTAGTACAACTTTACGGGCCGCGTTGATCATGTGACGTCACGCGCTAAGGTCAATTAGTATGGGGCGTTTTAGCGCTCACTAGATCCGCCTGACTTTGGCTCTCATTTTTGAGGTTGTTAGCGTTCTATTTCCAGGTTTATCGATATAGATCTTTAATTTTCATGAGAAAACGAATTGCTTAGCATCATAAAAAAAAATTGGAGCCAACATCCCAATTAGAGCTGAAACAAAAAAGCATTTGCGAAAGCAAAGCGACTGAAGCAGTGACTTTATTCCCACTCGAAACTTTAGCCGAAACAAATTGTAAACAACAGTAATGCGACTATAACGTGGCTGCCCCAATTTTGTTAAAACGGCAGATATTTCACTTTCGCTCCGGGTGCCAGTGCGCCACATTTTGTGGAAATATTTACGCTCTTATTGAATTGGTAAGGACCAAATGGTAAATTGGGGCGTGATAGGCGATAGGGTATTAGTATTCAAGGTTGATGAAATTTGATATTCTGGAATTCGGTTTGTTAAATGATAGTTTTATAACGATATTTTATTCATTCTTCACTAGTTAAGTGATATAACATAGAAAATATAAGAATATAGTATAATTTAATAGTTGAAATAACAAAACATTACAATAAACACACCGAAATTACATTATTACATTATCAGCCTCTGACGCTCCTACTGCTGTCCTTGGATTTTGTGGTTCATGAACACGCCGGTTTCCTCACGATGTTTTCCTTCACCGTTTTAGAGCGAGTGTGAATAATCCGCACATAACTTGATATAAATCATTGGTGCTGGCCGAGTCGAGATTCGAATTGTGGTGCGTCGGATTGAAAGTCGCATTAGTTCTCGATGGGCCACACTCGCCTTAATTAAATTTTTATTAATTTATTGTTAATGAAGACACAAAAACTCCTTATAGAAAAAGTGCCCAAAAAGTTGGCGAAGTTATCTCGCTAAATCAATCGACGTCAAATCTTGTTAGGACATTTACAACATAGTAAACGTGAGTAAACAACTCCAAACTGGTATATTAAAAAAAATTGGCTCCATTCGGTTCTCCCTAAGGATAATAACACCTCGAAACAAAGTTCGTGATTGGTGCAAAGTTTAAAACAAATAGAACGGTTATCCACCTCCGCTGATTTCCCATGGCACTGGTCGAACTTCCATCATCGACGGAACTTGCCAAGAATATTGTATGAAGAGGCAAATTTTAAGAGGGTTAGAACTTAAAAGTTGGTATACGTTAAATAGTAAATTAGCCAAGATGGCAGCGAATTAACGCTATATTTCTTTGGTACAGTTTTGGCACCACATATAGGTATAATATTTGTTGTTAGGATTAGTAGATAGTAACTTTAGAAGAGATAATGTTTCAGCCCCGCTGGATCAGAGCAACGAAAATGTTAAATAGAGTGATGCTTTGTTTAAGATATTACATTATTTAAGAGCGCAGTGGATTAAATTAAAAAATAAACTGTCCTCGCTAGAGGGTGTCTCAAAGTTTGCGTTTGACGAAGTACAAAAGTTTAAATTAAATTTATACAAGCGGAGAGAAGATGGATCTCCGCACACGTCTGCACAGCGCCGAGCACTGGCGCTAAATAACGACAATCTATTTTTAATTGGTGCCATTTGTCTTTTGCACCCGCTTGCAGATTCTAGCCGATCAGTTTCGAATAACACTTTGAAATCGAAAATCAAAAATT
The DNA here is from genome assembly GCA_907269065.1 of Crocallis elinguaria. NCBI lineage: Eukaryota > Metazoa > Arthropoda > Insecta > Lepidoptera > Geometridae > Crocallis > Crocallis elinguaria. The sequence continues at coordinate 33,755,065 of OU026068.1, forward strand.
GAATTTTTGTTAGTGGTAGGACTAACTCTTCTGCGAGTGTCCGTCTGGGTTGTTACTACCGCTTTGCTCGTGAAGTCTGCCGCCAAGCAGTTGTGTGCAAGCATTACTGTGTTCCGGTTTGATGAGCAGAGTATCCAGTGAAATTATTTACCTAATGTCTCAGGGTAACGAGCGCACTGCAGTGCCGCGCAGGCCTTTGTGTTTCAAAGTTCTGGGTGGCACTGCAATTGTTATGGGCCGGCGTTATGCTTACCATCCGGAAAACGACCAGCCGTCTCGTTATCAAATAGCGTAAAAAAAATGTAAACGTCATAGAGACCTCCATAATGTCAAATCTAGTCACTATTGGTTACTTTGGTGTTATAGTTTCTCACGCCGGAACATGATAAATAATTTAAATGAAAATGTTTGTGCCATTGTATATTCAAAAAACAAAAATGCTTTTGATCACACATGAGATGAAATGAGATCCAATTAAGGAGCCGTAACATTAAACGTAATGTGCATCGTAAATAACAATAATAAAAACTCAAAGTGACCATTTAGATGTTTCGAGTATTGATAACGAGTTCTACTTGCTTATTAGATTGGTATGTGTGATGCTCGCCTATCAAAGTTATCTCTAATTTTATTATGAGTGCTTTATATCTGAGTTTTTAATGCGCAGGACACGACTGGTGTTATTTTTAAGGTTTTTTGTTTCGGTCGGCGCTTGGCCGCTTCTCAGTTTTTAATGGCTCTATTAAAAAGATTGATTGTGATTTGTGACTATCGTTTAAAAAACACGTTTCCTTTTTTCATTCCTAACAAATTTAATTAATGTCGGTACAGATCTTTGAGCGTATTTAAGACGATTATGAAAGGATCGTTAATTTTTTGTATGAAGAATATCGTTATCAAATTTGATATCTTTATAGTCGAAACAATCTAAATTATTACAAATAGAGTTGCTACTACAAAAAGCAAATGTTTTCTCACAAATTATTTAAGATGAGATTCATTTATCATCATTATACCGTGTTCGTATAATAATATACAAACAATATCATCTCTATAAATTTAGAGTTGCGTTGAATTTATTTACATATCGTTAAGTTCAAATCACGCAACTTGCGTCTTCTGAAGACCCTTTTGCTGTAATCGAAAGTTTAACGCAAGCTTCAAATTGAATTATGTGTGCGTCTCTTTCCCACGTAGGGTGAGATAAGGAGATAGCATCAGTTAAGACTAACCGATGTTGAAATTCCAGTGCTTGCATGGGGGAACAACTAACTGGATTGCAAGAGTAGTGATGGTAGTTTATTCCTTCTCTGTAAATCCCGGGAATATAAATTTCTGAGTATATTTATAATGGAGTAGAGAGAATGTTTCCAAGAAAATCCTTCATTAGAATTCCGATTAGGGTAAATTGGGTTCAGGTTACTTATTTATAAAAAAGGTTTTTTAACATTAAAATCTTTTGGCAAAGTTTCTACGAATTACTTTCAGGTTTCAATCTTTTCGTTTATTCTCTGTATATTTATTTTATTTGAATTAAGCTAAATTGAATGGCAATAGTATTCTATTTTTGAACATATTGGACAGGTTGATGAATAAAAGCAAATGGTTATAAAACTGTTGATTAGGTATGTAATAGTAAAAAAAACGTGTATTCACAAGAAAAAGTACCTGAAGGTCTAAGTAAATACAACATTTAGTAAGTAATATTATAAATAGATACTTAATCCAAGCTTCTTAGGCGTAGTATTTCCTAAGACCCCCTGTATCGTGGGAAGTCTAGTCTGTTCCTGAGGTATAAAAACTTGAGTTAGGATAACTCATAATTCTAAAATAAGGTCGACCTCATAAACGCACACCTATATGTAGTAGTGCGATATGAACATATTCAGTAAGTAAAACCACTGAAATTACTATATATATTCACTGGATTCTTCGTCTTTATTTATAAGTTACTAATTATTATCCGTATATTAGTCATAAGTAACATACTTAAAGTATTCATTTGTGTTCTTATCGTGTTTTAAACCTTGAGTAACCTTTGTTTGAATTTCTGCCCTGGCTCGACCCGAGATTTCAGTAAACGCCCCTCATGCTTCCACGCGAGTTGGTGCCCAATTTGGCGCTCGGCTCCCGACCTGCACGTTTTTTACGCATCCCCTTAATACAGGCCTTACTACCACTTGCTTTTAAAACCGTATATGGGTTCTAACTTCGAATATGAACATTAAATGTTAAGACGTAGAGTTTATTATTGATTGGTCAGATCCAGAAGATGTATACTTTTCTTAGTATTTCGTTATGAATCTATAAAGCTCTATATTATACCGTAGCGCCAACAACACAAGAGCGATATTTGGTTGTAAGATGATGTAATAATAAGGGTTTGTACTAAACGGAGTAAAGCGATGGAGAAAAAGTCATTGCCAATAACGGCACCAGTTTTTCCGTTTATGTTTTAAAGTATGATGTTTCTGATCGGATTTTTATCATCGATTTATGGATTGTGAATTTTTTCGATACAAATTTCACAAATGTTAAGTAGGTAAAGTAAATAAACTTACAAGAGCTAATATTTTGATTAATTTCTATGTTATTCTTTTCAAATGAATGAATAAATAAATTACAAAAACATGTTAACAATTTAATAAGTATGTATGTGATTAATTTTTACTATGTTATACTACCTGTATATGGTTAGCATTCATTACAACACCAACTATATGTATTAAATAAAAGGCTACTACAAACATGTTTGGCTATTAAATCTCTTTACTCAAAATTCCACTCATATACGAATCATAACTCATAACTCATCCAGCAGCTCAACATCCGAACACGCGTCTATCCGGTGAGAATCCCGCGGGCTCCTCTGACGTCGCGCACGCCTCATTGTCTCCCACAGCCGGCGTGCTCCACAATCCATGAAGGCAGGCATGGCTTACAAGCCGTCAGTGGCGTTTCGCCTGCTGACTCGGGAGCACGACTCTACGCAATTCGCTCGCGAACAACACGAATTCAAACACGATACGACAAATTCCATTTTATGATTTTTAACCCGGAGATTTTGTTTAAAAATTTGATGTTAGGCGCGTCATTTACGATGATTTGGTTCCGTTTTGTGTGATTTTCATTTGTTTGTGTTACATTTTTTTTGTTTTGAAAACTGAAGTATTTATGAAATCAGAAAAATGATTAGAAGAAGTTGATTCGGAACAAATGAAACTGTTCACTCTAGCAAATGTGAGAGAAAAAGTCAAAATGATTTTGAAGATAGGTGGGAAAATAGCCCCAGGGGCGAAACCCTTAGAGACTCAAAAAGAGAGTAATAAAGAAGTGAAGAAAGAGGAGAGAAAGAAGAAGTGGGAAAGATGCGACGAAAAATGTCCAGCGGATCCGTGGGCGTACTGTGCTGTGTTGTGGTGTGCGTGTGCCATGAGTTTGATATCCAGCGGGTACAGCCTGTACAAGCAGCAAGGACTGACGGACAGGCTGTCGTTGCTGGAGGAACAGCATCTAGCGCTGAGGAGTGCGGTCCTGGAGCCACAACAACCGCTGGTGGAGAGGCTACGGAGAGAGGTGATGTCGAGACCACCGATGTACTGGAGGCAGAGACGGAGCATCAGAGATTATGGTGACTGCATGTGTCCACCAGGTAAGACTAGTTCAGTATTAAGAAAATATTTAAATACATTTAATAATCACTTATTTTTAGTAATATAATACTTCGAACAACTTTTTATGTTACAGCATAAAATATTCCATATCATATAAGTTTTAAATTTTATTTTGCTTCCTATCATAAAAAATTTACACTGGTTTTAACAAACATTTTAAGAATAAGCCAGATTTAAAAGGTTTTCCTTATGAAAAAATTACCGCTTCAGAAGCTGTTTACACAAGCAGAAATAATTCCTTCCCGGTATTTGACGAACCGAAATAAAGTTGTTACGCTTTGGGTTTCAATATTATGCCTGCAAACGAAGGATTAAAATTAATTTATACTTTGACAATTTGCAACGTAAATAAACCATTAAAATTATTCATTGTTTACCATGTCAATTGTTCATATATTATGTCAATAACAATTATTCATTGTTTGTCATGACAACGCATGACATTATCGATATCAAAATTAAAAAATCTACGTTTCATACACCATTTCCCCTTTTGTTTTTGAACTGATGTTTTATCAGTTGATGACATTTTGTATTCATCGTGTTTGAGACCATTATTAATAATGCTTCGATTATTATTAATGATGGGATGAGCTATGGGGCAGTCACAAACAAAATTACATAGTAATAATTCATGTTATCCGTTGCGCCAACACAGCATTGTGAATTCAAAGGCTTAATCATAGACGAACAATATTGTATCCTTACATTCTGTAATTATGGTAGGAACCTATCATTAGGAGTATAGAAAATTATAGTGATGAAATGCAATACGTTGCAGTGAATTGCCGTTTACTTAATTTATGACTGAATATAGTATCTACACTTAGCAAATGAATATTGAATGATCGTAAATCGATCAGAATTTACAAATTATATCGGAAAACATCTATGATATATTTACCCTTAGTTCTAATATTGAAATACCTAAGTGCTTTGTTGTGTAGTTACTCATTTAATGGGATTAATATAATATTTTTTTTTTAAATACATACATATATTTTACATATTATAACAAAGTAACTCGTGGTTTCGCACGCGTGAAATCAGTATTTTTAAGAATCTGATCAATTAATAAGATAATAATTATTCTAAAGATTAGCGGTAATAAATAAACAAACTTTACCTCTATAATATTATAGTACCTATAGATGATAAAGTAATAATTTAGTAGTGTATAAAATCAAACTCTCATTTGCTGTTTTATTACAAACAGCTTAAGATTGCACAAACTGTTCTCGTTCCTAAGCTGCAGTTTCCTAACGAGAACACTCAAGAGTTTGGAAAGGCCAATATTCATCGGAGGCTATTAAATTCTTTCCCCACAGTACTCGGCTAATCCCGGTGGAAAGCTGTCAGGCCCGCCACCCGCTATCTACTCCATCTGCAGGTTAGATCAGAGAAATGATAAATAATGCGTCGTGCGAGCGGGTGACAATTTTTGTGCAAGGGTGGCGATCCTGGTTCAAATTTAAGGCTTGGAATACAAAAATTGGGTTCTATGTGGACGATTTTTCTGTTTCTGTTTGTAGAACTAAAGGCTCTTTGACTTTTTATTTGGATTAAAATAAACAACATCGTAATACATACCAAACCGATAATCTGCAATTTTTTACAGTTTTATGGGTTTACAGTTTTTGTAAACTGTCACTGAATTGATTTTTTAATTCCAAATACACCGAACAATCACAAACAAAAAATATCGTGCGTTTTAGTAGGCGTTGGCTTGAAAAACATTTAATCCAGAATCTAGTTATTATAAACATCTGGAACAAATTTAAACGCTTTCACAACCTATATTTGAAAACCATTTAACTTTTTTTTATGATACTGTAATATCAAATTTATTATTATACACTTTAAATCTGCTATAGTTATTCTGGTTAGACACTTACTAAAGTGACTAAATGCTAGTTTACATACAGAGCAACAGTAATAAAGTTTTCAATATTAAAACTGTTAACCCCAGATTCTGAAGCTAAAGCTCTAAAGCTCTTGATATCCGTTCATACTTTATCCCCATTATTTTCCACATACACCGTTCATATAAACGCGCACAAATACATTCAATTGCTGTGAGAACGCCAACTAATGCGACAATCAATAAAAACTGTATAAACCGAGGGTCCGAAGCTTCGAACATCGCACTGACGCGTGCGTTTGACATCGGTCACCCTACTCCTGATCGTCGCGATCATTATTGTTATGTCCAATTAACTCAACTGACCTTTAATGAAGATGATAATTTCTTCGTAATGGTTGTCATTTCATAACCATTCATCATCTTAATGTTCGAGTTTCACCAGCTTTATAGTTGAAGCACTTGTTTTCCTTGTAATCTGTTTGACTTACTAAAATTACGTCTTGAGTATACTCGTAATAACAGGCAGTTGCTAGATTTAATTTTTTCATCTCGTCAAGCGATTCGCTGATCATACGTTGATAAAATATACTCATATAATAATATCTGGACTTACTTCTTTATCGCAGTTTTGCAAAATAACCTTTTCTAAAGTACGTAAATGAATTATTATGATTGAAGTTTTTTTTTGGAAAAGTAGTTAAAATTTATTTACGAATTTAACTACTACCAAACCACAATGATAGTTGAACAAATCAAGAAGCAAAGTCTTAATGAAAGAGTAAAATGTATAGTTTTGCAACAAAACATATATTTACACATAACACATGTATAAATGATGTAACTATTTACTAGACGTATTTGAACATAATAATATTTGGTCCTTCGCTCCATTGACCACACATAGAAGCGGATATTTAGCAGTCCATTGGAGTTTTTCAATAGCTCCCTCATTATGTTGGTAGGCGTGGGATATCCGAATTGCTTTGTTGGTAGCGTTGCCTTTGGGATCGTTTTGTGTGGTCATTGACTTGTAAATACGATCGGTATTCGGAAAAACCTAATTGGGTCCGCTTGAAAAAGTTTGATCAGAAACGTGAGAATACAAACATCTCTTCGAATAAAATATCTTGCCAATCTCAATATCAATTATTATGATTAAAAGTTTTCGAAACTTTCATTGTTATATCTACGAGTACATTCCTCAAATCAAAACAAGAAGATTGGTGACAAAAAATGAGTTATTTTGAATAAAATTCCAGTCAAATTAAAGCAACAAATGTAAATTGTTTTTAAAATAAATATTTCAGAAAAATAGAACTTCGTCAACGGGTGATTGAACGACCAATAAATTAAATCTGTTTGAATAAATTGCTAAACTTCTGAAAACTCATTACATTTTTGAACGTATATTTTAAATTTTGCATAACTTTACTTTTTTAAATTAAACTCAACTGTAAATGGTTTTATACTAAGTATTTAGAAATATTACAGAACTTATATACTTTACTTCACTATACATCAGATTGTATAGATGCTTTGATTGAGCAGATTTTATATATTATACATAATGTAAGAACTATAACTCCTATAAATAAAAACTAAGAAAATATTTAAAATTCGTTTGAACTATCATACAACAAAATGGTGTAAAAATAGTTCAAATGATCTTCAATATCAGGCAGAGTTCCCAAAATGACATGACATTGACATGACAATGTGGCCAGCCACATTGGCCCGCTGGATGGCAAGGCTGATCCTTTGCGCGAGATAAAATTCAGCATTTTGGTCAAGCGTCGATTCTACAAGCCGTAAAATAAAAATAAAAGAAATAGATAAAAACAAAGTAAATATTAATGAACCACGTGACCACATCGCCAATTACAATATAACATCAGATAGGATAGTAATCAAACACTCGTTTAATTTTAAATAATCCTATTAGACAAGTACTCAGCTTGCACATAATGTCACTAAAACAAACTGTATACCTACTTTATCAAAACGGAAATAATAGACTAAACATTTCCCTCAACTAAAACAAATACTTCAGCAACATTCACAAAATCACTAATGCAACCCTCTCTCAGTATAATCCAATCAAGAAATACTTCAATAAAATGAACATCCTCATATAATAATCTCATCTGCCTACACCCCGTAATAACTTCAAAACTAATCCATTTAGGCCATTGTCTGAGAGTATCCGTTAAGGACCTCCTCTGTACTCAAATACGACGTATTTGCAGTAAGGACTAAAGTACCTTTATATAGATTTTAGTGCATTATACGAGATGTTAAAACCAAACAACAATACAAACAACAAACAAAATAACAATGGTACTGATAACGTAAATGAGAAAAAAGTTTACTCGTACCTATTTTTCATTCATGTCAAAATTAGAAAATAGGTTTGGCTGGTATTTGGTACGTAAATATATATTTTTTTTGATAACGAGGCGTACTGGTCATTTGCCTGATGGTAAGCCTAACGCCGGCCCATAACAATTGCAGTGCCACTCAGAACCTTGAAACACAAAGGCCTGCGCGGCAATGTATGCGCTCGTTACCCTGAGACATGAGGGGACTAAGTCTCATAAGCCCATTAATTTCTCTGGCTACTCTGCTCATCAAACTGTGAATCTTGACGCGATGTAATTATTACATTTATTCAGGAAAATTACTGGGCTTATTAGATTGAATACCTACTGTCTCAGGGTAACGAGCGCACTGCAGTGTCGCGTAGGTTTTTGTATTTCAGTGGCACTGCAATAATTATGGGCTGCCTTTATGCTTATCACCAGGTAAACGACTCGCTTGCCTCGTTATCGCATATTATATAAAAATTATAAAGTTACGTTGACTTGTATTGAGTGTTATTTGTATTTCATAGAGCAAACTCCTTTGGAAAGCGAGTCTGTCCTTACTATTCACAAAACAATGTATTGTGAGGAGGATCTAGAGATATCTAAAGGGTTCCGGAGTGTCATCCGATGAGGTAATTAGGGCGCCTGTTACGGACGTTTCCGTTGTTATTAACTAATATTTGATAGCTTGCTTACAATGCTTACAATAGTTTTCGGATCCATTTGATAATTCTTTATCTATTTTCAACGTTCTACTTCAAATGTCATTACCAAATTCGGCTTATGTACCTTTATTCAATTATACGTGTACATAGAAAGAACCTTTATTTTACATGGCAATGTTTACATCAATGAATGATTCCTAATCAAATCATCCACTAACAGTTCAATAAAACCTTGCGGTTTCCTTTACGTAAACTCAAAAGGTCCCCCACTTCCGCTCGGTTGGGTTTCGCTTAGTTTTCATTACGTTTTAGTTTAACTTCAGTATTAGTTTTAGCGTCAATAAGCTTTAGCTTTTGTAAACATAATTTAGCTTTGTAAATACTTGCCGAGGAGTTTACGTCTTCGGTGTTTGCGGCGATAGATTGCTGAGTATTGAAACTTAATTGCTGACTTCCTTTGAATTGATTCTTGATTTGTTTGGAATGTAATGTTTGTTTATGAAGGTTGTTTGTTTGAATTTGTTGGTTGATATTAAATTGGATTTTGACTTTTCATTTTCAAAGCTGGTATCATGTTGATCTGAAAGAACATAGGATTAGAAAGCTAGAGTGGGGTGATGAAATATGACACAGAACCAATAGCCAAGCGCATTTTTGAGACTAGATTGTGAAGAGGTAATCTTAGTTTATCTAGGGAAATAAGGGTTTTTTTTTATGTTATTTGGTAACGAGACGAGCTCGTCGTTTGCCTGATGGTAAGCATAACGCCGGCCCATAACAATTGCAGTGCCACCCAGAACTTTGAAACACAAAGGCCTGCGCGGCACTGCAGTGAGCTCGTTACCCTGAGACATTAGGTATTAAGTCTCATAAGCCCAGTAATTTCACTGGGCCACAGGGTGGCTTGAAGAAGCTAAATTAATGAAAAAATGAAAATTAGACAAGCTGTAACTGTAGTGATGTGTGTTAACTATAATTCAAATTAAAATGGTAGCAAGAACACATTTAAAGCTTTTAAGGTTTCTTCATAAAGTAAATTTAATTTATCAATACTGTGTTGGCCATAGAACGTTAAAAATTAATTTTAAAAAGCCATAGCCATAAGTCTCAAATCAAACAGGAATTGATAAGATTACGCCATCGTGGGGCGATAACTTACTGTCCTCGGGCAAAAACCCTTCTTTATTTGCGTAGGTTTTATTAGAATAACTGATGAATGGAATTGTATTGTGGAGGTGTGTTGTGTGTGTTTTAATGAAAACCATATGAAATATAATTGTATTTTGAGACTAGCTGGTAGTGGTAAATTCAGGACACGACGTAGCCTCCTATTAGTGAAAGAATTTTAAAATCAGATTATTGGTTTCAAAGCTTAGCGATCACAAACAAAAAAAACTTAACCTCTTTATCATAAATATATGAAATCTATTAGATAATCTGTATGTAATAGAAATGAGATTAAAATTGAAGAGCGACGTAATTATTTTCAATTGTTTTGAGGAACTTTTGTGAAGATTTGGTCGAAGCTTTTGAATAGCCTAAACGCAGTGTACTGCTACTGGCTCTGGCGTATTCCAGATGCACTGTGACTTTTTCACAACCGAATATTGTTTTGAGGATGGAAGCTAGAAAGCTGAGCATCAGAAAATACCCAACCACTGTGCAAAAGTTGACCACCTCTTGCTAGGCTAGCTCTACAATAGTTATTCAGTTCGTTTACTCTACCTACAATCCTCTGTCTTATACTCTTATATAAATGAATGTAGATACAATCAGCCAAACTCATCTACAGCTATTATATCGACTAAAGCCACACGAAAGAACAAACTAACCTCAGGTTTTATTCTTGAACAGTCGATTACACATCTTGATAGTTTTGGAACAATTATAAACTTATTTTATTGGTTATGGCATCTAACATGATTTAATAAATGTTTGTTTTGAATAACTTTTTATATAAAAGTAGTCTCAACCAATTACAGGCAAAACTCTTACTTATGGCGAGCGAGCGACAACTTTAATAAGCTGAGTAAACACACTGATCTTGACCTCTTTCATACCAGCGCCACCTCAGCAAGGATGCGACTGAGCAGAGATTTCTTTTTGGCGCAACATTAGCGCCCGTTTAATAACGGTTGATAAGTTTTGTGACTGTCGGACTACTATTACAATTTTCTACACCACTGTTATAAATTAGTTTTCACCTTATATTTTTCTCTGTTACTATAACCTATAATTGGCTTTCTAATGTTATGTTAGTTTTATAAGTTATTGTAATACAGCTGTTGGTTTTCCTTAAAATAAATAAATAAATAACACGCGTATAATTTAGTTTGGCTTTCTTTTCTAAACAAAATTACTGCGCTTTTCACTCGCTTCTTGTGGCGTTAGATTTCCAAACTGAATGTGGTAGCTAGGTAGGCGAACACTATTTATTTATTTATTTATAAAATACTCTATACTTACCACCGCGCTATTGCACCACCAGTTTCACCAAAAGATCGTCATATTGATCGGGATTCGACCCCGCGACCACCGTATCAGCAAACGATCTAATCACCGCTGACCCATCACCGCTTGAAGCTTTATATTGATGCAACCACTTACGAAAAGTAAGTGATATTACCGAGCAATAAGCAAACACGATAGAGTCATTAGCCTGCGCCACGATGTTAGCACAAACATTTAGCGTTCAAACGCGTGTATTTTTAGCTAGAAAGTTGTGTGCACAACTTGTTACTAGCTTGGACCTACAACACACTGATTATGTTTACGTGTTGGACCGGTGATGACCCACGTTGAAAACATCCTTGTACAAAGAAAGAGCATTTTCATTAGTACTTAGATTAGACCTTTCATGTACTTGCCTGGCTAGCTACCACGCTTTTACATGGTAAAAGAAATATACGTGTTTCGTGGTTAGTTCAGGAGCCACCTGCTAGTTTAATACTCTACTTAGATCAACTTAATTTTTAGTATATCCACGATGTACGGAGCGATGGATTAGGAACGGTTGTGAATGGTGAACTTAAGATTAATATTCAGAGACGAGTCCAAAGGTGGAATCAGACGGTTAATTTTTCATTCAATTCCATCTTTCATTTTGCATTTTTCAAAGTGAAACGTCAAAAGTGCACATGGAATGAAAGAAAAATGAAGCATTTCCTCTAGTGAACATTCGTTCATCTGATGTGAATTTTCGCTTCCATAATATCAAAACTGTACATAATTTTAACATGTGGAAGCATGAGTCCACGTTTAGATTCATTTTACATTCATGAGCGCTCTCTTGGGGTCCATGTGAATAAAGAATTTTAAATTTGAATTTGGATACGACGTAGTACGTGACCTCCGTCCATGAAATATCCATGAAACCCCAAGAATTATATCAGTATAGCCAGTGACGAAACAAATTTTAACGCTTTTACTGTCCCCTGCACAAATGTTTGTCCCGTAGCGGGAATTCAATCCGTATCAGATTTGTTTTGGCGTTGTGTTTTAAAGTTGTACAAACGATCAATCAGTGGGACAAACAGACGTGCGGTCCAAACCATGTTTTATATGCCAATGGGGTAGCCCATAGCTCTGATGGATCGTGAGGATTTTTTAATTACGTGACTTCAGAAGGGAGTGTTTGTGTTTGTTAACTTAAGTAGGTTAGTTTACAACCTGCTTAAGTAACGAAGATCCTTTGTTTTTAGGAAAATGAAGAGCACTAAATCTGATGGTATTGTATTTCTATGTGATCTGTAATGAGTGAGTATTATTAATAAATATATATACACACACACTTATAAAAACACACTCACACAAACCTACTCTTAATATTCCTATCTATATAAAGTAAATCCGTAATTGGATGTTAATCTTATAAAGTTTTCTTTAAGATTATTTATTTAAGATAAGTTTTTTCCTTTAAGACCTGTGGATTTTGTTTAATAAAAATAAATTTAAAAAAATAAGTATAAATAGTACCAGCTTAATAATAAGTCAGTCAGTATAACAAATTATTTAATACATTATATAGGAACTTTAAATATCTTTAAGATTTTATAAACTTTGTTGAATAATATGACTAGTAAAAGCCCTAAATACTAATGTTCATAATACACTTTTAATAAAAACTATTGTTTGATTGTAGGGTTCCGTCAAGTATTTCGCTTTCCAAAAGGGTTCCGTCACCAAAAAAGATTGAGAACCGCTGCTTTAGAGGATATATTGGTCAGTAACCTACAGATGTGCAAAATTATGTTGTTTCTTAACCAACGTCAGTCCGCCTTTTTGTTGATACCACAAGCCGTTTTTGAGTAAAACAGCCTACCCGGAAAAGAAAGAGCTTCTATAAAAATGTTGTTATTAAACTTCTAGTTACTCAAAAACTAAAGCTACAACATAGCTACCGTCATTTTCCTTCCGTGTGAAGTGGTCTAATCGATCGCTTGAGTGTTTGTTTGTTTTTAAAACATTCCTCTTTGAGTGGCGCGATGATAATTTTGTTAACTCTTAAGAGGGCTTGCTTTCGTAAGATAAAAGGTAAAAGAATTATCGTTAAATAGTACGTACCTAATATGTAGCGCGGCTGTTGTAAACTATTAAACTTAGTTTTTGTTCGAGCATAGCTTTGAAATTGCATTTTTAGTGTACCTACTTCAAAAGAAATAAACGAAACGCTTATAGAATCACTTCGTTGTCCGTATGTCTGTTAAGACACTTTTTCCCAAAAAATATCAAATAATCTAATAGTAACATTTTTTTTTTATTATGTTATTTGGTAACGAGACGAGCTGGTCGTTTGCCTGATGGTAAGCATAGCGCCGGCCCATAACAACTGCAGTGCCATCCAGAACTTTGAAACACAAAGGCCTGCGCGGCACTGCAGTGCGCTCGTTACCCTGAGACATTAGGTATTAAGTCTCATAAGCCCAGTAATTTCACTGGATACTCTACTCATCAAACCGGAACACAGTAATGCTTGCACACTACTGCTTGGCGGCAGACTTCGCGAGCAAAGCTGTGGTAACAACCCAGACGGACACTCGCAGAAGAGTTAGTCCTACCACTAACAAAATTACTATTAATATAGTCGATTGTATGAATTGTATTCAAATACAACAATCCCATCAAAGATATATAATTGACCATAGAATACCAATATTTACTAACATTAGGTATATCTTTTTTCTTTTTTCTAACCTAAGCAGTTTGAGTTTCCCGTGCGTTGTTGTATTCCTGGTCCCAAGTTCACGTCTATTTTCACTGAACTATTTTCTGCGTTCTATTTAAATCTATCGACGTGAAGTGAGAAATTCTCCCAGCTCCATTACCGTGAGACATAGAGTAGATAGAGTAAGGAATCAATTAGTTCGACACCATGCCATTACCTAGAGATTCCACAGGCGAGGCGCGAGTTATAAGTGAGAGATATATCAACTTGGAAGAGATTCTTTAGTCTACTAGTGGGACTGAAGAAATTATATAATTATCTCGACAGCTTTGTCGAGAGATTTAACTAGAGGTGTGAGAAATAATAAAAAGACAAATATAATATCAAACTATCTAGTAGTCTTAGCTCTTCTTATCCATTTCGGTGTTTTTGAATTAAAAAGGTCCAGAGAAGTGCTTGTAGCCGATATGTTAACCAACAGCTGTTTCAGTGCATAGATATAGAAAAATGTCAAATACTCTATGACAGGTGAAGTAGATTAAAATAGATTAAAATAATAATAAATAGAACAACACTATTACATAGAAAAGAATAACATCCATGACTTTAAAGACTTGACGTTAAAGAATTATATGCAGTGCGCTTAGTTACCCTGAGACATTAGATATTAAGTTTCATAAGCCCAGTAATATCACTGGCAACTCTACTCATCAAACCGGAACACAGTAATGCTTGCACAACACTGCTTGGCGGCAGACTTCACAAGCAAAGCGGTGGCACAAACCCAGACGGACACTCGCTGAAGCGTTAGCCCTACCACTAACAAATGTTATGTTTTGAAGCGATGCTAAGGCATTAGTTAGAAATGAATTTTAAAACGCTGTCTCCTTAAATTCGGTCCTACAGCACTATTGGCATCGTTCGTATAACTCGACAACTACAGGCTCCTCCGGGAGTCGAGCCGCGACTCAATATTGTAACGACCTCGTCTTCAACGGGAATAATTTAGAAACTACTTACACACGTGAAAATAATTTAATTTAAAAGTTTCATAAACTAAAACATATTCACAATTTTTGACCACTTATCTGCCTAATCTTAAGAAACTATATGGTCGAAAGAGGTTAAAAGAATAGGTCCGGTTCACAAGTACAACTGATGATAGATTTACATATTTAGAATGGTAGCTAGCCAGCTGGCAATAGAAAATACCCATCTATACAATACAACTAAATGAAATTGAAGTGCCTGTTTGTAATATCAAAATAACAGCTTTTTACTAAATGCATATGAAAGTATATACGGCATCTATAGCAACACAACCGTTTTAAAAAATTTTTGTCTGTCTGTCTGTCTGTTTGTCTGTCTGTCTGTCTGTTTGTTCCGGGTAATCTCCGAAACGGCTGGACCAATTTTGACGGCACTTTCACTGGCAGATAGCTGATGTTACAAGGAGTAACATAGGCTACTTTAATTTTAGAAAAAGAATTAGGGTTCCGCGCATAAAGGATAAAAACCATGACATCCAAAATCTCCACGCGGGTGAAACCGCGGGGCAGCAACTTGTGTGTAAATAAAGTTGCGGAAAAAAAATCGATCCCTTCTCTAAATATTAAACGGCCTGAGTGCATCCATACCACCGTGCAAACGATACACGGTCGCGTGGACGGCGTACAAACAAGCAATTAGTTGCCACCGCCACCTTCGATCCTTCGGCGCCGATACACCCTGTATAGTGCACAGCCTGTGTGGGACACCGAATGGTAGCTACATGTAGCTTAGATATACAGAGAGAATATTAGAGATAATTTGTAGTATTTAGCTAGCCTTTATGTTCCTCAAATCTGAAACGTTTCATACTACGAACAAAGTCAGAATTAACGGGATATTTACCATGTATATTATTTGTATTGAGTTCCCGATATTCTGATTTTTTCGTAGTAATGATGACCATGACAGTTTAAAAAAGTTTCCATACTTTTGCGAATAAAAAAGTTCCTTTTGATCTTTATAAAATAGCGTTTGAATTCTATCTCACTTGATTTTAACTGACAATGTTGGGTACGATGCACAATAAACTGGCTCCAAAGAGAAGCTGTGGGAATTTACTGATAGCTGATTAACATTTTCAAGGTAGCTAGCTGCTGGACCAACAGATGTCCTGCCACGATGCTATGATTGCATTACGATGTATTACTTCACCTTGAACTCAAGCTTAGGATTCAAACCATACATTGACCTCAACCGGCACCGCGTCCTCACTAAATCATTATGGATGTAAGTTATATGCAGCTACCGTTTGGCGGCACACATAGCTCGCTGACTTTACTAGGGTTTTTTTACTAGGTGGTAGGACTAACTCTTCTGTGACTGTCCGTCTGGGTTGGTACCACCGTGAAGTTGTTTGTTCGTGAAGTCCGCTGTCAAGCAATAATGTGCAAGCATTACTGTGTTCCGGTTTGATGAGAAAAGTAGCCAGTGAAATTACGGGGCATAAGAGACTTAATACTTAATGTCTCAGGATAACGAGAGCACTGCAGTGCCGCGCAGGCCTTTGTGTTTCAAAGTTCGCCAACCGGCGTTATGCTTACCATCAAGCAAACGACGAGCTCATTTTATCAAACAGTATAAGAAAACAAATCTTTAAAATTTGAAGCAATAAAAGGGATTTTAGCAATTAGAGTTTTAGGTTTCTTCTTTTTGTTAATCAGAGGCTAAATTTTGATGCGCGAGGGACACATTTTCTAACACTTGACTCTAACCGTGGTGCTTTGCAAATCGCTCGACTGATTATCCACACACAATGCTTTACATCGGACGCAAGCTTTGGTAGTTAGAATCACCTAGGTAGTCTTTATTGCCTTTCTCCTAACGAATGATCACAAGCTAAATAACAAGGCTGCCTGATTAAGCAGTGGTATTAATGTTGTTAGAGTTAGAGTATATGTAGAGCTAATAGGTGGTCATCGACGTGCGAGGCGTCTGTCTCGCTCGAGGCGCTAATGAGGGAATATTTTTAGGAACGTGTGAATAGAGACTTAGGTCTTAGTTGGGGTTGATACAGTTTGTGTGTTAAGATTTAACAGGATTCTGTTTTGTGGTGTAGTCAGTAGTCTAAACAGTATTTTAACTCTTACGTCGGGGGATTAGGGATGCTATAAGTTTTTCGTGTGTATCTGTCCGTGATATCGTAGCTAGAAAGAAAAAAATACTTTAATAATTACTGATAATAATTTATTTTGATTACTTTTTTATTATGCTAGATATTTAGTCAACAGTTAGGAAGAAAGAAAATATGTTTATTTCAGGCCATCACACAACATCACAGTTTTTACAAATATAAAAGATACACAATTAAAATTAATTGTGGAGCTGATGCAGTGGTAGGACTAACTCTTCTGCGAGCTTCTGTCTAAGTGGGTACCGCTTTGCTTAAGTACTCCGCCGCCAAGCCGTTACATTCAAGCATAGCTGTTTCGGTTTGTTGAGCAAAGTAATTAATGAATGCTGTAAACGCCTGTTAAAGGTATGCATATCAGAACTATATTAGAAATAAGTAAATGTAAAACTAGAAATTATTTAATATGTGTACTGTTGGTGTTTCAAATAAATAAATAAATAAATGAAATTTTTTTTATTTTTTTTGAGACTTACTTACTTACTTACTTCAAATTGAGACTTAGTATTCATTATAGCTCAGGGTAACGAGCGCACTGCAGTGCCGCGCAGGCCTTTGTGTTTCAAAGTTCTGAATGGCACTGCAAAAGTTATGCCTCACTGAAAAAGAACTAATGAATAGACTGAAATTATGAAAAAAAAAATTTTTTTTAAATTGTTTTAAAGGTCAGTAACATTAACTATTTATTTCCGTCTCTATATAGTAACCCGGTTCATGATGCCAATCAAAACCCGCTTAAGTGCGAAATTTTAGCACAACAAAAACTGATTCTCACATAAATCACAAATAATCACAGCTCGCGTCCATTTTAATCCGTTTGCTATTCAAAAGCGTGTCTGTGTGTTTGTTTGTCATCAACTGCACTGTAATAGGCATTCTCTTTGAGCCCTTCGGTCTTTTCAACAGTGATAAACAGTTGATAAAATCATGCGATTTTTACATGGTGTTCGTGGTACAATTCGATAAATCTTTTTTGATATAAAGATACGAAACAAAAATTGCTTTAAAAAAGCGACGAACCGACTTCAGTGAAAAACTACTGAACCAATTTTGATGAAATTTTTATGGGACTAATTTGAAAGTATTTCCTTTCAAATAAAAAAAGAATTTTCTAAATCGGTTTATAAATGACGGAGATCTGTGGTAACAAACGTAAAAAAAAAATACCCATTGAATTGATAACCTTCTCCTTTATTGGAGGTCGGTTAAAAAACAAAAATAGCCTCCTAATCTCTTACAGACAAACCGGAGATGGTTGAGATTTATATAACACTAGCATCTTCACGTGGCTTCGGACGCGTGGAGCTAGGATGAAATGTAGACTGTTATAACAGCACTCAGGGATATCACATTATCCATGTAGCTTTCTATTATAGAATTTTTTTAGAATCAGATCATCATCAATCATGCAGTGGGCATGCAAATTTTAGCGGTAATAAATAAACTTTACCACTTCATAATATTGGTTTAGCTGTATACAACTGTAATAGGAGAGCGTTTGCATTTATGAAAATATTTAACTCCGAAATTTCGACTCTAATTCGATTCCACATAAAACAAGTTATTTAGAAACAATTATATTTGTAGTAAGATGAGTCACTGTTGTTCACGGTTCCTCTGCCCTTCTGCCCTATGAAAGAGACAACGACCCCAGAATCACGCCCTTCGGAAGGGTGCGTCGTTGGACTGTCCAACCCTTTATGTGTATAGGATGTTTGGATTTGATTATGAATTTGTGTCAGCGGTGTTTTTGTTGTATTTTTATTTGATGTAATGTTTTACGTTAAATTCTTTTTTCGGTGATTTATTTTGATTGTTTTCATTTCCGGAAAATTTTACAAGCAAGTGCTCATTTTTTTAAAATAAGTGCTGGATTTTTATTGAAGAACCGCTTTGCCTGATTAGGTATACGCTTTATGTGGATTATATTTATTAAACTATCACCCAGAACAATACCGTCTGCAATTCGGTAATACGCCCGTTGCTCTAAAAATTTAAAAAATAAATATAAGTGAGGTGCTATATTATAGGTATTTTCCTTTCAATATCTGAATGATAATCCATACTATCCATACTATTAATATTATAAATGCGAAAGTGGGTTTGTTGGTTTGTCCTTCTTTCACGCAGTAACGAAGCAACGGATTGACGTGATTTTTCGCATAGATATAGTTTATGGACCGGAGAGTAGCATAGACTACTTTTTATCCTGGAAAAATGCACGGTTCCTGTGGGAACGCGGGTGAAAACCGCGGGCAGAAGCTAGTTATATATAACTTGTAACTTCGTCACCCAGCTAAAAGCATCGCTTGTAACTCCCAAGTACCTTGTAAATTTGTTTCAAGTTTTGTTCTTCAAACAATTTTTATTTGATCACGCCGTATAAAAACAATGTAAAAGCGCAAGGTGTCCACGAGTCTCGGCTCATTGCGCGACTTGATTGTGCAGCTGCTAGTCCCGTCGGCTCACACGCCTCACTCCGGCTCACATTTGGCTCATTCTACAATGCACTTCCATTTGCATAACAAAGTGTTTGTATGTATGATTTTATGTGGTCAAAATACCAAACAGAGTTTTGTAAGCTTTTACATTTTGATGGTAGTACTTTGATTAATTTCTTTTTTACTGTTGTGTTACATTTGGTTGGGATTTCTTTCAAAAGCAGTGAATCAAATTTGTTCAAAATAAAAAAACACGTTTATCGTAGTATAGTAGATTTTTTAATGTATTAATTTAATATGAGTTCTGTTCAACAGGGTTTTCGTATATCGCATTGCGTCTCATTCAATCCTTGATAATTTTATAAAAGGATTATTGTTAAAAGGGGTAGTTCTAACACATCTGTCTGTCTGTTCACACAGTTCCAAATAAATTAACATTCCACAGACCACTTGTCAATTGCTAAGTCATTCTTAATAACGTGAAATGTTTGTGACAACATTTTAATGTGAAAGTTGTTCAAAGTCACAAACAAAACCTTTCTGAAAATGGAACTTTGTACCGCAAAATGCAAAGTAGCCGGTTCCATTATCTGATAAAATAGGAGTAGAGCGTTCCATTAAGAACATTACTTAGACAATGACACCAAATGTACTGTGATATTGTCCCTAGCTACTCGGTTTTGTCTTCCGTATTTGGTACTAGCTGGTGCCTGCGGTTTCACCCGTATATCCTTCGTATATTCAAACATGACCAAATTAGTTGCAAGCCGTGCGAGCGACGCAACTAGGGGCACGGTGTATTATATTACTTACTAGCTGCTGCCCGCGGTTTCACCTGCGCGGTGATATTGGTTTTCATGGTTTTTATTTTTTTGCGGGGAACCCTAATTATTTTTCTAAAATAAATGTAGCCTAAGTTACTCCTTGTAACATCAAGAAAGTCCCGTCAAAACCGGCCCAGCCGTTTCGGAGATTCCTCGGAACAGACAGACAGCCAGACAAAAATGTTAAAAATGGTTGTTTTGTTATCGGTACCGTATATACTTTCATATGCATTTAGTAAAAAGCTGTTATTTTGATATTACAAACAGCCACTTCAATTTTATTTATTTGTATAGATTCTGACTCGTGACTTAGTACTAAAAGCTACCTGATGTTACTACTGTTTCCTATTAACAATATTATCTTATTAACCAATAAATGTCTTTAACAATAAACATGATTACTAAGCTTTATTAATTTATCAGTGTTAATGGATTTATCAACTACGTCATAGATTACGAATGGAATGCAGTGACAAAGAATGGGACAAATACAGCTTGGTTTGATATTTTATTTGTATTCCACATTAGTAGCTTATGTTTATGGAGTTGACCCTGGAACAACAAAACTGGGACATGAAAAGGATGGCCTCAAAATGAAGTACGTTATTCTAAGAAAATTTTTTAAAACATCTTTACGTGTTCTTAAACATAACTTAACGTGTTCTAAAACATAACTTAACGTTTTCTTATACATGTAAGATTTAATTCTTTTTTTAAGGTAAAGTACAACTAGCTGGTTGAGCGAGTATGGTAGATCCACATTTGTTTACTAACTTTGATCAGGTAGCGCTACAGATCTGATCGTTTGCAAGTCTGTAACGTATTGCCAGCAATGCTATGGTATACCCAATTTACTACGTAAAATATTTCCAAGATTACGTCACATGACTCGAGCTTTTGAAAGTCCTTGTAGGGCAATTTACATATCTATTAGTTTGGGCTTTGTCCCAAAGAGGGTATGGCTAATGGCTCTACAGATTAATAGCCGATTTAATCTCAGTTGTCAGTTGCACTTCGGATTGAGTAACTGCTGTGTTGAGAATAGCATTGTCTGTGTAAGTGTATGTGTTCAATGGTTGCCTTCCTAGTTCTGTGTCGCTAGAAACTTCGAGAACGCGTTGTGTCTTTTAACGGCTGCCATTTCACGTTCTGTTTTATATGAGTTTGTAACTATCGAACGATGTACAGCAGAGAGATTCCCAATTAGGAGTAGCTCTTCCTAAGTACCACTTAGAAAAT
This sequence comes from Crocallis elinguaria, assembly GCA_907269065.1. Taxonomy (NCBI): domain Eukaryota; kingdom Metazoa; phylum Arthropoda; class Insecta; order Lepidoptera; family Geometridae; genus Crocallis; species Crocallis elinguaria. The sequence continues at coordinate 33,776,477 of OU026068.1, forward strand.
GATCACGCGTGGTAAAAAAGAGGTACTTAACGTAATTTTGTTACATCTCCGATTTTTGTGGCGTTTACATAGGTATAGAAAGAAGAAGAAAGAAATGGCGTTTACATGTAGAAAGAAGAAGAAAGAAATAAATAAAATTTATTCGGTACTCTCACAACAAAGTAAATAGAACATAAATACAAAAAAGAGACGCTACAAAATTCTAAAAAATCTAGTGATGCGGCGCCGAAAAGGATTCACCTCAGCATAAATGCCGTGTGCATAAAACACTCGACGCTGATTGTCAGGTGAACCCTGCGGGTAATGGCAGACATATCTGATTATTAACAATTTTAGTGCTAGCAGAATTTCAAAACTAAAAGGCTTGCGTTGCAAGGCAATTCACTCGTTACCCTAGTTCTTGAAATCTGGTGTCTTACTATACTTGTCAGTGAAATTAATGGGCTTATGAGACTATACGCTAGTTCTAGTCACGACCTCCATTCGCTCCACCAATGTGCTCAATGGCCTGTCACCGCGCTCTTCACGGCCTCACACGTCACGCTATTACAACATTATAATTATGTGATATTACATTGGACACAGTCTTGTAATATCGTCAAACGAAAGCTCTTCTATCAGCAGTTACAATGAAGTGTAAAAAAAACTAAGTAACGAGATGGGCGTGCTTTTAGATGATGAGAGTCACGCCTTCACTTGCAAAGCCTAATCGATACAAATAAATAAAATTGAAGTGTCTGTTTGTAATATCAAAATAATAGCTTTTTGCTAAATGTATATATACGATACATACAACAAATCAACCATTTTTAAAATTTTTGTCTGTTTGTTTCGTGTAATCTCCGAAACGGCTTGACGATTTTGACGGGACGTTCACTGGCAGATGATACAAGGAGTAACGTAGGCTAATTTAATTTTAGAAAAATAATTAGGGTTCTGCGCAATAAAATAAAACCCATGAAATCCAATATCTCCACGCGAGTGAAACCGCGGGCAGCAGCTAGTTTCGAATATACAATGTCATTTAAAAAACAACTTACACTGAAATGTATTTATTACCTACACTCAATCATCATAAAAAATCTTACGTATAATTTTCATGTAACAAAAACGAACGCTTTTGACACTGAATTATAAAGCTCTAAAACACATTGTTATAGCATTTATAAAAAGTGGCACTAAATAATCTGCCTTAAAAACTACATTTTTACATTAAAGCATCAGAACATTCAGAACCTCATAAAGACTGTGAACAAATTGCTCAGGCGATGACGGTGCACGCAGGTCTCATCACAATTGGGATGTTGACTGATTTTGGGAAAGTGTTTAAAAGGATGCGAATGGGCCTAATATAACCCAAAATATTTAAAATTACTTTTTGAATACAGCTAATACTTTAATTTTCGTGTATTTTAAATGCCATTTCAAGGTTCGCTCCAAAACGCCAATACTGGTCACGTGGTCGATGTGACGTCACGATTCCTGGCACAGATAACTATATTCACAGAAATCACTCCAAAATACTAGGCAGAAAGAGCAATATACTCATTCCGATTGAGAAAGTGACGTCACGCCCGTTTTATGTCACGTGACTTCGGAGTGATGGGATTACATTTTGATTATTAAATTAAAATTATATTCTTTAATAATAAACAAAAATATTGTGTTTTATAGGATTTCTGTCACAAAAACTACCGTTTCGCGGCAAAATCATATATTTATTTTAATACAGTCAACATCCCAATTCATTCATCTCACCCAGTTTTATTCTCAGTTTAGAAACAAAGAATCTCATACCGCATAAAATTGATCGTGTATCTCACCAAATATTACACGAGCTGTTAACCAAACCAATATCGACAAAAACTCAATTACGAACGTAACACTCGCACGTCCCAGAAAAACTTTCTTACACAGATACATTACCCAGCTCGTTCCACAAAAACTCCAAACAATATCCTATACAAAAACGCTTCCAGTATATCATCTTCACAATGCTTAGACGAAGTGGCTACTGGCATTAAGTAAGATCCGACGCTAAGCCGGCGTCGGGTGACACAAAAACTGGCTACTCTGGCTAGTGCCATTGTGTAGTGACAATGGACGTAATACATGGGTTTAGTGTACGGACGCCGCTAATGTAACGCGCCGAGTAGAATGGATATCTGGTTTCGTAGTTGTTGATTAAAGTAATAGTTGAATGAAACATGCTGCGCGTTACGTCATAGAGTTGATTTTAGTAACTAACTAAAATTTAGCTAGTTTCAGAAACTGTGATGGTTTGTTGTTTGCGCGGTCGACCGTCCAAGGTTCTAATTCGTACTACATATTTATTATTATAAATGCGAAAGTGTGTTTGTTGGTTTGTCCTTCTTTCACGCAGTAACTGAGCAACGGATCGACGTGATTTTTGGCATAGATATAGTTTAAGGACCGGAGAGTTACATAGCTACTTTTTATCCCAGCAAAATGCACTGTTCCGGTGGGAACGTGGGTGAAAACCGCGGGCAAAAGCTAGTTGTGTATCTTGGACTTTGGTGAAGGAAAACATCATAATTATACCTAATCATAAAAAATGAGAAGGTTATCAATTCCTCTGTATTTTTGTGTGTCGATGTTACTCGGTCTCATTTCTTAAACGATTTAAATGTTCCTTTTATTTCATGAGGGTATATCTCAAAGGTGGCCATTTTATTGAGAGAAGATCACCCCTAAAGAAAAAAAATGAGGGATAAAATTTCATATTTAGCGATATTTTAGTCGAAGTCTGTTCCCTCTTTTTAAAAGCATAAACGTGACTAGCTTTTGCCCGCGGTTTCACCCGCGTTCCCAACCGTGCACTTTTCCGGGATATAAAGTAAGCTGTGTTACTCTCCGGTCCATAAACTATATATGTGCTAAAATCATGTCGATCCGTTGTCCCGTGGCGTGAAAGAAGGACAAATTAACAAACATACAAATATAACTACTTTCGGATTTATTATAGTTCGAATTGATAATTACAATGTCATCATGATGAAGTAGTATGATAGTGATAAGGGATTTCATAGAGTTCGCCTGGCTACCTATCACTTTTTGAATTCGGTCATCGAGCATCTATCTTTTTGTCATGGCAGCAACATGTAAATGTAATAAAACCTCGCACGAAAACCTTTTCAAATCTCCAAAATACATCTACACCAAATATTGTTTCACCGAAGTCTCCCAATCAATTCTCATTCTCTGCAAATTTTAAATAAACCCTCTTCGTTCGCCCTCAGACACTCATAGGGGACACAGAACACTTAATCAAAAGTTAAAATGTGTTCAACTATCAAAATCAAATGCTCTTCTCATTTTTCATCCCCTTTTAATAGCTAGTTACGAAGGGATGGAATAGTGAGCTTGCTAATGGAATAAAACGTTTGGAATGACATTTTAACAGATGTCATACAATGCTCTACTGGTTTGAAATGGGTTTGTGACTGTAATATAAGTTTCTGTCAATGGCACAATTACATACATGGTTAGGTCTATATTCGATTAACAGATGCGTGAGCCTGTCAAATTTTACAAATGTAAAAATTACTGACAAAAATGGTACTTGAACCCCACTTGTGGAGTACCATTTGATCGAATTATATCCTCATCCTTTTTACATCTCAAAATCTATACTCTTCTATACATATGTACATAGAGACAAATAGGTAAAATTGTAGCATCTATTTGTAATATCAAAATAACAGTCTTTTACTAAATGTCTTCTCTTTTCTCTATCTTTTTCCTACAATAATATTCGTTACAAGTATAAACACAATTTCCTTCATCACGTAGTTAATCTACAGGGTGACATAAATCTGTACAGTTCAGTTATAGCGACCTCTCGACAGATGTTTGCGTCCAATACCGCGTTCAGTTATTGAATGCTTGTTTATTTGGAATCGGTTTCTTGTTCACGCGCTTTATTGGTTCTCGGTTTTGCGGGATCTTTCAATTGTATTGTGAATTTGTAAGTGTTCAGTTTTGGATATAATTCGCCAAGCAGTAATGTGCAAGCATTACTGTATTCCAGTTTGATGAGCAGAGTAGTCAGTGAAATTACTGGGCTTAAGAGACTTAACACCTACCTAATGTCTCAGGGTAACAACTGTAGTGCCGCGCAGGCCATTGTGTTTCAAAGTTCTGAGTGGCACTGCAATTGTTATGGACTGGCTTACCATCAGGCAAACGACCCGCTCGTCTCATTATAAAAAAGTATAATAAATAATTTAAACCTGTTGTAGGGTAGTGAGTGCAGTGCAGGATACCAGGTTTTTGGTCCGTATCGGTGTTGCGCTGACCTTCATGCTAATGTCCTGTTAATGATGATGATATTCCTGTTAATGACTGAAAAGAAACCTATTGTACGCACCGAAGTGTCCTATAAACACCAGAAGTCAGCGTGAAGAACGGCAAGTCGCTCTTGTGGAAGGTCCTGTACCACGTGGAGAATGTACTAGCGAGCATCATGTCCGCTATTCCGCTGATGAAGAACATCGTCCAGAAGAAACCCAGCAGATTTAATACTGGAAAATAGAAATATTTGCTATAATAAAAATAAGCAACGCATATTCAATAAGATGTCTTATCTCTTTTTTTATGTGCTATAGCGTTCAACCTCTATATCGCACACAAATTTGAATAACGATACTGTCCAGCTTGTCTTAGGGGTATAATTACCACTTTCAACCGGGCCGTCACTTATATAAGATATGAGCTAACCAATTACATTATAAAAGAGGCCCAAAAGTTAGTGAAACCCTGTGCGAAATAACCATGCAACTACTAAACGTCTGCCTAATTTATTGCTTTACCTCATATCGATTCTATAATAAGAAACACTTATCAGAAAATGTGATTTACCCCATTTCACCCTATTTCATCCCGCCCGTGAATTAGGGTTCTGCAAGCAATAAGCGATCGCTTCAAGATACGGAACACGAAAATGTGTATTACACTCACGTGGCTTGTGTGTTATTATTATAATATTTACACGGTGGTATATTAACATACCTTTAGGTATGTACAAACTTTGTGATACATTATACATGATTTATTATACATTACATGAAGTATTATGATTTTAGTTGTTACTTATACATTTTATTATTCTATTCTATTATAATATCAAGTAACACAAAAGCATTCACAGTTTATTAATTCTAAAGAACTTATACTCAAATTATGCTATTTTCGTTCACACGATTGTGACGTCTAAACTTATGTACATAATTATCAAAGTTCTGCTATAATAATATAGTAAATATAAATTAAAATAATTAAGATTTTTTTTGACACTTTTCTTGGACAATTTTGAAGAAACATAGAAAAATATACGACTGTACAAACTCAAGTAATCATTTTAAAAGTAATTGACATTTTAAATTGATTTTGGAATGTTTTTTTTTTAAAATGTATTTTTATTACGTCTGTTATTTTTACGCTAAGGTTAAAACTACTAAATATTATGAAAATTATCACTAGAAACCAAAAAAATTAAAACTACCAGCTTTTTGGGCACCCTACCTGCAGAAGGCGACCTTAATGCTGTTTTTTATTTATAAGGTTTTGTTTAATTTTGGTTTTAATTGATAAATTCTTAGTTTTTTATTGAAATGTAAATAATCCTATGTATAGACGTATATTGTTGTGTATTATATTTATAATTAAGTACCATTTTGTTTTTAATTGAAATGTAAATATTTATTAGTGTCAAGTTATATAAAATATATTTCACTAGAAATGTATTATTGTTGTATTATTGTATAATATTTACCATGTGTATCCCGTTTCTAGTGATAATTTTCAAAGTGTTGATGACCATGACAGTTTAAAAAGTTATATTACTAAATATTATTTCTAATTATGAATACATACTTATGTTTGAAACAGTTATTTTTTTATCGTTTTAAAACGGCAATTTCATAAGTAATTAATAAATATTGTAAGGTTTGGTGCTGTAGTGTTAAATGCTTACAAAACCTTTCCAACAAACCATAATCACTTAAATTTTTCCCAGCTTTATTTTTGTTGGAATGTAAGATTTTTCAAGTCTAACTAACTAAGTAACGATATCCAACCAACCCAAGGTCTCATACCCAATTAAGAAACCAACACTTTTTCTGGGAAGGTGATTTAATTTTGGGTCCAACAAGACTGATGTCCTTTAGATTAATAGATGATGAAAGAAACAAACTATCAAATGACATTTTATCGTTTAAGAATGTCACCCTCTATCAGAACACAGAATCTCTACAGCATCACCTCTCAAACCTCTCATCTTACAATAAAATTATCTCAATAACAACATCTCCTGTCGGCTGATTGTTATCTGTTATCATCACGCCGCGTCATTTCGGTGCTAACTCAATTGAGGGACAAATTTACCCGGGAGTAAACGAGCGCCGACGAACGGATATTGAAATTTTACGAGCGCATCTCCTTTCGCAGGCTATTTTTAACTTCAATAGTGAGTTTGTTCAAGGGTTAGCTTGTTGTGGAGTTATAGACACTCCTTTGTGTATGAAACTCCTTTGTTGCTTAGCTGAAGAACCGGGCTTGCAATGTGGGGAGAGAAAAGATCAGATCCTTTGAAGGAAGACATCGTGATGCAACGATGACATAGTGGTTGGGTATTTTCTAGTGCTTCCCTGGTTAACTACCATGCTTTAGTAGAATACCTATATCTTTTTATTTTCTTATTTGGTAACGAGACGAGCTGGTCTTTTGCCTGATGGTAAGCATAACGCCGGCCTATAATAATTGCAGTGCCACCCACAACTTTGAAACACAAAGTCCTGCGCGGCACTGCAGTGCGCTCTTTACCCTGAGACATTAGGTATTAAGTCTCATAAGCCCAGTAATTTCACCGTCTACTCTGCTCATCAAACTGGAACACAGTATAATGCTTGCACACTACTGCTTGGTGGCAGACTTCACTCACAAAGCGGTGGTAACAACCCAGACGGACACTCGCAGAAGAGTTAGTCCTCTCACTAATAATATATAGTACCTACATCTAAGTACACAGTAGTACATATCGAAGTACTTATCAATGTATTTGACAGCTGTATCCTGCAAGTATTCTAGATTTGGCGTGTGGCGTACTTTAGATCAAGTTTTCGCTTAAAATCAAATAAGTTAGTGATCAATGATCAAATGTGTATTTGCTAACATATTTGCCAAGTGAGGATGGTAGCTAGCTGTGCAGCTCTATAATATGCGTTACCAATGTGCAACACATTTTTAATTTAGCCACAGCTCAACCACACTGTGATTCGAAGCATCGCCATTGCCGAGTTAACTTCACTGCCACTGAGCTATCGTCAGTTCAAGAATTCAAGAAGGTTGTATGGGATCTGTTATTGCACATTTCCATACAACTACTTAAGTCGCTATAACTTTACTGGTTGTTGAATATTAAGCGATGGTGTGAGGAGAATTCTCCGAGGTATAATATTCGAAGATGGAGATGTTATTTCATGTTAATACAACACAGGTTAACGAGGTAGTTTACAGAAATAGATTGTAAAACTGTATTTAAATAGCGTATTTTAAATGTTAAAGCTTTTTTACGCGAATAACTCTTTTAACAGGTAAAAATTCCGTTACAATTTCGTTGATATAACAAAATACGTACCTATAAAATGTATTTAACCGATCGATGTTTTTGTTTTTTATTAAGTCAAAACGTGCATCTTTTTACTATAATATTTTATTTATTATCACGGATAACCTTTTTACAGAGTTTTTTCATTGGATAGGGTCTTCTATACCTATTCTATCTATATATATTATTCAAAGTTTTAAAATTTTGAATGGGACCAATATTTTCTTTTAAATCGGCATCACACATCAGTTTAATTTTTGTTAAAACAAATTATTACTACATAAATACTAGTAATTACGTCTAACTAATCTACAACCGTAGTTGTGGCCATAGGCCATCATATGCCTAAATAGGTAATTCAAAAGTCCAGTAGGTACCGATTGGCAGTGTACTCGTAGCTTACTGGTGGCATTGCCTCGTGGAATTGCAAAGCGGATTCATATATATACAACATGAGTTTGATATGTCATCATGAAAGGGTGTCAATCTACTCCTGGTGGTCAACAAACCTTAATTATTGTTTTACGAGTTTTTGAAATTCGGAAGTTTTCATTGAAGACATAGACATAATACAAGGGCAAGCAAGGTTCTTATCACCCCCATCCGGGATAATATAGCAATTCAAACTCATCCTGTATAGCAAGTACTTTTTAATTTAATAAGCAACGAAAACTTTGAATTACTAATATTTCTGGGCTTTAGAATCAACATTAATGAAGATTTCAGCCTAAGTTTTAGTAAAATAAATTAGAAACATTTTATATTAAAACCTGCTATACCATCGACTGCGTCATCGCTTAACATCATGTTGAATGCGGTCAAACTCAAGAATCATCTATAAAAAACTTGAATTAATTCTTCTAATATGGTAAGTACAACCAGCTGTCACTATAAATTACCATACATACATACATAAGTAGGCGATCACTTTATTCCAATAACAAGCGTAAAATGTATTAAAACTGTGCGAGGGTGTACAGACCGGAAATGAGTTATGATTAGGCCCGTTCTGTGTCAAGTGGTACCGGATATTAACGAGACCCTACCAGGACCGGTATAGGAGCAGTAAGGATCTTTAGAAATTACTTTCTATGTAAACAGTTTTTTCAAGCACATGTCACACATTTTTACCGGGTGATAGCATTAACTTTTCTGCGAGTGTGTTCGGTTGGTACCACCGCTTTGGTCGTGTAGTCTGCTGACAAGCAGTAGTGTGCAAGCATTACTGTGTTCCGGTTTGATGAGCAGAGTAGTCAGTGAAATTACTGTACGTAATGCCTTAGGGTAGGTAATGAGCGCACTGCAGTGCCACGCTGGCCTTTTTGTTTCAAAGTTCTGAGTGGTACCGACATTGTCATGGGCTGCCGTTGTGCTAACCGTCAAACTAATTACAAACGAGACGTTTGTCTCGTTATCCAGTAGTATAAAAAACCTAATCACGATAGTGGAGACAAAAAATAAACGTGAAAAAGCTGAAACCGCCTCGTGTCGCCTCCTGACGGAATAGTTCTCTAAATATATGTAATTTATTTCATATAATAAAAAGCTTTCTTGATGGCTAAAAAGTAGCTGCTGCCTGTGGTTTTAACTGCGTGGGGAGCTAACTATAATTTCCGGGATAAAAAATGCTACTGTCCATCCCAAAAACTAGTTCTAACCATAAACTACTAACCCCATATGCAGAAGATCACAGAAAAAGGACAAACCAATAAACCAAAACATCAACAAATACACTTTGTGCGTTGAATATAGAATCTGCGTTCTATTCCAGTTAGTTAATCTTTAAATTAAATTAAATTAAATTTAAAAATTTATTTTAATTTTAATTTATTTATTTTTAAATTTAGATTATACAATAAGTACTATGATTGATAATGATTCATGATACACTCTTACAGAAAGCATACTATTGCGTTGTTCAAAATGGCTTAGCTAAACTGCCCTTACTGTTATACCAACTTGCATGGGAAGTGGAAGTGCATGCGCTGATCGTGATTAATTGTTAAATTAGTGCGATTGTGTGGCGACCACAGACTGCAGTGGCCCCATCTATCGGGTATTAATGAAGCACTGATGGTTGTAGCGTCAGCCACCGATCTGTTCAAAAGTTCATATTTTAGAATGAGTCCAACCTTTTGGGAAAGAAGAATATCGAGATAGCATAGTGGTAAGGCTTTTTTTTGACCAGCTACCACCGTCCAATTGAAAATCAGTCGCCATACATATGTCGGTGAGTTCCTGCAGCCGCTCTTGAGAGTCAACTCTAGAACCTCGAATAATTAAGCAGTGGTCAAACTTTAACCTGCGGGAATATTAATATTTTTTTTTAAATCACTATTTAATTTAATATACTATATAATTCTTAAATTAAATTATGCAATTATATTTTTAGTGTCTTTTTTTATTTTATAATTTAAATTAATTGTAATGTTTAATTGTATTTTATCTTTGTTGTATTTCCTTTTAATTTTGTGTTGTATGTTTTGTGGATTTAAGCAATCTGAAATAAATGATTATTATTATTATTATGTACTGAAATAAGTATGATTTAGTACATTTTTCTCATGTACTGAAATAATTTATCGGCACCAGATGTCACCGTTGTAAGTAATAAACGACTTGAATACTTAATGCTGTACTTGACAAGTTCAATAAAATATCGAAGCACCAATAAACTTAAGTAGATGTTTATTTGTCGCACGAAACGTCCCTTTTAATGGAGGCGCTTAATAAATCACGAGTTTATTGCTAGAAGGGATGTATGATGTATGGGATGTATTTTTGAGGTAGGCACAGTGTCGAAGAGGCAGTGGGATCAGTCGAACAAACTCTTATAGAATTGATGTAGTTATGTTACTAATATCGCTCTCGTTTGAAATTCAACTCGACAAATTATTCGTGCTAGGCCTACTGGTCTTAAGCGACTGATGTAACCAAAGGTTGTGAGCACCCTAAGCCCAAAATAGGACTGACTCTCAAATGCAGCTGCCCTAACAAACCAATAGGTTAGATTTAAAGTTTTTTTCCAACATCTTCTTTAGGGGTACCTTAGACGGTCAAGCAAACGTACGTTTGCTTGTCAGAATAACAACGCTTTTGGGTCAAGCGCGGATTTCGTGATACTCGAAATGCGCGCTTGATGGAAAAGCGTTGTTATTCTGACTAGCAAACGTACTTTTGCTTGAGCGTCTAAGGTGCCCCTTAGATTCTTCAGAATTTACATAAAGTAAGCGAGTGTTCCGATGAGTTCACAGTTCTATTCATACCGCGGTGTGAGCGCGAGCGAGTCTGCGCCGCGTCTAGGCATCTGGCTCAGTGCTGGCGGCTCGCCAGACGGCGCCTCGTCGAGCAAATCCGGAAAAATATCCGCTGGTATTATCGTATGGGGATTATAGAAATGCGCCATTTTTGGCGACATTGTGTTTTTTTTAGATTTGGTTGTGACTTTATATGTTGCTTTATCATTACGATATTTAATAAAAATGTTTTATGTAAGAGAAAAGTGTACTTACCTATTTTAAAATGGTAAAATATATCATTTTTAAAAGAGCTTCTGGAAAAAATCGTATTTTTTCTACTTGATAACGATACTTGAGACGAGCTGGTCGTTTGCCTGATGTTAAGCATAACGCCGTTTTATACTCATCTCTAGCTTTGCACGCGTTGAATCAAGATATAGATCATAGCACTATATAGCTCTCAGATGTAGTAAGTAAAAGGGTTTTTATAATCACATCAGTGGTTCCACAGATCATCGGTACCTCTAGAAGAAACGATAAAGTTAACGCGAACAGGAATTTTAAACAAATAATATAGGACGAATAATAGAATTCAGCAACATTCAACCTCTTTTCTTCTTGCCGCAAAATACTTAAGTTAAGTCATCGAAGGTGTTTCCGGCGACGCAATAAAGCCTTAATTAAAATGTTAATAGTTGCCGATGCCTCCGCCGCTGGCCGGGCGGGCGGGGGGAACTTATGAATTATTGAATGTGCTCTTACAGTGTCGTTATATATAGCGTTTATGATTGTAAACATAAATTAGTGGAAATATAAACATCTCAAAAATCATCGCATTCGCTCTTTCAATTGAGCTAGAGAAATTTATTTTATTTATTTATTTTATTTTATTCTATTTGGGGGGCTTACAGCTAACATTGCGATTTACATAGGTAAACAAAACACGGATAGCCATTTACAAGCCTCTTTCTAAGATGCTTTTCCTTTTTCAGCTAAGAATTTACTCGACATTATAGTCTATTAGGATTATGATATTAGTAATATAGGGGCATTATAGTCTTAATAAGTCCGGTCTGAGTTTATATTTATCAGTATCAGCTATTTGAAGTATTAATTTCCGTTATGTCATTGTATTAATTCTAACTATTTTTTCTATTTCAGGTAAGATACAATCAGATTTGGTGACGCAAAGGTAATATCGATCTCATATGTTAGCTAAACCAATTCTACAACATCGGTATTAGTAATACCAGTAATACTAGTAGTAATTGCGATCTGGCAGCTAATCCACGGCTCAATTGATTAGAATTTAGAACCCGTCGGCGAACTGCTGATGTTGTCGCTGCTCCGATAATACTGTCGGAGTAGACGAGTTATCAATGAGCTTTGCTATTTCGACCTGATAAAATGAAATACTTGCAGTCATTCAAACGTTCTGGTTATAAATGTAAAGCATTGAATGGTTTAGATTGAATGATATTTTAATTAAAGTCTAAACTACACGACAATTAAGACATTAGAAATGCTTAAGAAATATTAGATTGCATACATCACTGAAATTGTTGAGATAATAATTGCGACGCTATCATTTTCTGGTTGTAAAAGGGTTCCGGTACGATGTGGCAGAGAAATGACACTTTATTCTTGCGAACATTTACTTCATCAAAAAACCTTACATAAACTTTCAATACAAAAAATTACAAAACTGTGATATGATACCACAATCATGACGCTGACGTAAAACTAGATGTAGCGAGAATAAAACTATTAATACTATCAGAAATCCACCTGTCTGCGAAATATCCTAGCATTCGATATTGCAGACTTTCCCACGAAATAAAACTAGGTTGGAATCGGCTAACCGCAGACCACACGCAGACTATTATTTATCCTTTTATAACACTTAACAGCTGGAAATAAAGTTCCTTTTTCTATCACAATCGGCAGTAATAGTTCAAAATCTCACGCACCTCAGTCATACGAACGTTAAGCTACAGTAATAGAACCCATTTTCGCATAGAATCGACATGTATAGATAAAAAATAAATGATCTTCACGTCGGTAACTCTTGTTAATTCAGGAATAAAGTTGAATTTCAAACGGTTTGCCAAAATGTGGTCAGTTGGCTTCGGACTGCAAGAGTTTTCAGATTTTGCGATAAAGAGGAAGTTTTAACTCGCGTAAAACTGTTGTGTCTGTCACATTGCTATGAAATCAGTAAGTGAAGCATTTGGAAGCTGCGGTTTTGCTTGTTAAAAACTTAACTTCATGTGGACTGTTGTATGAGATTTAATGAAAATTTGACAATGATGTTTATAATAGTCGTAATTATACAATTGTGTAGAGATGGTAAGATAAATAGTAAACCATAGTTTACTCATTATCATGATAATGATTAGCTTGTATTTATATCCACTGTACGTAGGTAGTAAAGATATTCTTCGTAGCGCAATTTTTTGCGGCCTGAAGCAATTTCCTCTATCTTCATTTCGAAAATATTGTTTTTTATTCTTCTCGCGTTTTCCGCGTTAATCTTCTTCTTTAACATCCGTTCTTAAAATCAGATTACTAAATGAGAAGTTCCTGGTGACTTTATAATTATGATTGTAGTGAGCGACAAAATTTTTACTAACACTTAGCTATTATCTCTTTGTGTATCATTAGTAGTTATTATAATTATACTTACATTATTATATGAGTAAATTATTTTTATTCTTTCATATGTTAATATTCTCACTATGGTATATTTCTTATCATCAGGCCTGTATGTGCTTCAGCAGTCTATTTAGCTAATTGCCAAGATCTCGTTAGAGATAACAGCGAACGATTAATTCAAATTCAAATTCAAATTCAAAAGTCTTTATTCAAATAGGCCCCAAAGGAGCACTTATGAAAGTTAAAATGACTCTAACAGCCGGCCTCTGCAACATTCATCTACCCGAATCACAGACTAAAACTAATGCTGTCTTTATCAGAACATAATAAATGACAAAGACACCAACAGACCCAATCCGTGCTCAAAGTCAACGAATCTTCCAGAAACCCACCGTGCCCGTTCCAAATTGGTATAGGCCGAGCAAGAAGAAGGGCAAGAAACTCGTCACGGCATTCTTTTTAAAAAAAGTAGTTTTTTACAATGATTCTAATGCTAACAACTAACAATTTAAAGTTTAGTAGTCGCCAGGAGGCTCCTGAGCTGTTTGCCTCCATGCATCCTTGTCATCTACATAATCCTTAATTTTATAATACGCTTTTTTAATTAATACACTCTTGACTATACGTTTAAACTTTCCTTGTGGTAATTCAGTTAATACTTTAGGAATTTTGTTGTAGAATCTGACACCATTTGCCAGGAACGATTTGTTAGTTTTACTTAATCTGAACCCGGGTACAACAATTTTATGTTTACTTCTAGTATTTAACTCATGTACATCACTTTTTAAGTTAAATTTAGTAATATTCTTCCGTACATACATTATATTTTCCAAAATGTATAGCGAAGGCAGGGTTAGAATACCTATTTCTTTAAAAAAGTCTCTTAGAGATTCGCGTGGACCCATGTCATAGATGGCGCGTACTGCTCTCTTTTGTAATATGAAAATGGTATCTATATCGGCAGCAGATCCCCAAAGTAGGACGCCATAAGACATCAAACTATGAAAATATGCAAAATATACCAACCTTGCCGTCGCCACATCAGTCAGCTGCCTAATTTTACGTACTGCAAATGCAGCGGAACTCAAACGACCCGATAGGGCATTGATGTGAGGACCCCACTGCATTTTGGAGTCAATAGTTAATCCTAAGAATACAGTGTTATTCACCAGGTCAAGTTTGCTGCCTTCCAATTCCACTTTAGATTCCACGTGTGGTACGTTGGGAAGTGAAAATTTAATACATTTAGTTTTACTAGCGTTAAGTAGTAGATTATTAGCAGCAAACCATTCTGAGATTTTGTCAAGGTTATCATTTAATTCCTTTAGTTCACTGTCTTTCCTATCAGTTTTAAAAATGAGTGAAGTATCATCAGCAAACAAAACTATGTCCAATGCTATATGGTCTGTCATAAAGGGTAAGTCATTTATATATACTAGAAAGAGAAAGGGGCCCAGTATTGATCCCTGCGGCACGCCTATCTTCACTGAAGAACCACAAGATGTTACTCTATCGATGCCAACCTTCTGCTGTCTACCCGTCAAGTAAGAATTTACAAGATCAAGAGCTGTCCCACGCACGCCGTAATGATGCATTTTTTTAATAAGCGTTCTGTGGTCCACACAATCAAATGCTTTGGAGAGGTCACAGAATACTCCAATAGCATCCTGTGAACTCTCCCAAGCTTCAAAGATGTGGGACATCAGTTTAGCTCCGGCATCGACTGTTGATCTGCCTTTCGTGAAACCAAACTGGTGACCGTGCAATATTCTATACTCGTTGAAATGTGAAAGTAACTGTTCTAATATAATTTTTTCAAAGATTTTGCTAAGAGCTGGAAGTACAGAAACTGGTCTATAGTTAGAGGGGGTGTCCTTACAACCAGATTTAAAAATAGGGGTGACTTTACTGTGTTTCATTAGATCAGGAAAGACACCCTGATCTATAGAAAGATTAAAAATAATAACTAGATAGGGCGCAATTGTATCAATTAAGGATCCTATTACTTTTACCGATATACCCCACAAGTCTTCGGTGTTTTTCATATTGATAGATTTAAACGCTTTTTTGATACTAGTGGTTGTTATGTAACGAAAACTAAAATCCGGAATTAATTTAGAAAAGCTGTTTTGCAAAAGCATTTCTGCTTTTGCTGGAGAAGAGTCTAGTGATTTAGTAGCCTCCAATGGTATGTTTGTAAAAAACTTATTAAACTCATTGGCTATATCGAGTTGATCAGTAACTACTTTATCGTTAATTTTTAGTTTAAATTCACAATCTCTGTTTTTATTTTTACCAGTTTCTGTGTTAATAATTTTCCAAACAGTTTTGATTTTATTATTAGATTTTGTTACTTTATCCCTAATGTAGTTGGATTTAGCTTGCATACATACGCGTTTAAAAATCTTAGAATATTGACTGACATATTCGTGAAATTTTTTGTTATTAGTGAGTGATTTTTTATAGTATAATTCGTACATAACATCTCTACTTTTTCTAATACCCTTAGTGGCCCAGTCACTAAATTGAAATCTGTTCTTTACTGTTACTGTTTTCTTGGGGCACACTTTGCCAAATTCATTACAAATAATTGAAGACAACATTGCATAGATATCATTTGGGTCTTCAAGTGGAAAATGCGCGAGGGCTAGTCTTGAATCTATGTTTTCAGTTAGTATTTCTAATTTATTATCTGTAAGGGCTCGTATTTCAATCTTAGCGTCTATAGATTTAGTTTTATTTTCTAAGCCTATTTTCTGTCCCATGTGGTCGGATCTAACACCAGTTAATAGACTTTTTTGTTTAACAATAAAATTAACAACGATGTTGTCAATGCAGGTAGCAGAGGAATGACATACCCTAGTAGGTTCTGTAAACAGAAATTTCAAATCAAATGACTCAAATAGGGACACAAATTTTTGTTTATCTGATAACTGTCCTAATAAATCTATGTTGAAATCACCACAAACACATATACTTTTTTTACATTTAAATATTTTTCTTAAAATCTCTTCCATAATCAGTAAAAAGTGGGAAAAACAAGATGCAGGAGGTCTATACACACATAAAATTATATATCCAGCTAGTTCAACGCAGGCAACCTCACAGACTCGTTCCACAGAGCAAGCCACTACGTCACTTCGTTCTTTAAATTTCAAATTATTTCTCAATAGTATTATTGAGCCCCCGCCTTCGGCAGACACCCTGTTGAACGTACTGGCGACTACATAGTTGTTTACATGGAATTGCATTGTATTTGGCTTCAGCCATGTTTCAGAGAAGCATAAAATGTCTAGATTGTACTCTTTATCTTTATTTGTCGGCTACCTACCGCTTGCCATGGAGTAATTTTAGTTGATATATTGACTAACTTTCACCTAATTTGGCAGTAACTTGTTCAACTTTAGGGAAGTAAAAATTTGCGGCATAAAGTTGAGATCGTTATTGGGAGAAGAGGGTTGGAGTTTCGCCATTGACTGCCCTTGGAAGTGTTGTGGAACAACAATGTTTTGAATTTATACCTGAATTAAAAATATATTGACTAACCTTTTCCTTTATTGCCTTTTTGAGTAACTTCTCTTTCCTCTTTTACCATTTGTGAAGTTCTGCCAATGAGAATGATTTCAAGTTTCTGATTCCAATCACATTCATAATATTACCACATTTAGTTTAATTTCTTTGCCAGATTTTTTTTTAATGTTATTTTGTAACGAGACGAGCTGGTCGTTTGCCTGATGGTAAGCATAACGCCGGCCCATAACGATTGCAGTGCCACCCAGAACTTTGAAACACAAAGGCCTGCGCGGCACTGCAGTGCGCTCGTTACCCTGAGACATTAGGTATTAAGTCTCATAAGCCCAGTAATTTCACTGGATACTCTGCTCATCAAACCGGAACACAGTAATGCTTGCACACTACTGCTTGGCGGCAGACTTCACGAGCAAAGTACAGATGTATGTAAATAATAATTGGTACAAAACACAAGCAGTTCCAACTCATCTTCGCATTTGTTTTCGTTTACGCCTCAACGGAACATAAATAAAAGATGTTTCCCAAAACAATGAAGATAGCCAAAAAAATAACAACCCGATGTTTTCGATTTGTGAGGCAAAAACAAACGAAAGTCTTCATCGAGGCTACAAATCACTTTTTGTCCCTCGGCCCTTACACGGCCCTTATCGAGGCTGCGCCAGAAACACGGCTAAGCTTTTCATTCTGTTCTGTCAACACACGTAATATACATAAATAGACACAGTATCTCAACTCACAACAAATTGTCATTGTTAATTCAAAAGAGTTTTATTGCAGCATTAAACACAACATTACGTTGAACAGAAGATATGATTCTGTTTTATATTAATTTTTAATTGAAATGAATTAGGTTTAAGGGATTTCTCAAACGATTATTTATATAAACGAAACGAATATTTTAATCTTCAATCTGTTACTGTCATGAGCGCTCTCTGGGGACCCAAGTTTATTACTATTAGTTTTTAGTTTAAGTATGCGCTCATTAAATTGG
Organism: Crocallis elinguaria; assembly: GCA_907269065.1. Classification (NCBI taxonomy): domain Eukaryota; kingdom Metazoa; phylum Arthropoda; class Insecta; order Lepidoptera; family Geometridae; genus Crocallis; species Crocallis elinguaria. The sequence continues at coordinate 33,794,520 of OU026068.1, forward strand.
CATTTTTATTGAGCAAAATAAATATTAGTATCCTTTCACAAATATATACATCACAAAAATTTCGTGTCCAACAGGATTCGAATCTGCATCTTCTGGCTATCCGGGCTAGACGCCTTAACCACTAGGCTATGGGAGCAATCGATGTTGACTGCGAAATTCTTGATATGATGTATTTCTTTCCGCCTTACAAGCCGTAGCATCATTAGAATCATTTTGCTAAACATCAACGTTATGATCAAGCTGCACAGATTCAAATTTGTGGTCATGAGCAAACCAAGATCGTCGAATAAACGTACAATTTATTCGCAAACGATAAAAAATATGTCAGTCAACGTATTTGTAATCTATTCCACACACAAATCGTAATAAACACTTCACATCAATGATCTCACCGTCCACATGATTACATAAACGTGTCAGCTGTTTACCGCTAGAAACATTACTTACTGTGTATATAAATACATAATTGAGATACAGATCTGTAATTTAGACAACGATTTTAATAATAAAATGTCGATAAAATAGATTATAGACGCATTTGCTCCATTTCAATAAAGGTGTAGGCTTTATTGGAACCGGCTTCGATAAGTTTTGTTTCTTTATTTTGATTCTTAATAAGCTTTGAGCGAGATATAACGAAAATAAATATAAACTTTATCTTTTAAAAGTCATGAAGGAAATAAATATAAACAACATATTGAGATAAAACTGTGCTTCACTTTTATAGTCATTAGGTATGAAGTGATTAACGTTGGGACAGTGCGGCATAAAGTGGGAACTTGAGGAGTTTAGTTCCAGATGATAGAAATTGTTTGAAGATGTTTATAGTGTAGTGTAGTCAAAAGGTTTGCTATTATTACTGCTTCTATATTTATTTAATTTTCATTCCCATACCATAAAAGTAAAATGCTTTTTACTAATATTTAGTAAAAGGCATAAAATTAGATTCTAACCCTAATTTAAATTCTGCAGTGCCCGCACTTAGGTTTTTTATAATATTTTGTATTTTTGTAGAAATATTGTAAAAAACTTATATTTAAGATTAGAAATAAATAAAGTGAATATTAATAAAAAAGGGCCCCTTAATGTTGGCTATGGCTCCATTAACGCCTATCAAATGGCCAGGCAAATACCAGAGAATAATAATACATAAGAGAATAATAATAGTTGATGAGCAAAATAACGTTGGCCGGCAGTGAGATGTAATAGGTTGATAAAATAAGAATAAAAACGAAAGATGTAACGAAAAGTTATATCATTCAAATCCTGTGTCGGTACAATAAGTAACCATTTAAAACGTTTCCGTCTCTCATACAAAGTTTACATTGTGTATACAATCTATTTTTTTGTTACACCCCTGTCATAATAATGTCAATGCTAATAAAAACACCATTGACTCCCGGAACTTCAGCGCAAAAAATATTATAAATCATTTGAAGTTTTCAAAAGAATCGTATGCTTTGAACTGTTGGGGTTCCATATTTCATTCACAGAATTATAGGGATACATTGATTATGTTTCATTTTAAATATTACTTAAAAGAATTAATCATTGCAGAGTGCCTTTTTTCTAAACTTCCGCTTGCTACAAAGCCTTAAATGGCATGCAAATAAGAAAGGTCATTCGATTATAATTATTTATGTTAATCGATATCTTAGGCAATGAAACGATTTGTGTACACTATTTGTCTGCAAGAATCATTCGAAGTTTAACAAATTGTTATAAAGTTGACCAAATCGTGATGTTTTGTTTTAAACAAATAGCTTTCCTGTAGTCGATTGGCTATAACGTTGGGATAAAGCACAAGCAGTGTTTCAAATTGCTGCCACAGTAACGTTTCGATAGTTGAAACAAAAGCGTATCGCATACCACAAGTTGTTGCTCGCGAACATACTCAAGCTTCTTCATCGCAAGAATTCGAGCTCTCTCGTCCAACACAGCTTCCGTAACAAATGCTAGAGCCGAGTCCCAAACGTACTGAAGCAACTTCCACGTGGCTCCCCCGTCTGCAACTTTGGTTCATGTAGTCACTTGTACCCCTCGGGCTGTCCGGTGCCCTATCGATTGTACAATCGCAAATGTTCTGCAACGTACAGGTAGGGTGGGGGCGTCCGGCATCTCCGGACAATTACGTGCTTCTATACTGGCAAGAGTTGTAAAGTCACTCTTTATTAATAGTTATAATACATAATAGTAAATTGTTAAATTTTGTAATAGTTAAGTATTTTTTTATTTACTTTTTCCTTTAAAGTGCCCGAAAATGCATTCTAATAAATCGTTCTCGTAACAAAGAGAAATCCTAAAATTGTAATTATTATTATTTGTTTGGTTATATACCAATTAAATAATTATTTTAGCCATGAAATGAGATACGAAATGCTTTACTTAGAACGCTTTATTTTATGTTATTTGATAAATTAATATAAGTATATTATTACTACTTATCATTACTATTTGTAGATAAATGTATCTATTCTGTTTGAGGGTTACTTAGGAAATTATTGTTGTTGTTTTGTTTACCCTTAAGTGTCACTGTATTATAAGATGAAAGTTGAATGCAATAAACAAATAAAAATAACCTTGATCAACATCAAGGCCACATAACACAATATATGAACTGGTTGCCTCCGGTCTCTGCACTGTTTCCAGCGTTCCGGCATAAACACTTTCCGCTGTATCATACACTTACGAGAATTGTATGAGACTATGGGGTATGGAATATATGAAAACAGCCTATGGGATACAGGGAACAATGTGTTCGATAAAATCGGAAGAGGTTTTGAGAATGCGAGGTACGGGTTCCGTTCAAATGGATATGGATTTTGAACCATTTGTCATTGCTAACGACTTTTGTATAAATCTATAGATATTGGTTGTATTTTACTGGGTTTTAACTTAAGTAATGTTAAAATTGTGATCGTAAATACATAAAATCAGTTGTGCTCTTTATTTTTACTCACAGTTTATCCATTTTATTCCGTAAATGGTGTTTTTTTTGCTAGTATGACTACCTTAAGCACAAATTTTCTTGTGAGTCACAAAGAAACATTCAAGCGTTCGCATTTGTAATAATCAGTAGATACCTACTAAGTTTTATATAAGTATATATAAAATATGGGACGAAATAATTCTATCACTGTGTAGCGTTCATTACTTTCTTTAAATTCATTATCAGCTGGAAGGCTTTAGAATGTTTCCATTTATACCATTATATTATATTCTCTAACTTTCTCCTTATCTCACCAAATTTATGGATTCATTTAATATTATCTTTCTGTTTTATACTTTTTTAAACTCTATTACCAAACAATCTTCAAATATTGTCACATAACTCCTTTTTTTATTACTTTACCAAAAACATACAAATATTATTTACAAAATACCACCAACCACAATTTGTTTACTCATATTTCAGTCTCAACATCAATACCATCTCAATCGTAATTCCTTCTCAAATTGATTGGTTCCATTGATTAGCTCTGCGTGTGTTCCATTCAAGACGCCAAAACTGAGTAATTCTCTTTCATATACATACTCGTATATGTTTGAAATAAAACCTATTTTCGTGGTTATTAAGGTCCGGATATAAAATAATTTCGTATAATCGTCCATCTATCGCAGTGTTGCCGCAGTGGGTGTGCTATGTCGGTGGTCCCGTGCATGCGAGGGCCACCCCGGGGGGTCCGTCCTCTCTGTATCCACTGGGAATCTGCAAGCAAAAAAATAAAGAAGATTTAAAACAAAGTTGATTATAATCAAAAACCATTTTTAGTTATCTTCATGGAACGGGAATGGATAGATCAAAAACATGCAACATCTATCAATTTTTTAAACGATTAGGATTAAAACTGCAACTTTATTTCAAAATGTAATGTCCTAAATATGGGAAAGTATTGTAAAACATCTTTAGATAATGGGTTTATTTCCCATCAGGCTAAACGTCTTTATTATCTAGCTAATACATAAACATTATATCTAACTTAGCTTCAAGACCAGTTGGATAATCTACAAGTCATTGTTAAATATAGCCCTATTAGATAACCTAAGTTAGTTAATAGTAATGCTTGATTATTCGATATATTGATTAGTAAAGACAAAACATTACAGAGAAAGATATTTCACTCCAAGATAAAACTGTATCTTGACTGTAATTATTTCAAATTAAAACCATCCTGAACAAACTAAACTAGAACTAAATTAAATTCAATTAACAACACACCCACATTCAACAACTTAACACTATAAGTCACAGTTAATAACACCAGTAGACAATGTCTCAATTAAACTTGATATTTGTTCACGAGAACCCTCGCTGGTTTATAGTATGAGTCAGTTATATAATACTTTGTCTAATTAATTACAGATACTAGAACTTTATGAATCCATACATATATCCATACTTATATATAAATGCGAAAGTGTGTTTGTACGTTAGTTGGTTTGTCCTTCTGTCACGCAGCAAAGGAGCAACGGATTCGTATTAATCCATATTGAAAATATTCATCTCTCCAGTCGGAAAAAATATAATATACCTCTACAATAAATCTGGGACGATAAGATACGCTTGGTAGAAGCTCTTGGTAGAATTTTTAACAAAAAATAGATACATAATGTTAATGTTCCGGTCTTAAGGAGCGTAAGCTACAAGGCTAGTAACAATGACAGTGAACACAATCAAAGCTTTCAACCTTTTAACAAAAAGATAAAATAGGTACTTATCAAATAAACATAATACTAACATTATTAGTCGCAATGGCATTAATAAGGCTAATATGAACGACTTAATTAGTCTTGAAATTAAAACATTAAAGCAACACGTATTATCCACTAATTGAATAACGTGCCTGATTAGACTCACTGATACAACGAAGCGCATTGAATTCAATCAACAATTTATAGCGGCCGTATTGAACGCGCTTTGTTAATTACAGTGCCTTTGCTAATCAACCAACAATTTGTAATTTATAGATAACTTTGTATTAGTTGCCTTGTTGAATACATACTTTGTTGAATTTATTGCGTTTATCGAATCGTTGTCTGTTTCAACGCAATTTCAAGATCTTTGGCAGTTACAAAACCATAAGATCATATTGTATTCCTGCAAAAATTAAAAATTAGAATTATAAGTTAGAATGATGCAAGTACATATCATCATCTGTGTAACTACTCCTATATTAAATACTTGTACCAACTCGCAGTTAACCATTGATAGCTCTTGTTACATTTTTTTATACTTGAAAGGTTTAATCATTATCTTGCCTGAGCTTAAGTGACGAAGTGGTCTTGATGATGAATCCGTTAAAGTTATATTAGCACTGGCTCTCAATGGTTTCAATACGATGTTTTTCCTCACCTAAAGCTTAAGCTTATGATAGGATGCAAACCACCGACCAACAGATCAACGGCCGAAGTCGCTACATCTGAACCATTATCATCATAATAATGTTACCTTCTAACAAATCCAATCATTTCTCAAACCTACATTCCAACTTACTCATTTAAGATATTAGCAGAATTTGTTTATCAACTTGGTCAAATCTGGTTTACCAATATTTCACTTCTTTCATCTATGATCCTACACTAACAGAAACAACCAACATTATTGACTCTGTCGGATTTATCAGCCCTTGAGTGTCACCGCTGCAACGTTCACAAGTTTCAATGACCAGCAATTTTACACCAATTGCATATAAAATGTACATACAGCTATCAAAGTTCATACAATAGGCACGCACACAGCCAAGGTAGGCACTTAGAGTTAGAAGTTTAGTCGAGGACTTTTGATACAGACTTACATAGATACATACACAACTCTTTTATGGTTACACCATTAAGATTTCAAACACATCAAAAAAGACAATATCATAGTAATTCTTTATATTATTACTTCACTTCCTACTCAAATTTCCAGAAAGTTTATACATTCTACATCACAATGGCAAATAATAGACCTAAACTCGTATCTGTGAAATCAATTTCAGATATTTGCGCAGACATAATTCACTGTCCGTTCGTATTTTGCCCAATAGAGGTTATCAACATGTCAAGTACAATTAAAACCTTGTTACACGAATAGGCACAATTAGTAAATTGGTGTCCCCTACTCGGTGTATGTTTGGTAACGGCTATCTTTATGGACTCTGGACAATAAGTCCCCTATTGGTAAGTTTTGTGTATAACGGGAACGGTTATCTCTGTGTCTCTAGTTAGATATTGTCACGTATGTGTCGCTTTGTTTGGCCGACGTGCCTATTTCGGTAGGATTGAGCTATTTTACTGCGTCAAATCAGGGTTTTATTGAGATAGAAGAGACATATACTCTGTGGAAAGTGGATTTGTGCCATTGTACTCAAATTATGAAATCAAATTTAGTTGTATCTTGAATTCACGATATCGGTTGTTCTTGTAACTCGAGGTTTATCTAAAATGAAAATTTGTATGTGTTCTAACTTTCTGAATCTAAAATACTCCTACTTCATAACAAAGGTGTCTGATAAGGTAATAATGTAAACCTACTACTTATCGTACTTCATGACAAAACCTGGTTTGAAAGTCTTGATCATAAAAGAGCCTAACTGCACAATAGTGACGTAGGAGCACACACATTAGATGTCCACGTGACATCTTTGTGCTACGGGCACCAGCGGAAGTGTCTTACGTAGACTTCTGTCTATTACAGACGCTTTAAACAGCGACTAAGGTCATGAATGACTGACTAACAAAATAATAATACATACATAATCCTAACTTTTGTATTCAATTAGTGTAGAATGTCTCTTGTTTAATACACTCGTCAAATTCCTGTCAACTAGCCGAGACAAATTGAGTTAACCTTTACTGGAGTCCTGTTCAACCTCCATCAAAGTCGGGCTTTGCGTTCATGTACATAGATGGAACATTATCTATCGGTGATGTTGTTTCATCAGAACTTCAAAAAGCGATAGACGATCGATTGGTGCTTATTCTCAGGAGATTGTTTTAACAAGAACATAAAATACTGATACGATGAAAAGTTTTCTTTTCGAAATAGACGACGGTATGTAATGATGGTTGTATTTGTTTCACTCAATTTTTTTTCTTAATATTGTTTTCTAACATAATTATTACTAAAATATCTTATATAATAATTATGAAGCATACTGCTTAACCCAAGCTACTATTTTATATTTTAACCAACTTCCAAAAATGTAGGTTCTCAATCTGGCTGTATTTTTTTAGCGTTTTACTACTGTCTTGATCATTAGACAATCAAAGAATCTATTTATTGATAACCGATTTCTAAAAAGGAGGAGGTTCTCAATTCATCTATATTTTTGTGGCGACATGTTATTCAATTTCTCCGCCATTGTCATCTTTAAATGATTTTTTATTCATAGGTGGTACTTTCATAATTTTTATGAAATAATAAATAATACCTACTAAGGGTGGAAACATATAAGATGCAATTTCATATGTCACGACATTTTCGTCAAAGTTGGTTTCCGGTTTTTTGAAAGCATTTTTTTATTTGTCCACCTCTATGAAATATATTAGTTAACTTTATATACATTTGTTCCGTTTTCAAAGTTACGGGTCAAAGATAGTTTTGGCATAACGAAGAAATCTTCTACGAAACATTTCTCTGAATACGTTGTAACAAGCCTCGCACAAGCGAAGGCCGATAGCTCTGATTGGCACCACAGTAGTCTGTGATTCCATATTCCTTCCGTAACCTAACACCGAATATGTTAGAATGCCTATTGCGAAACGCGTAGGTGAGTCGGTGTTTCAATGGTTTATAAACAGAATATCGCCTTTGTCTGCTTATACTGGATTCTATATAAGACAGTTTCTCTGAGGTAGATTCGTTGCTTGATAAATGTTGGGGGTTCGTAGAGTTTGCACTGTAATATTTGTGGTAGCTAATGTTGGAGATAGAATTAAAAAACGTGACGAGATTTCTAGGTATTTCTATTTATAATACAGGATTTGTTTTTGAAAGGGTTTTTAAAGTGATGTAAAGAACTTTTGTCTGATTAACCACTTTGCACACAATAAAAACTACTTTGTGTGGTGCGACTTGAGCCGCTGTTCACTATTACATGTAATAACTGTTGGTAAATCAATAAGTGACAATGAACAATGGGTGAAAGAATAAAATCTCCAATTTGAAAGAAAGAAAGAAAAGATTATTTGTAACAAGTTGTCACGGAATATCTTTAGAAATAGAAAAGGAATAAAACAACTAATTGTCACAAATCAGCCCCAACTCAGCATAATGTTGTCTTTCAACCAACGCTTGTCTTCCGTTGGCACTGTTTCGGTTTATACAACGAAATTATAAAATTGTTTTTTATTACTTTGCACCTTTTGACCTGTAAAGATGACCCAAAAACACTTATTTAAATACTCTCAATCCCAAAAAGCTGCTTAGATTTGTGCTTTTTCATACTATAAGATAACGCGATGGGTACGCCGTTTGCCTGATGGTAACTATAGCAACTGCCCATAACAATTGCAGTGTCACTCAGAAATTCAATACTTCAGAGGAATGCGTGGCAATGTAGTGGTCTCGTTACCATGAGACATCATATTTAAGATCTCATGACCCCAGTAACTTCACTGATAACTTTGGAATGATCGCAAAAATTTGAAACGAATTTAATCTCTATGATAAGTAAACACATTCTGCAATTCTAAAGTAACATTGCTATGTTAATAAAAGTTAATGTTACATAAAACTTTTAAGAACTTACTTCGTATATCTTATATTATGTGGAGACATTATAGATAAAAGTTGAGACCTAAATTGCTTGTCACAAGAAGCCTCACGACCAAGTGTAGCCGCAGACAATACATCAATCAACCGGGATCCTCCAGATCCTGCTTCATATTTATATTTCACTCCGTCAGCCATCTTCGCAATGTCACTAGAATATGTATGGACAGTACTGAAAGTTGAGCAGCGTTTTTAGAAAGTGCAATTTGTCAAGTCAATAAACTTTAATGAAGAACAGTACAGTAATTTCACTGGCTACTCTGCTCATCAAACCGGAACACAGTAATGCTTGCACACTACTGCTTGGCGACAGACTTCACTCACAAACCGGTGGTAACAACCCAGACGGACACTCGCAGAAGAGTTAGTCCTCCCACTAACTTAGTACTTGACCATATCATCTTGAGGGAAGTAGCTAACCTGGTGAGTACTAGAAAAACCTTTCCACCATAAACAACTTGCAGCTTCCATATCGTTTATAGCTTACAATATTTTAAGCCGTAATTAATTGGTTTTATTATTACAATAACAAAAAAGAAACGATTACAGGTACATACAAATGAAAGAATTCCATTATTGTATAAGTTACCTATATCTAATGCTTCTTGTGAAGTACTCGTATACAAAAAAGCTACCACATTAGACGTTAAAGCTACTACATTAGAAGTTAAAAATTACAAATTCCTGCGGATCGGAACTGCAAAAACTTGTGTACTGTGTTCACACTGAAGCAATATGGCGTTGATAGAAAATAAGCTCACTCTTTATATCGCGAGATCATGATTTATTGTTGTCAGCCTTTTGAAAGATTAAGCGCTTGAAATATGATTATATCTGCAGCAATATATTAATACGAAAAAGATAGCTGGAATTTTCTGGGTGTGTGAATATGTTATGGAACAGATGTGTCTGAGCACGTCGACATTTATAAAAATGAGCTATGTCATTTGGCGTTATTCAACTCATTCCTTTCTTCCAGTTAGATGACAGTTGATATGGAGATGTCTTTGTTTTGATAAAGACAGCATTAGTTTTAGTCTGTGATTCGGGTAGATGAATGCTGCAGAGGCCCGCTGTTAGAGTCATTTTAACTTTCATAAGTGCTCCTTTGGGGCCTATTTGAATAAAGACTTTTGAATTTGAATTTGAATTTATTACTTCTGCTACGCGATACAGGTGTGGTGCGCACCTGATGTAAATCAGGAAGTCAACTCGCATCAATCCTATGTCCACTCGGTCATTCATTTAGCGGACAGACAATCCCATAAATGCAGTACACCAATACATTGACATCACCGTCCCAAAGACACCTCACACGACATCCATTCACAGATTGACGCCATATCTCTCTCCTCTCGTGAATAATTCACACGCAGCGGTTTATCTGACCATGTCCAAGTGTCGACGAGTGTCCGAGAGTTTCCGTGAGTGTTCTCAGCGATGTCTCGACACTCGGGATAATGGTACACTATCGGTATAGGTGAAAGCAACAAATCTAGCGTTTGATTAATAATGTGAATGTTATCAATTTACAGTATAATGGAAGGTGTTAAAGTCAGGCGTTTGACAAATTCATGTTTGTTTTAAGATTGTTAATGGAATCAATTTGTTTTTGATTACATTTTTATTCATAGTTACTTGGGAATGTAAAGAATACTATGCTATTTGTTATTTTCTACGTTAATATTTCTATACATATACCAATTGTACAATTTAATTTTGGTGTATAGAGATCACACCGTCTTTTGCTGGGCTGAAAAATTAATATGATGACAGGATCCAAAGTTTATATGGCCTATTATTTTGTCTTATAAAATTGAGAAATTGGATCGTTGAAGGCGAGTGTAACCGAGTAGAGCACTCCGGACGCATCAGGGTTCGTTACCCGACCGTTTCGAATCAGCCCGCACCAATGACTTAAACCCAATTACGTGCGAATTTGCCACATTATATCTATAACGGTGAAGGAAAACATTGTGAGGAAACCCGCATGAATCACAAAGTTTGGAAATACGTGATACCCACGTAGCCACATTGGCCTTGAGTGGCGGATTAGGGCCTATACTCGCAGAATTCCATAGGAGGATAACCGTTGGCGACAGACAGGTAGACAACTGTAAAACTTAAAGCAGTAAGTATGTTTGTAAGGACATACTGCACCAAGCCTATGTAAAATAGTACAATCATGGTAACAATACCTTCGTCACATTCTAAACTCTTACCTTTATCACGTAAGGACACTTAGTACCTTTTGAACTTACGGCAGTCAGCAGACTACTGTATAGAATACTATTATTTAATATGTAGGTTAAAATAGCATTCATAATTGACCAATGTCTAGTTATCATCTACATAAAACCTTCCTAATGGCCTGGCTATTTAGAAAAATAAATCAAAAAGTAACTGTCAAAGTCTGTCAGTATCACTTGCATCTCCCAATTATTTTGCTCTTTGTTAATAAATCTTACTATAACATAATCGTTGTCACGGTAATGAAATACTGGCATAGACTAGACAAATACGTTTTCTTACTGTGACTGTACATGGGGAAAAAGGAGCAGGAATTATTGAAGCTCTCCCAGTCAGTCGGTCAGTTGATACTGAATATATGAGACGCCTAGTGCTTTAGCAAATTTTTTTACGAGAACTAACTGAAATGGATGAAGGTATGAGAGTTACCTATGAGATATTTACCTGTATATAATTATATATAGACGTTACCTGCCAAATTATAGTACCTATAATAAGCACTATTAAACGTTGGTTTTAGTTTTAAGTGACATTAGCCACACGTGTTGAATACTCCACATGGTTATTTAATTGTGAGTTTAGTACTATTGTAAGTGTTTCATTCACACTTTTATGAATAAACCAAGCGTTTCTCTTAAGACTATCGTATTGCAGTAATAAACTCTTATAGTTTTAATACTCGCCTCAAATGGCCAATAAGTATTTTGTTTCATTGGATTTCAAGAAATGTATGCATTGATGACGTCAAATATTTTTTTATCTTCTTTTATTGCAGGTACGTATCGAAAACAACCAATCACGTAGAGGAAACAAGCATTTCAAAATTGTGTATCTTTATTTTCGAGTTTATAAAGTTGTTTTTAGAATTCTGTTATGTATTACATGTGGTTGTTTATTCGAAAACATGACAACAACCGTCAAATGATTCAGTTCAAAAATATTAAACCACGAACGATATATATTGAACCCTATGTCTATAGCTTTAAGGGTCGGAATTTAAATTCAATTACGAAATATATGTTGAAGTGTTAATATGTGTGTTAGACTTCAATTGAAACACGTTACGATTGAAAAAGCCTTTGTTTGTGATTGCTATCGTGTCTTACAAAAAGACAATCAAATACAAACTGGTTAGACAGCACTCGAGACATCGCAGACAAGTTTATTGCTATTGAATATTTCAGTGTTAACAGCCGATACGGTTACATAGATTTAGTTATTTATTACTATCGCTAGTTTTATTGCAATGAAAGTTGAAAATGACAAGAAAGGTCTAAGTGTATGAAATATATAAAAGTGGGCCGAAAACATCGCCCTGGGAAATGCTGCTAGTAACACGCCCGCGGGTAAATTCCTGTCATGTTGTTTCTCTCCTTATTTCTATTTCTTTCCTTTACAACCTGACGGAGCTATGTAAGGCTCGATTTCCACTTTTGGTCAGAGCTGTCAGGTCAGTTTGATAATTTATTTGACAATGATCGCGCAAAAAGCTGACGTAGAATAGCTTTACCAAATGCGTGAAATGCACGCTGGTTGGGATTTTTCCTTAGGGCTGACTACGGTATATTATGTCACTTTTTAATTAATTGGCACTATTACTGCCAAGTAATAAAAAATGTCCAATACTGCAATACTTTTAATCTTTCCTCGACCACTAACACGTCATTGAGAAATATACATATACATATAAAAATCTATTGCTTAAAATCTGCTTAGTTACAATTATAAATATCTGAGAAGTATATAAGATGTTCTCTAATTTAATTGTGTGTACAATATAGCATATCCTTTACCACAGAGCAGTCTACCGTCAGAGATTACAAAGAGTATTGTAGAGCTTTTCTGTTTCCGACTCATAAAATTTCACAGCGTGAAATGCTCTAACTTGTATCGTCATCTACGTCCGCAGAGACTGAAACCTAATCTGTGATGAGGTTAACGCACTTTGATTGTGTTACGTGAACGACCTTGCGAAGGTTCTGCGTGGGTGCGGATATTTTTTGCAGTTCTTTGAGAGGCTGACTCAGTTTGCAAGGTAATGGAGAATTAATGCAAATCTTTTGTTTGGTCTAGAGTGAGTTTTCTGTGCCTTAGCACAGAATTAGTAATAGTACAATTAGCCTTAGTGGAATTAATGTTTTCACTGGGCCTAATCTTTATACATCATTTTATTATTTACCTATTTTAGAGAGTTTATGTTTATCCTCTTTGTGATATGAAATTATGAATCAGATCGGACACTTAACCTACAATAAGACTGACTCTCAAGAGCTGAAACAAACCATTATGCGCTTGACTACAGATCTCCAACTTAATTGTAGAAGCTATTATAATTCAGGACTCCAAAAAGTACTGTTATTTAACGCTCGAGAAGCTCTTCGCTAGGTGACCACCCAATCATAAAATATAGCAAAAGTTTCGGCGTTGGAAACATTTCTAGATATTCAAAGGTCCTTTTAGAAAGCAATTTAAATGTTCTATCGGGCAATACAGTTATAATTAAATCAAGTAAAGCCTCTTTACGAGCGTGTCCAGGTCCGTATCTTTTTGTTTTTATCCCCAAGACGCTAACTGCTGGTAAATATCAGTTTTATGCTTCTTTCGTACAGCCATAAATGGAGAAGCAACCTGTTGTAAAACTTTTACACCAACTTTAATAGGACTGACCGCTAATGACGTCACTTTCGCAAACGTAATTTAAACTTTAATAGAATGGAGTTAGTGTCCAAATTGCACTGATTCCAATGGAGATGTAGTGCTGCTTTGTAATCTTGTCACTTGCTTAAAGTTTGGAGACATTGTTGCACAAAATTAAATATCAAGTGCAGATAATAAGTAATAAATTACGACCCCCATGGTCGTAATCACTAATTGAGTTGACATTAAAATAGATATTAGTATTTTCAACAGTTAAATAATTAAGAATACTTTTCTTTTCTTTTTATAGTGTTTGATAACAAGCCGAACAACCAAATGATGGTACATATAGCACACATGGTAAACATAGCACTCAAAACTTTGAAATACAAAGGTCTGTGCGGCACTGCAGCCCGTTCGTTACCTTGAGACATTAGATATTAATTAACCCAGTAATTTCACAAGCTACTTTGCTCATCAGACCGGAACACAGTAATGCAAGCTCATTATAAAATTTCCGCCAATACCTAATATAGCTAGAACCATAATACTGCATAATGTTGTTGACCAACATAGTGTTGACCAAAGCTTAAATGACAAGACAAACTCCTTCAAGGTTACATAGCGCTTGTCGCCCTAAAACTTAAGTGTCATGCCTCATACGCGCAGTAAGTATAACTGACTGACTACTCTGCCTTTCAAACAGGGGAAATAGTGTATTGCTTGCACAGTTACTACTGGCATTGATATATGTAGCAATATTCATTGTGGATTGAATGAACAAACGACCAGATAAACTTTCACAGACGTCCATCTGCTCTTTCTTGCTACCAGCAGTCAGGTACAGTGTACAGTGCCACTTACGATGGACTCACCCCTGACAGAGAATATTCTTATGTCAGTATTTTTATAACACAGTTTCAAAGAAAGTGTACGCACATGAACGTCTAAACACTGTTTGCAATGCTCTCCGTACAGTTTTCTTAACATTTTTGTAAATAAAGCGTCAAACTTGGATGGGAGTTTCTGTGGAAGGGTCAGTAAATAGAATTCTGTTTGTGTAATACTTGGACCGTGTTGAAGAGTTAAGGAAGTTAAGTTGTTCGTAACTGTCGGTGTGAGGGCACGGGGCCCTTGCTTTGTTAGGAAGTTAGAATGTATATCGGTTGCTGGAGGGTAAATATTGTTACGCAATTTTTTGTTGGAAAATACTTTCGATGTTTGCGGGTAAGTGAACGGAAGGAATATTTAGGTGTTCTCGAAAAACCCAACAGTGTTTTTATTGAAGCCTTTATTCATTTTGTATAATTATGAAAATTGCTTCTTGCAACTGAATTTCATTACAACTTATAAGATTTTACAAGACTTTCAAAATATTTTGACTTGACCAGCCATTAACAATTTTTCCACAAGGAATATAATTTTAGAAGTAGGTATGATACACCCAAAGTTACCCATTGATTGTAATCAAGTCTCTAATCCCATAATAGCTAAGCTGAGAGTAAACTTAAAGTACGCGTCTCAAAGTTCGACGACTGACTTCCGATAATACCCTTAAAAACTTTAGACAAAGGCTCCTAAGGCTAATTACAGACGACGCGATGTTGCGTTGTTTCCACGGCTTGGGCAATAAGCCGCCTACACACTGAACTGCGTGGGCGGCCGGTAATAGACCATTATGGTAGATTACTTAATAGTTACTATGGAGCTGTTACTAATTCGGTTTGCAGTGTTTTTGTCGGTGTATGACCGCATCGCTGGTAATTACTGTTGTCAGATGCTAGCATTATCAATTACATATTATTGTGCAATCCTATTGATATTAGACAATAACATTATGTGTGTTTTTGTATTCGAACACTAACTCACATGAAATTCGCTAATGCATGATTGATGATTATGCATCAATCACGGCCCACGCGCAAGCTAAGCGAAAACTACGATCTCCGCGACTTCTACGAACTCTACTCAGAAAAACTGTACCACAACTACGTTAAGCGCAGAAGCAGCTGTAAATACGTGGTGGCCCCAAGTGATGTATGTATCGGAGCAGTCGTCGCTTTGAGCCCAGGCAGGATTTCAAGAGAGTGAAAGAGACAGCTCCATCTGGCTACATTGCTGTTCTAGTCTGTTTCTTGGTAGTATTTCAAGCCGTGCGTAAGCGTGTAATACCTCGTAAATCGCGCTTGTTGCAAAACCATGTTTATTTTGACAGGAAAAAGCAAACATGCATTAGCGTCTAATCTGGCCCCTTACTTAGCTATGTGTAGCTGTGGGAACCTACCGATTGGCGCTTGGCATCGGATTTCCAACTTGAGGATGATAGCTAGCTACGCGAGCACTGCGCCATGCATTTGGTGGCCTTCGGTCCTCGTATTTTCATTCACCGTAAGCTTATAAGATTCAAACCTATACAAGTATATCTCTGTATCGGCACCCACCTCACTACCACTAAGCTCATTGGTGTTTAACCAATGAGTGCATATAGAAGATGTTTTATATAGTTCACCTCCTCTAACACTTTTCTTCTTTTAAAAACTCAAGAAAAATACTGCGAGCAGTGCCTAAGAGCGCAATTATTTTGCTAATAAATACTTAATGCTGGCTTTACTTGGCACGGAGACTAAGCATTGCCACTAGTATTTTGGGAATGTTGCATACTGGTAGCGACTTGATTCCTTGCTTCTTGATGCTTGGCTTCATTATTTCCATTATTTTAATCTGTTAAGTAATAAATATATCCAGTTAAATGTATCCTAATTTTTATTTAAATCAATGAAATAAGCATATCATATCCACTGTCACTGTCTTCATTAAAACGAATAATAATATTTAATGTTCATCGACTTCTGTTTCTAATAATATTACAACTGATATACAAACATAAGACAACTTATGCATACATAATGGAACGATAAAGTCACACTACGGAGTTCAAGAAAGCCTTGAAACTAATCTAACACGGTTGGTTGGCTGGTTATTCTTGAGCAAAGTTTAAAATAATTTGGTTTAGCTATGAAGACAGACAGACAGATTTTTTATTTTTTTTATGTTTTATGGTAACGAGACGAGCCGGTCGTTTGCCTGATGGTAAGCATAACGCCGGCCCATAACATTTGCAGTGCCACCCAGAACTTTGAAACATAAAGGCCTGCGCGGCACTGCAGTGCGCTCGTTACCCTGAGACATTAGGTATTAAGTCTCATAAGCCCAGTAATTTCACTGGATACTCTGCTCATCAAACCGGAACACAGTAATGCTTGCACAGTACTGCTTGGCGGCAGACTTCACTCACAAAGCGGTGGTAACAACCCAGACGGACACTCGCAGAAGAGTTAGTCCTCCCACTAACAAAGATATTGTTTCTTTTAGATATATATAGCAATAATGTAAGTTCATCATGCAATTATTGGAGAAAATTGGGGTTTATAGAGAACGCTTCGTATGATTTTGTTTACACGTCAAAATTTGGAAAAAAAATTGACCTTTATTCAGCTTTCCAAACACTGATACTCTAAACAATCATTAGTAGACGACTAAACACTCTATCATTTCTGTCTTTTATATGAACACGCAGTAAGCTAAGCTAACAGTATCTGAGTTCACCCCACCCATTGAAATCTTTCACCAAATATTTCCACACAAAAGCAAAAACCTTTCTAAGTAAAATAGGTATCTACCTTTTCCCATATCACGTAGGAATAAGCCTTTTTTAAACCTCTCTATTTTTACATTGATATACGAGGTCACAGGTGCCGTAGTTCTGAAATCTAATTAAAGAAAATATAAACTTATTACATTGAAACAAGGTTGAGTATTGGTTGTGTGTATCAGCGGGAATATTAAAGTAAGAAACAGTTTGTATCGATGATTGTACCGTCATGAATAAGATAGTAGTCTTGAGCTTTGTTTTAGGAGTTTGTTCGGAAAACATCGTTTGGAAGAAAAATTGAAACGTAATCATATGTTATTTATAGAATTTGTAATGAGTTACGAATTACGTTTTATGAGAGCGTGTCTAAATAGTAACTGTCTTATTTGTCAAACATTTTAGGTGGATGGTCTGTGAAGTGGCCGGAAATCAAAAAAACTTTTTTGGGTCTTTAGCCCCGTTAGAATACATTTTTTGAGGATGTTTTGTAATATTTTTCTTCCAATTTCCCGCCACTTCACGGACCATTACCTAAACCACACATTCACAGAAAAGATCATCTTCTCACTTAAATATGACAGTAGCAATTAACAAGTTTTAATATTGATTAGAACGGTTTAAACGGCTTTTTGAGTTGTAAAACATCGATCGATAATAATCATTTCGCACTGAACTACAAGTATATGTTGCTTTAATAACCAGAAATGATTAGAGATGATAACACCCAGAAGATTCAATGAGCGTAATGTAACACAAATCTAATATGAACCTATAACTAAGGAAAAGCTTAAGACGAGTGAGTTGGTAAAAAAGAATTCAATTACGAACGCTGGTAAAGAGGTGCGAACACGCGATAGTTCCGTAGTTAATCCCTCCACGCACGCTACGGCAACTAGTGAAGCTATTAGCGAATACCAGCGCGCTGCTCACTTTGAAGTAATGCTAGGAATTTTTGTAAACGCCCAAACAAACATAGGGTTGAATTATGTTTGGAAACGCAAGTTCTAGATTTCTTTGGTGTTAAAATTTTGAGTCAGAAGTACATATTAACAAACGGTATAAAAATGTAATTAGACACTAATAAAGTATATCGTGACTTGTCATTGGGAGATATTAAAAGGGACTCGTCCGACAATAGACTGGAATAAGTAAAGACGATATCGGTAATTAAGTTCAATTCCGTCCAATTTAAAATACATTATTATCATGGATCCCTGGTACTGATGAAAGATAATTCGACTAACTAACTATCTAGTATCCATTTTAATTGTATAAGTAATCGAGAAAAGGGGTAAAATCCATGTATCATTATCATCATCACTATCAAACGGCTTTTACACCTACAAAATGATTTAAGACGTACCATTTTGTAGAACTTTACAAAATGTTTGTTATGATTGTAAAGTTGACATGGGAGTTAGTTACATATCGACCTTTACACGTCGTCACTTCTTGAATGTTCCTCCCAACTCTCTTAGAAAACTGCAAATGCTAAACGCTCAAGAGATGTCCTATGTTTAAATATGACAACCTGAACTAGATTTGAGGTTTAATAACGAATGGGACTTGGGAAGATTTTGTATCATTCTAAAAGTAAAGAATACTATAGTATAATAATAATTGGAATGTGTAGACTAAAATTTTGACTCTTCCACACGAAATACTAGTATTAAATATATAGTAAATAAAAACAGAGCATCAAAATCAGGTGACTCATGATCAAAGGTCAAATTAACGGATACAAAAGAAATGGCATTTAGGTTTCATATAATTTGGAATACTTAAAACAGCTTGTAGATCCCGCGACTTATGATTCATGGGAATTTACACATTTCAAAAGTCTGATTCATAAAAATGTGAGTGTGATTATTTGTTATGTCATGGACTAAGCTGCTATTGTGCAGGCTTGTAGGCATAACGGCGTGATGAGCGCGTGGACGCGTACCAATATTTGTCCGAAGCTGATGGACAAACGCAACCTATTGTCAATATGAAGAGGATTTACCGGATTTTGGATGTCAATATTTATATTTATTTTGTCTTGTATGCGTATGACAACCCTTATGAATTGACCACATGAGTAAGGTCAGAGTAACGCAACGTGGTATAGAGAAAGCTTTGCTTGGGGTTTCTCTGCGTAGTAAAATCGGAAATGAGAAGATCCGCAGGAAAACGAAAGTCACCGACGTAGCCCTCAAAGTCAGTAAATTGAAATGGCAATGGGCAGGCCACATCCCTCGCAGAACCGATAACCGATGGGGAAGAAAGGTTCTCAAGTGGCGACCACGAACCGGAAGACGTAGTGTAGGCCGCCCCCCACTAGGTGGACCTATGACCTTCACAAACCGAGAGTAGTTTAAAATGGTAACATGAAATATCTCTACATGTCCTATAGTTCATATATTATTTATTCATAAAAACCTAAATGTATACTAATCTGCTAACGCTGTAGAAACTTTATCCAATCACGCGTTCAACGCAAACGTCGGATCTTTTGTCGTCATCTCCTACAGCGCCCGCTCCCCTTGCATCGCGACTCCCTAAGGACAAAAAACTTTGTCCATAAATGGTTCTTTTCTCTATCACAAACTTTGTTAAAGTTCAACTGTACTCGCCTTTCATTAGGCATTCAAATCTCTGCTGCATAAATAATAGCTCATTATTTTGTTGGCTATGCTCTTTTGTTTTCTTTCTGATAAGAGGAGACGTTAATGGGGAAGTTTAATGTTGCTTTCCTTCTTTTGTTTTTGTTTTAATAAAATTGTGATGAACTGAGAGTTGAATTAATTCATCTTTTAAGCATTATGTGAACACAGACCATTAATTATCTGGAAACTTCATTGGATTCATAAAGTTGGTAATGAGTTTTCTAAACACAAAAAGTAATTGAGTGGATATTATAGTATTCAAAACGTGACGAATTCTAATTACATCATTTAATTCTAATGCAAGATAATTTGAAATAGTGATCGAACGCAAGACTGTTGCTTAAAATGAAATCTTTAATATTTGAAGACGTAAATTACGTAGACACTATCATTGGGTTTCAATTTTAGTGAACACTGTTTTTATTTTTATTTAGCCTTGATCGCATAAGGTGTGACTAATATGTCACCTGATATCAGGCAATAATATGATTGTGTAACACGTTAAACCTATAACTTATTAGACTGGCTTTCAAGTGTGATCTTAATAAACGAAGATGGTAGCAGTTTGTCGTCGAAAATATTATACATTTTGTTTAAATGCCTATGTCCTAAGGTTTTACCGATATCTCCGAGTGTATACCAGATTTTATGTCAATCGAGATTTATTTTTAACAGGTGACTCCCATAAGTCAAGTTCGTTAGAAAGTGGCCCTTGATTTGATCCGTCATCAGTATCGTATACTTTAGTGGTGATAAAGCTTTATACGAGTGCATCGGAGTGTTGATGAGGTTTATTATTATTAGTTGGGTGGTAAATGTTTTACTGCGTTACGTACAAATAGGGAGTGATAAGGCCAAGTGGCAAGCCTTTTTATCTTTTAAAGGAATAATTTATCATTTCAAATATCATTTATTCATAAATTTTGCTCGTGAAGTCTGCCGCCAAGTAGTACTGTGTTCCGGTTTGATTAGCAAAGTAGCCAGTAAAATTACTCAGGATAACGAGCGCACTGCAGTACCACGCAGGCCTTTATGTTTCAAAGTTCTGAGTAGCACTGCAATTGTTATGGGCCGGCATCAGGCAAATGACCGGTTCGTCTCGTTACCAAAAAGCATTTAAAAAAACTTAGTCTATAGGTCTAAGGTCACTACATTTCAAGTAGGAAACGATCTACCCATCGTCGCCCCATCAATAGAACAATAATTGATTTTATCAAGATTTAGAATAGTCCTTCAGTCACTAAGCTGTCCACACATACTCCATCAACAGATGTTGGACGCCTTTAGTGCAGTTGTATAAGCATTTATTTGGTTACATTTTACTCACCTTAGTTTTACTATACTGACTTCATTTATTGCTCGGTGACTCTGTAAAGGTCATGTAACAAACATCACGGTTCAACATAAAGAAAGTGTAACGATTTGGATACAATGTCATATGTCATTGTTGTGTGAAAAATAAATAATCTACAATTACTAAAAATACCATTGGACCGTCTATCGACCGTCATCGTAGTACTATAAATGGAACATATAAACTTTAGAATAGAAACTTCTAACACCTTTATAGAGCATTATAAATAAATTGATAAATTCTTAGTTTTTTATTGAAATGTAAATAATCCTATGTATAGAGATTTTATAGACAGTTTGTTATACTCTTATATACATGCTTATCATAAGTTAAAGATACTATCCATTATTTCTAAGTTTTATAGGTATTAAATAGAGCATTATATATCATATTTTGGAACCATAAAAACGCGGCGCAAGCTTTAATCAGCTGCTATAAGTACCTCTCCTCAGTTTTATTTTCTCGCATTATAAAAGTGTGAAATGGTATGCTTAGATGGCATTTAAATGAGAAAACTAATAAACGTGAAATATAAGTATTATGACTTTTATGTTACAAACACTCGAGTTAATTTAAATATATGTCTTATTTATGCACATGGTGACACTAAACAGATCATTTTAATACAGAAATCGAAGACTTAGTTGAGTCTTCATGTACCTGCACGTAGTTAAAACGCAATTTATATGACGCTAAGAATACTACTGACACGGATTTTACCTGATTTGAATCTAAGGTGGATGTTTACAAGAATATTATACAATTATAGCGATAATTCAAAAATGATTTTAGTCTACGTTGTACCCGATTGCACCAAGAGCACAGCTTTTTATACAAATGTTTGTGTAGGATTGATAGGTATTTGACTCATACGGCATGCCTTTGCCTGAAGATGCCCGAATCTCATGGTAGGTCACTCGCCTGCCTGTCTCGATCATACGGCTCACAGCATCGATGTATTTGTTGTTCTCATCGGTGGACGGGCGACCATCACGAAATTTGTCACTAAGATTGACACGACCACGTTTGAATTCTGCAAACCAATAAGTCATCTTACATGTTGCTTTATCTCCAAAGCAGTTTGAAGCCGAGCGAAGCTGTGGTGAGCTTAATCGTAAAAATCATACTACGAAAATTTTCACGAGTTAAATCCATGTTGATGTAGACACGCAATTTCAAAAATGACGCCACAATGTAAAGACAAGTGACAGATGAAACAAACTATATTCTACAGCCATAGAGTTCCATTTTCAAATGTTGTAATTACTTTTTATATTTATTGTTTATGTAAGTTGCCAGTGCCTTTTAATGCGCCCTATGTACTAATAATACTAGTAGTAATAATTTAACTCTTTCGTTAGAATGAGTTAATTTATTCATCTATGTAGTATTGGTAAAGTCATCCGTCGTTGTTCAGTGCGTCGCTTCCAATCTTCGTTGTTAGGGCGCCTATTCCGGAACCTTTCAGTACTGTTGCATTTGTATTGGGCCAGATCGCGGCGGCTCCAGGATTTATGTTCGATAAACCGTCGAGCGTATCTCCGCTTGCTAGGGACAAAGCGATGTGAGGTTTGACTTTTATTGCGCTGAAGATCGAGTTTGTCTCCACTGTTAGGTAGATGTGAAACTTTTCAGTGGCAAGGAAGAGTTTATAGTCTAGCGAAAAAAGTTTGTCTTATATTTAGTAGGGGTTTCGAGTCTACAGACTCAATCAATGATATTGAAAAACTTTTTATTGAAAAGCTGCATTTTTACTTCTCTGATTTAAGCTTGTGAGTCAGGATAATTCCTCTTCTTCTTTGTGTATTTCGTCCCGTTCGTTCTCATTCAGCCCTCTCTATTTATTTTTAGGACACTATTAATAAAAAAATCCATTATTTTTGTCATATTCGATTTTATTTTGTTCTTCTCAAATCATTTTCATATCATCGTTGTTTAGGATTTATTTTCTTTTTTGAGGTAGTCGGTAGGTTGCCATTGATTGGTTTGAATCATTCACATAATATTCAGAACGGTAAATATAGCAATATAAATATATTGCTGTTAACCACAATAAAACCTGTAAATACTCCTCCGTGTTATGCCAGTGTACAATTTTCGCGTCCGCATTCGTAACGATTGCGTGGGGTGCGACACCAGTCGCTCAAATCACTTCCCAAGTATAAAAAGTAACTCAGTTTTATATACGGACTTGGATGAGACGCCCATATACACTAGCAAGTATAGTTTTTTTGGAATGTGCAATATTATGCTGCAATGTAGAAAGTTGACTGTAGATAATTATACTATTGGAATAAAATCAATACATTCTATCAAATCTCACAGTTTTGTTTGAGTTTTTTAATATATCACTTAGTTACTAATAACTAATCCTAAGCCTAAGCTTTTAAAGGCACATGTGAATAAGTCAAATCAAAATATTATATTATTATCTTAGTTTACATTTGAAAATACATTTAAGACCCTACTATGCGCCAATGGCCTTGCTCGAATGGGTGGAGTCAATCCCACTTCACCCGCGCGGTCCACACTTCATCTTTCAAGAACATCGCAAAACCTAACGTCATAGAATACGCGGATGAACGACCGCGCGTGCGAGTAGCGCGCACGGCATCTTCTTTGCCTATAATTCTTTGAATTCATTTAGTGGAAAGTTCTTCATTGAAAGTGAAGTTTGATCATCATTATCCATACTATCCATACTTCCATACTAAATATATCCTATATCCTACTCTATTATAAATGCGAAAGTTTGTTTGTTGGTTTGTCCTTCTTTCACGCAGTAACGGAGCGACGGATCGACGTGATTTTTGGCATAGTAATAGTTTATGGACCGGAGAGTAACATAGGGTTCTTTGTATCCGGAAAATGCATGTTTCCTGTGGGAACGCGGGTGAAAACCGCGGGCAGAAGCTAGTTATATTATTAATGCGAAAGTGTGTTTGTTGATTTGTCCTTCTTTCACGCAGTAACGAATCAACGGATCGACGTGGTTTTTGGCATAGATATAGTTTATGGACCGGAGAATAACATAAGCTACTTTTTGTCCCGGAACAATGCACGGTTCCTATGGGAACGTGGGTGAAAACCGCGGGCAGAAGCTAGTTCGTAAATAAACGGGACGGACGCACATGAGATCATACAACGTTGAGATTTATCTCAAAACATCGCTGTGGACTATAATAAAAGTACAGACAGCCAATTTGCTCCGTAACGTTGAAATTTGTTACACCTTTTGACCCAAAAACGAACGTGTACGTAAATAAATGATTTTCGGGTTATTTTTTATTTTTTACTTTTGTAGTCATGTTTTTTATATTGATGTCATTTACGAGGTATCGAGTCATCTGCGAGTGTCCGTCTGGGTTTCTGTTTTGTTCATGAAGTCTGCCGGCAAACAGTAATGTGCAAGCATTATTGTGTTCCGGTTTGTTGAGCAAAGTAGCCAGCGAAATTACTAAGATATGAGACTTAGTTATGAGCACACTGCGGTGCCGCGCAGGCTTTTGTGTTTCAAAGTTCTGAATGGCACTGCAATTTTTATGGGCCGGCATTATGACTCCTATCAGGCAAACGTCCAGCTCGTCTCGTTAACCAATACAATAGAAAAAATAGACAAGTGTGGGTTGGACTCGCGCGCCGAGGATTCCGAAAAGACTTGTAAGCATGTAAATAGTTCGTTCAAGACTGGAATCGTTAGGTCCTTTTACAGCTACATTCAACAAAATAATTAACCCTAAAAAATTGTACACAATACACTCATTGATAATGTGCGTGTGTGTGAGTGCGTGCGTGCGTGCATGCGTGCTTGCTTGCGTGCGTGCTTGCTTGTGTGCGTGCTTGCTTGTGTGCGTGCTTGCTTGTGTGCGTGCTTGCTTGCGTACGTGCGTGCGTGCGTGCTTGCTTGCGTACGTGCGTGCGTTTGCGCGTGTGCACGTGTGCGCGTGTGCGAGCGTGTGCGTGAGCATGTGTGTGCATGCGTGCGTGCGTGCGCTTGCGCGAGCGTGTTGTTATACCAGATATCAGGATTAAGTTTTTAAAAAAAAAAACTATTTTACTTCTTTAAAGTCTATTTTACACACTTCAAAATATAGTTTTAATATTGGAAGAAAAAACTCCGGAGCAACCGCTCTACTAAGAGGTCAGACGCAGACTGGCCTCCCATCTCATCTACTGCACTTACTAAAGGGATGATTTGCTTAGATAGCATTACTGATCACCAGGTCAGCATTAAGGCTAACCTGGATGGGGTATAACAGTGTGCATGCGCGTGCGCGTGTGTGTGTTATACATAATTAGTTTTCGGATTTTTCGCTTTACTTGTGGTATAAGACAATACTTCTTGCCAAATTTAATGATTCTAGTCTCTTGGTCTATTGCTCTAGGTCTCCGTGAACCACCCTATAGGTCTTGAATGGATTTTAAATCGTTATCATTTTCGATATCAGCACCCCGAGAAACCTAGAAAATGGCACCCATATTATCGATTTCCTAAAAAAAATTCCGCCATCTTGGATTTAAAAATGGTTGTCATTTCCGTAATCAGCACCCCTAGAAATCTCGAAAATGACACCCATACCATTTAATTGAAAAAAAAACGTGTCCGCCATCTTGGATTTTAAAATCGTTGTCATTTTCATTATCAGTACCCTGAGAAACCTCGAAAAAGACACCCATATCCTTTTACTAAAAAAATTTGTCCGCCATCTTGGATTTTAAAATAGTAGTCATTTTCAAAATCAGCACCCTGAGAAACCTCCAACACGACACCCATATCATTTTACAAAAGAATTGTCCACCATCTTGGATTATAAAAGAATTTTTCATTTTTGTACACAGTACACAGTACACCCCGAGAAATCTCGAAACTTACACCCATAGCATTTTATTGAAAAAAAAAATATTGTCCGCTATGTAGGATTTTAAATCGTTGTCATTTTCGATATCAGCACCCCGAGAAACCTAGAAAATGGCACCCATATTATCGATTTCCTAAAAAAATGTCATCTTGGATTTAAAAATGGTTGTCATTTTTGTAATCAGCACCCCGAGAAATCTCGAAAATGATACCCATACCATTTTATTGAAAAAAAAAATGTCCGATATCTTGGATTTTAAAATTGTTATCATTTTCGATATCATTTTTACTGTAGATGGCCCTGATCGTTTGGTGGTCGTTTGCCTGATGATAAAGATAACGCCGGCCCATAACAATTGCAGTGCCAATAAATACTTTGAAACAAAAAGATGCAGTACCGCGTTGTGCTCGTTAACCTGAGTAATTTTACTTTTCAATTTGATTTCCAGTCTTTCTTAAACAGTTCTAAACCTCCCGATATTCCAGTAGC
This sequence comes from Crocallis elinguaria, assembly GCA_907269065.1. Classification (NCBI taxonomy): domain Eukaryota; kingdom Metazoa; phylum Arthropoda; class Insecta; order Lepidoptera; family Geometridae; genus Crocallis; species Crocallis elinguaria. The sequence continues at coordinate 33,821,167 of OU026068.1, forward strand.
TGCCGCTAATAATTTGTTTACCAATACATATATTTTCCACTCGTAAAAATGATGTAAGTACGTAAACAAGAAATTGTAATCAAAAATGTAACCCATTCAATATGTTTACGAGGAGCGTCCACGCGCAAATCACGGAATGAATCACATTTCACCGCTCTAGACGCTACTCTTTGAGCAAGCTTCAAACCCACACGAAAACAAATACTTGTATTGTATATCATTCACGCACACAAATATGTAACGTCGGCGGACAGCGTTTGCAGAGCAACGAGCGACACAACCTCCCCGTCTGAATGCCAGTGCATGACTGCCGCGCGCGCCCGCGCAGAGCACCTCTGAGACTTGTACATTTGGAATTCAGTTTTTTGATCATTTCTTTGCGAAATATTGCTCTATGCACAAATGAAACGGCCAGTTTATAGAAAATTTTCTTCCTTATTTTTTGGTGTAAAATTAATCCCAAACGTCTAAGTCATTTAGAAGTTTTAGGGAAAATAGTTTTAAAACAGCATGCTGTTAAATATTTTTTCAAGCCATAAGTAATGGTAACACAAAAAAATCAATCAGTGAAATTAATGCCCTTGAATTGATCATTCAGGTAGTATTTTTTTCAAGTCGTTAAACCAAGCCGTGTGGGAGTTTTAGGAGGAGAAAGTAGTCGTTTTGGCGATCCTAGCCCCTTAATAACCAAACTATTCATACATAGTTATAGTTAAAACGTATGTGGTTTTTGAGGGGGCGAGGGTGAAGGAGAATCTAGTACAAATGAGGTTTTCCAATGGCAATATGTGTAGTCTTCCGCGCACTTGGAACCTATCCGCTAAGAGCTCTGCTCGCAACAAAAGATATTATTTAATTTGCTTAAACTCTCAGAAACGACTTCAGTATTTTTCTCTAACGAACTAGTTATTGTTAGTGAAGCGTTAAACAAACATACTGTGTCTGAAAATTTGGTTGCATCACATAAATAATGTTTGGATATGTGTTTCATGTGTTATATCGAGTGGCGTCGCTTCCCTTCGATCGATCGCCCTTCCGCAATCGCGAGCCGTCCCTGGGGCGCGATCCTTTCTATAGCCGATGCCAGTTGCGATACTTTCGGACGTGATGCCGGAACACCCGGATTTATAAGAAGGCGGCTCATAATCCCAGATCGATGTAATTTATTGAGGACATCAGAGGAGGAAAGAATCGCCCGACTGGTGCGCCTGTTTTGACCCTTGCGAAACCTGTTTAAGTTTTTGGTGATGCTTATATTATTGTACAAAACAATTTTTACTAGAAATAAGTTTTACTTAAGGTGCCGCTTCATGACCCGCCTAACGCAAAAATCCTAGAACGCAAAAATGGCCTAAAGGCTTTTTTGTTCATCGAAGAAAAACAGGCATTACGGAAAATGAAAAACAACGCCAGAGCCTTCGGTCGGCATTCTGAAAATTTTGAAATAAATTTCCAAAGAAAATTTCCTAAGACAATTAGTGCGTGGTAATTTCCTAAAACGTGTTACAGGAAATACGTGTTTTTGAAAATGCCTTACAAGTTTGTGAAAAAAATTTTTGTTATTTAGAATCTCCATTAGTTACATGTCCAAGGATTATATGGAAGTGTTTTGTTAAATTTTACATTTATGAGAACACTGTGAACGGCCAAAGTCAAGGTAAAATTTGTTCAAAAAAGCTGATTTTTGAAGGTTTGTGTACTGAGTTAGAATCTCAAAATTTTACATTTTTGCTTCCACGGAATCCTAGATATAGAGTACATGATACCTATTTGCTCAAAACATCTAAATAAAAATTTATTAGGACACTATAATCGCGTACGAGCGTTTGTATGGAAAGTATGGCGAGCTATAGCCTCTTAATACTGATAAAAGTGACAAAATAAAATTAACAAGCCTCAACGTATTATTTTACACCATCGACGCCTACCGTACACGAGACACGAGAGCTGTAAAACTAACTATAACAATCTAAGGCTTAAAATAAACGATCACGCCGAGCTGCAAGCTGCCGTCAAGTGCAGTATTGACGTTAACTGCATTAAAGGATTGATAGCGGCGAAGGGTTACACCTATTTTATTGTCAGAGCGGTGAGCTCGCGGGCGCCCGCGGGTTTGGGTAAATTTTCAATCACGACTTGAAGCCAGTGCGGTCGCGGACTATTTTCGGTCTCTATTTAACTTCGACGGCTGAGCGGTCTCGGTCTGGGTTGTAATGCAAATTCTTTCAAGTTTCTTTGTTAAATGAAAGTGAGTAGTTTATATCCAGTCTCAATTCAATCTAGAACGATTTATTCGTTTTAGGGCATGTTGAGCATGTTGGCATATTGAGCACTACCAATAACTAGATTGCAATTATTAATTTGATGTGTATTTTCAGCTTTTATTGACACTTTTTAAATGCACCATCTTCTGGGCTAAAATTTCCATTATGGGCCGTCGATTTGGAAGTTCACTTTTTTACTGTAGATAGTACTCTTAAATAGAAAGCTTTTTACAAATATCTCAATGTGCGCAAATTCACGGTTTACGAGATATAATTTTTTAAAGTTTCGATATAAATTGGAAAATAACACGCCATTTGCAAATTTTTATGGATAAACTGTCATGGTAGACGTCAAAGTTGACATTTCACGTTCCGTTGGTGGTAGACGTGTATTTTATTAAATATTATGTTTTCGTTTTTCTTAAATATAATTTTATTTTATTTTCAATTATTAAATAGTGTGTAATTAATGTGTACAATAACCCGTGCTGTATTATACAATTACATTGACTTTTGTGAATTTATGTTTATACTGTGGAATGGAACGTGAAGCGACGCCATTTTGTTTTATAGCGTCTTTTTATCTGTTAGCTGTCAGTGTCAGTCATCGTTTGTTGCCCTTGCAGTTGAGATCGTTTTACGTACTCTTGATAGCCGTACAACGTTTGACTACCATGGCGTCTCCGAAGCCCTATGCTTCTGTGTCTGAAGAGTCGAGTGATGTGCAAGTTTTGGACTCAGATGAGCCGCTTGTTACGGCCTCCTCTTCTGTGCTTTCCTCATCTAGTAACACATTATACTGGCTCCGAACACTAGGTTAGGTTAGGTTAGAACAGTGAAAATGCAAAAAAAAATACTGTAACACAATATACTGGCTCCGAACACTAGGTTAGGTTAGGTTAGAACAGTGAAAATGCAAAAAAAATACTGTAACACAATATACTGGCTCCGAACACTAGGTTAGGTTATGTTAGAACAGTGAATATACAAAAAAAATACTGTAACACAATAATACTGGCTCCGAACGTTAGGTTATGTTAGAACAGTAAAAATACAAAAAAAAATACTGTAACACAATATACTGGCTCCGAACACTAGGTTATGTTAGAACAGTGAAAATACAAAAAAAATACTGTAACACAATATTGTGTTACAGCACAATATTGTGGAGCCAGTATATACTGGCTCCGAACACTAGGTTAGGTTATGTTAGAACAGTAAAAATACAAAAAAAAATACTGTAACACAATATACTGGCTCCGAACACTAGGTTAGGTTATGTTAGAACAGTGAATATACAAAAAAAATACTGTAACACAATAATACTGGCTCCGAACACTAGGTTAGGTTATGTTAGAACAGTAAAAATACAAAAAAAAATACTGTAACACAATATACTGGCTCCGAACACTAGGTTAGGTTATGTTAGAACAGTGAAAATACAAAAAAAATACTGTAACACAATATACTGGCTCCGAACACTAGGTTAGGTTATGTTAGAACAGTGAAAATACAAAAAAAAATACTGTAACACATACTGGCTCCGAACACTAGGTTAGGTTATGTTAGAACAGTAAAAATACAAAAAAAAATACTGTAACACAATATACTGGCTCCGAACACTAGGCTAGGTTAGGTTAGAACAGTGAAAATACAAAATAAAATACTGTAACACAATATACTGGCGGAGGGGGGGGGGGGTACAGGGGGGGGTAGCCCTACTCCCTCCCTCCTCTCCCCGCCCCATAAATCGATGGATATTTATGGAAAAAGGTATTCTAACCTCAAAACTTTAACCATGGATATCTCCATAACCATGGGGTTGCGCGGGGTGGGGATGGTACAGGGGGGTATACTTCCTCCCCCCCTCCCCCTCCCGCCCCCCGCCCCCCCCCCTAAATCGACTGCCCATAATGGAAATTTTAACCCATTGTACTATTCTTTTTATAGCAATTGTACTTTTGTAATACTTTTTCTATTGTAATGTTAACGTACAATTAAGATTTATCAGTCATTCTATTATCATTATAACTATCTAGTTTTATTTTTTTGTGTTTATTCTCTAAAGGGAGTTTGAAATAGTGAGTTTGTATTCAAAACAAGACTTTTACATTACAGTGTTTGCCATCACTACTGGAGATTGACGTTTATTGTTCCACGCTATAAACATTAGTGGTTCATGCGCTCATATCGGTTGTTTTATTCCTTTCTGTTACTGCTGCCACAGCTTCGGCAACAGTTACTACGTCTGTTGACGGTTTGTAGCTATTCCTAGTTTTATGTGAGCCTTTACTTGAACTGCAGGGTATTCATTACGGTCATAAACATTTCCAAATGTGTTCATTTACATTAAATAAAAACATAAATTTAAGAACCTCTGAGAGGTTCATAAATAACAGGTTTCAATATTTATGAATGTTATAAGCGCCAATGTAGGTTTGGTAATTAAACTCCAATTATCAAAGATTATTATGGTTTATTAAAAAAAATATACAGGAAATTGTGGAAGTTGTGCTCAAAACGGTTTTTTTTTAAAAAAAGAAAGCTTACTAATTCGAAAAAATTATGTAAATTGTACTAAAAACTACAAAACTTTCCCTGAGTTTCCCACGCTAACTTATAACTTGGCAGCATTCCCTCACCCCACGCAAATCAGGAAACTGACGAGCGGATATTTTAACGATTTCCGTTCGAAGTAAAGCAGTGCTAATTACCAACCCTCCTGTAGGGGTGGCACATTGTAATTTACCAAATGTTGTTGTATAGGGTCTAATGGGTTGGCTTGGGTCAATGAATTGGCTTCATACGTAATTGTGTGGAGTAACTGTTGTGAGCGACGAGTTTGCCCAATAACGAAGTAGTACATCGGATGTTTTGAAAGCGATGATGGCTCAGTGGTAGTAACGCTGGCTGACGATCTGTAGGTTACTGGTTCGAATCCTACAATGAGCTTGATCGTTCTTACAAACGCAAGCTCATTTGCTTAAAAAATGGATAACACAGTAACGCAACCTTGGTGCAGCACTTGAACTACATATTATGTATTCTTTGGTACAGCAGGCAAAGTTTATATTAGTTCCCGCCTGGCTAGCTAGTTGCTGGCTAACAGTGTTTATTTTAACTTCACATGAGAGCCAGACTGGCTTAGATCAGAACTGAGTTCTGATCTAAGTTGCAATTTTGTTATGGGCCAGCATCAAGCATGATCATCAGACAAGCGACCCGCTGGTCTCGTTATACAATAGTATAAAAAAGGGTAGGTCGATGTAGATCTAGAGTGTAAGTAAGTAGTTGAAACCAAACCTATTAAATATAAAAAGGTAAAAAAAATTAAAAGAATATTTTGTTTAACGAAAATCTACCGGGGAACCTTTTGATGGACGAGGCGAGTAGTCGATCCAAGTAGAGTTCTACGGGGAGGCCTATGTTCAGCAGTGGACGTCGTCCGGCTGATGATGACGATTTTGATTTTTAGGTATGTTTTGTGCAAGATTACACGTTTTTACATTAAATCTATCAAAATTACGCGTCACTGTGATCTTCAAGATATCTTACTTGACGCTAGTGTTGATAATATATGCATATTTGAAGGTTATCAATTGACAGGTCGACTTTGGTTAAATACTCGCCTAATAATTATGACAATTTTTATGGTTTCAATTGCAACGATTCATCATCTTGGCGTCTTATCGTTCTGATCCAGCAGATTTACTCTAGTGTATCAGTTCTGCCATCTTAGTCCACATTACCACTTAAGATTACGCAAGATAGTGATTAAACGCTATTAAAGGAGAGAAAAAAAACTTAAAACCACAAGATTGATTTAAATCTTACGTAATCGATAAATAGCACTAAATTCCAGTAACAGGCAAACAAAGACTTTAACCTATTATACTTTTTGGTCAGGATTTAGAAATAATGTAACGTTGAAGTGGTGTTTCCCCATATTCCTAATAATAAATGAGACAGGTTAATTCATGTAACTCCTCAAAACAATACGCCGCATAACAATAATAGGTAAGTACATGTTTAAAGTAGTTTACTAAATGCTAACCTTGTTCAGGATAATTCTATATAAGTATACTGGCGCCGGCAACGCTCTGACGGACTGACAGTAATTCCCAGTCGTCATATAACATTCATAACTACGTCCGGAAGGATTTTAAAGCGTGCAGGAAATATACCATTTCAGTGCATTTTACGACTATAGGTCCAGTTATAAAGAGTGTTGTGGAAGTAATTTATGGATATGACAACGTTGGGAGGAGCGGCGGTGTTAATGTGTCAGCTTCTATAAATGAGGTTTCACATTATATCTAAAAAGTTGCCCTCATAAACAACTAAGGTGTGTATTTCTGATATCTTTAAAACTATCTTTATTTTATTTTTCAAAAGCCGGTAAATAATTTGTTTATAAATAATGTTAATTAAGTATATTTGATTTGTTTGGGATAAGTTCTTGGTAAGATATTTAAGAAATTATTGGTTTTAAAGAGTGCAAGTACATTAACGACCGTAGTTTTATCATAGTCACCTTGCCACTCTATAAAATTATATAATAGGTAGGATTTATCTTATTTTTTTATACATTGTGCTGGTATGTTTTATCTATTGTTAACACATAAAACCTTAGATTAAGTGTTACTTATCGACGGCTCTCGGTATCCTTCACATACAATAAAAGACATAACGTCCGTTTAAATCTTTTCCCAGTTATGAGTCATCAATATAAACGTGCGTCTCACAATGGGCCCCGGGGCATGTGTTATTGTCCATTACATATAAAATACTATTGGAAAACGATTTGGAGTCCAGACAAATCCCAACAAAGGCTCCAAAGGCTCCAACCGAAGAGCGAATAAAACAAAGAAAAAGTTTTTATAACACTCCCAATTGCCGTTATCCGGACGTACACTTCACGAGTCAAGTCTTATGGGATGATCATATTTTGCAAAGTTTTACATCTACCATAAATATCAATATTTAAGGGCTATTTCCTGTAATCGTAATAGGACCCTATCTCGGTTGATATTTTATAATTAATTACTTTATGTAGTATTAAAAATAAAAAATTTCATTTATAAATGAGTAAAAGTAAAAATGAGTTTACTTTAAAATATGTTTAAGCTACGGAAAAGGTGGGCTACTAATGTCTCAGGGTAACAAACGCACCGCAGTGCCGCGCAGGACTTTGTATTTTAAAGTTCTGAGTGGTACTGCGATTGTTATGTGCAGTTATTATGCTTACCATCAGGCAAACGACCAGCTCCTCTTGTTATCAAATAGTATAAAAAGGTATCCAAACTGAACTTTTCATGTCAGTTATTAAACTTTTGTAACTGCCTATACAGTGAGAAACAAAATATGGCGTAAAATTTTGGTCACGCACAGACCGGTGGGTTGTGGACCCTTCCAACACAAGTGGTGGTGCGGGCTCGCCGTCTGATGTACTGACTATTATCATTCGTTTTCTAATTATTTTAAAACTTATAACTGGTATTTGTTTTAGATAGGATTTACGGTTACTCACAAGCTTCAGGCTCGTCTTGTTGCCTTGTAGTAAAGAAAAATAAACTTAAAAACGAACGGATACTACCGTCTATTGACGTTTCTTAATTCCTCTTCATCCAAATGTGTCTGAAAGATATCCTTTTTAGCGAAAATAATGCCCATCGCACTATACATTATTTTTTATATATATATATACTATATTTTTCTATTGATTTTCTTTTGCATAATGTTGATGCACAATAAGAGTTATCTATCTTATTTTATTACTATTCTTCGCAATTTAGTGATAAAACTACGAAATGTAAGTTAAACTAGCTCTTTTAAATCAATAGTCATTGTTAATTTCTACTGATAGTACAATCTAATTTTCTATAAGGAATCATACTACTTTGACATGACTTTTACTCCAGACTATCCAGAAAAGGGTCTAAATATGCAGTAAAATTTTGGTCACGCAGCTTCCTGCGCGTGGTCTCCCCTGAGATAACTGCTTGTGTAGGGTTACTTGTGACGTGATTGGCGTTGATTTGACTCGCTGTTTATCTAATCTACACTAGCGATGGGTGCTTAACGCGGTTTTTTTCGATAACGCAACGTTAACGTTGATGTTCGTTCCTCAACTAGTTAAATTCGTAACGAGTTAATGTGTTACTAATGTCAACTTGCAACTGTTCATCATTTAATATAATAATTACAATAAAAATAACGTGGTTTAAGAAAATAAACGTGGGTAAAACAAACACTAATTTGACACAAGTTGTTAGTTCTAAAACAAGAGTCAAATTATGAAAACAAACCAAAGTAAATTACTTTGTCACGGAGCCAACCTTAAATAAACTAATTTAGTCTAAAATATAACCTTTGAAGTTGAAACACAATAGGATAGTTCTGTGAACTGTAGAGATGTTGTTGTTAAAACCATTTTTACTAAAGATTACATCGAACAATTACATTCAAAAGTCGCCATGCGTAATTATCATAGCTCGAAGCAGATACAATCTAGTCATCTGGCACAGTTTAAACATTAATGTCTAGAATTACTTTTTGCATTCTTATCTCCCATTGTTTTAAACGTGGCGACGAGACAAAGTTATTTCGGGATGAAACGCTATTTTAAGTTTGCAATTTTGATGCCAACGTATTTTTTATACTATAAGGTAACGTCGCGAGTAATTTGGCTGATGGTAACGCCAGCATAACATATTTTTTAGATATACTACAAAGGTAAATCAATAGTTCAATACTTATTATATCTCTCATTTATGAAATAATGTAACCAAATAGTTTTAAACTTGATTTTTTTATTAAATTCTCATCAGAAGAGTTGTTGATCCTATAGAGGATATTAAAGTTATCATATCCTTACATCGCTTACTCACTGTAATTTCACAAGCAATCTTTATCCTTCGTCATTATTATTCACATGAAACATGCAACAGTGACGCCCGACTTATTACTCCTTTTAAAAAACAACCGGTTGAAAGAAAGCCCTCAGCTCAACGAAGCTTGTAATTTTATGAGGGCGATACCTCAGCAGCAAGACTAATGAATTTTACATTAGCTCCGCTTCATTCGAGTTGAAAACGTCTTTTCATAACCGAATCTTGACGCGGCCGTTACCGACTCGTATCTAAAGACGTTGAAGTATGTTGAGCCTTTGTTTTGAAGTCAGTAACGACATTGGTATTGGGACAATGAATTCTGAATTCGAGCTGCGAGACTAATGTTATTTATACTTTCACACTCTTTAAAACTTTTTGAATATACTGCTCGTGTCAACATATACTCAATATCAGTGTGCTAACGTACAAATGTTTTAGAAAAAATAAAACTTTCTTCTTTATTTTACGTGTGCACGGAGGCAGCATAAAAACGCCACCGTTTCCCAAATTTATTCTAACTGCACACCTGTACTCCTCGTCCATTTTTTCACAGTCCCCTTTTCGTAAAAAGGCCGATGAAAACGAGTCTCTCGCTAGTCTGTAATTTAACACCAGTTGAGTTAGATCTCTAACCTGTTATTTTGAAGTCTGCTACCACTGGTTAGCAAGTAACTGTTTGAAGAAGTGTCTATTTCCATGTACACTTGTGATATAGATAATGTCATAGTTAGAAATCTTGTAATCGGAGCGTTGGCTGCAATGACTCTAATGACCAAATGTTGTTGATGTTTTATAGCGTTATTAGACTTTAAAGGTAAGTTCGTGAATTTTACTGAAGAAAACAGTAGGGTTAAAATTGTATCGTACTTCAAGCCATGTTGCGCAATTTGCGTTTTTAATGATACTAAATAAAATATATTAGATTTATTTTCATTTCAACTGCTCTTTGCAATTTCTGCTAAAATACTTTATCTTTTCCTATTATGCCATCTTTTTACTATTTCTATTATATAGTCTTCATAGTTATGCTGACATATCTAAATGTTATGAGATGAGAATGGCGTATTGAGATACTATTAATAGAACCTTTACCCACTTTGCAAATTATGTGGTAGGCGTCAGTTGTCCACGACCATTCCACACTCATTTAAGCAAGTCTTTACTGCCATTCACTTCTGTATCGACGTTTACATCTTGTCTTACACCTTAATGCATGTTTATCTCTGAGTATACAAGTATTAACATTTTTATTTGTCATGTTAAATAGGGACTTTAGAATTCGTTCGGTTTATTTATGAAGGCCAGATGGTTACATGTAATTTTATCTTTAGCATAAAATGTCTCATTTATTCGACGCGATTTTATTCCAATGGCTTACGTTTCTCAACTAGTTTATTAAAAGGTTTTGTAAAAGCAAAGTAAGAACGGAATATTAAAATGCAAAGAGTGTAATCATTGAAACGTGTATCGTCGCACTAATGCGGTGCTGATGTCTAATGAAAATCACATTTACATCTATATTGCCTTCACAATGAGCTGGAGCGTAGAAATTAGATGTTTCGCTTTGTAATTTGTATGGAAATCAGTCGTCATGAAACTATTTGATGTGTACCATCTCTCAAGTAACTAAAGCTTTGTTGACTTACGAAACTTAATTCCCACGAAATCTATAAAGTCTTTCAATAAACATAAATCATTCCTAATTTATATCTTCAGCATCATTGAATCATCCCACTCTTTAGTCTTAATAGCGACACCGATGCTGAGTTTAGTGAATAATAAAACCAAATTGACAACTCCCGATTTAACATTTATAACTCCGTAAAGGGAGACTACAAATTTGAAATATTGTGATATAAAATTGTGCCCAGAAGCCGCCCACCAAATTTTAGCTGATCGTGTTTCACAATGTTTGCCATCAGAGGCGATAGTAGAAGTGATTGAGAATTGGGACACATGAATAAAATATCATATATCAATAATAGTTCATACACACAGCGGCACCGTGGCATAGGCGGTGTCGGACATACAAATTCATTAAAAAAACGAAAGATAGAGCTTGACTTTGTGTAAAAACACTGACATCTATATAGATCAGACGGGACAGCATAATAAGAATGTGAACTCTAATTTTCAGTCAATTTACAGTGTCTATTGAAGCTGCTTTGCATAATTATCCATATTACGAGCTTCCATATTTTGACGTGACGTATTTTAGCTGTCAAAAAGTCAATTCGAAAACCAATAAACAAGCTAACCTACAACCGTTAATTGGATAGCCCTGAAGTAACCTGGTTTTAGATAAGTTGTAATACGGCTGCAGGTATAAATATAGAGAACTTATCTTACTAATATTATAAATGTGAAAGGTTATGTGTGTGAGAATGTTTGTTACCACGTATTTCAGTAACTAATAAATCGATTTGATGAAATTTAGTATTTACATAGTTTAGATTCTGGAATAACACATAGTCTATAAAAATAAATACAGTTTTAATAATTATGTTCATCCACAAAAACTGTCCGAGTTATCCCACCATTTATCGACCCACTGTGGCTCTATGCAGTAAAGTCTGCAAGAGAAATATCAAAAGTAAAGACTCTGGTCACGAGAGGTGGATTTTGCGGTAAACTTGCTGCCGTAACCACAAATGTACCATCATTATGTCGTTGCATTATCGCACGTCTGTGGGAAGTTAAAGCTTTTAAAATATGGCTTGGGATAATTGTCTGCAAGCTATTTTATATAATGTTTTTGTGGTTTGAGTAGTCTTAAATGAGGAATTATTTTGTCAGTTATTTTTCCATTTACGATTCTTTTATATCGCAGCTGGTTCTTTTATAGCTAAATTCAAATCAAATTCATTGGATTCATCTTTTTATGAAGCTTTTATGTATTTCCGTTTCTGTAAACAGCTCCCCTCATCGATTGGATCATAAGCTTCTTTTATCGCATTATTACCATCCGTATGAAAAGCCATTGCGATACCATCTCCCCCAGTATTTAAAAACACGTTCTTTTATGCAACAAACACTGTGAGTCGACGCAATGCCGTCAATGCCGCCCTACACTTGCTTTTTGTTAAGAATCTGAAATTACATACGTCAACACATTCAATGGGGCGTTTAAAAGCATTCCTGTAGGCACCCCATGTGTCGAAGGCAAGATGTTGGCTATTTCTGTGCAGTTTTAGTCATTTACTTATGACACCTTTAATAAAGGCTCCAACTAAATATGACACTTGTGACTTGAAAGCTAAGTTCAAATTCGTTTGCAGGTTTCCGATAGACGGCTTATTTCATATGTGTGTTTGAGTGCACACCTTTCCAGATGGGGGTCTAATGTGCCAATGTTCGTCGTTCAGAAAAAACGCCAGCTTGCGCTTGTAATCCATGCACTTACGGCGTCACAAAAACTAACGGAAAAAAGCTTGTCGGGATCATTAACGGTTTGGAAGATCGTGTGCGATATGATAATAGAAAGATGTTCTTTCTTGGTGGTCTTCTAAGAATGTTAGTGATTTTATTTAAAATTAGTGATGAGGAGAATAGTAGGTTGTTAAGATTCTAAACTGTGTTGTTTAGAATCTTAATTGGTTGAAAAGAGAAAGTTTCTATAATGATTAGATTTTTTGTTATCTTTATAGTTAGAAGCAATACATACATAGTTCTGTATTAATTATTAGTACTTTTATGGTGAGTACTTCCTAAAGTGACGTACGCGTACTTTTCCTTTTTTAAAGTAGTCGCACATTGGGCCATTGAGCGCGACCACTAGACGCAGCCACTAGAGGCGGCCATATGTTATTGGGTACGGAGTCCAATTGCAGCCACTGGTAGCCACAAAATAGAGAGAACAGAAGACGGCCTAAGTGCCCCCGCACACAATAGTGAGAGAACAGAAGAGATGCTGGGGCGCTTAGGTCGTTGCTTTTTATTTGCGTGCACAAATGTCGCGAGAAACGAACCTGCTACGCTTCCGCACTTTTATCCATCGATCTAACCACGGAGGATTTTGAGCGGCCCTGATGCTGAACCAAGTAAATGACCTCATCACCTAATCACATAAAAACATCACGCGATGCCAACAACAATCTATGAACAGCTGTCGCGACCCTATTCTGACATCGCTAGCAAGGAGCAATGCAATTATCGCCCGATATCTGTCGTTTTACGAAAATAAAGTTTGTCACCGGCTGACAGGCGCGTCGCGCGGCGTGCGTCAATCTGTCGCAGTTATTTACGACGCACGCGACATCGCTTCGGGACGATATTATGTTTAAATTTTACCGTGCTGTATATTTTATCGTTTGTTTGGCAAAGTCGAAGTTTACTAAAGTTTATTAATATTGAAATTAATCAGAATATTTTATATAAAACATTACGCAGAAATTAACTTTACTAACTTGTGTAAGTGACCATAAAAAAAATACAGTATACAAATTTTAGCTAAGTTTTGTAGCTAACGCAAAAACTTAGATTCTATACACAACCCTAAACTAATGAATCGCCATCAGCTGGCAACGTTTCCAAAATAGGTATTTTACTTTGCTGTTAGGTAACAGCAGTACCTATATAGTAAAGACCAGAATTTTGGTCACACGTTGAATATTGTGTGGTCTATCGGTTTTATATATTATTTTAATTTACACAGTTCCCATACGAGTAGTAGAACCGTTATATTTTTATAAAAATAAATATAGCTATTAAAGGTAGATGTTTCTATAAAGTTAGGACTCTGTTCAATCCAAAAGTGATCAAGTTAAGGTATAGCTATATTTTCTTGACTTCTCTCAGAAATTTAGTTACACGCGTCGTTGCATCCAGTGACTTACAATAGCATTATGTACGATCGAACGGCAGATGCGTCACGCTCGTCGGTAGCGAGCGGATTTGAGAATAGGCATTAGGCAGTTATCTCCTTAGATGATTATTCTTCTTTTTCTTCACTGATTAACGAAAAAGTTTATTTTTGCTTATGCTATGCTAATGAATTCGGCTTCACCTGATTTTAAAACGATAACAAACTGGCTCTCAAGTGCAGGTGCTGGGTAATTATATATTTGGGAACAAATTTTCAACTTAAGAGCCTACTAGTCCATGGAGCGAACGCATCGGTGGGCGCGGCTAAAATGCATGCTATTTCATCTAACATTCGTGGGACAAGGTAAGACTCTGCAGCGATGAGTAGTATGAGGCTAATGCTCGCACATACACAATTACACACTCTCGTAAAGTCGCGACGAAAACCGAAAAGTCGAAAACCGGCGCGCAAAAATGTACGAATTGGCTTCTGGTGCTTGGGGTTTTACGACAAAACTATTGAATGTATTTAGTCAGACCAAAGTTATTTGAAATGTCAATAAACTAAAGCTTGTTAGTATGTACCTTATTTTCGAGTTTTCGTAATCCTTTTGTAATTTATTTACGTCCAAACTTGCGTTAAAATACGTGCTAAAATACAGATGTTTGAAGGCTCATTACTTTTAAGCCACTTATTTTTTTTCTGTATAATTAGCAGGCTGACCTAGATAACGAAGAGATAAATCGATATTATTCTTAATTTTGAACTTAAAACGTCAAGTAGTGGAGTAATCACCCAAGTACGGTTGTATGGAGAAATGAACGACTAGTTCGTCCTTAAGGAAAGTAGATAACAGTCAAGCGATAGAAAATTCCTTTCCTTAGTTTGAAATTTTTTCACTAAAAGCTTGAGCTTGAAACCTTGAAATTTGAAGCGTTTGGACTAGCAGGCAATCTTACAACCATTTTATCCATGCTCGTTTTCAAAAAACTCGGTTTAAAATATAAATTTGATTTGTTTCTCGCATCGATGCACCCAGTGGATTTACGACCAAGCGACGCCACGCTTGTCGGTAGCGATCGGGTTTGAGAATAGATACCTGTCTCCATAGGTAGGTACTTTGTGAAATTCAGTAGAGGATTATTTTGAAATTGCATAAAGTTTTTAGTTAAAGGTTACTAGGTATTTGTTTGAAAGTATTGAAATGAAAGGTATTGCTGAAAAGGCTAATAGGTGATTTACGTCAATTTACGGGTGATAGCTCGCCAGTTAAACGTTAGAAAATACGCTGACTAATTTTCCTACACCGTCAAAGTAAAAATTTGTAACTAATTGCAAACATTTATGCATGCGTGTTTACATGCATGTGGTGACATTAGACGCTAATATATGCAAACAAAAACATTTTCGCATTTCTAATATTAGTAGGGATTGACGTATGAAATATATTTTATAGTGTTAACCGACACTAGCGGATGTTCATACAAATATATACATCACAAAATACAAATATAAGTCACAGATAACTCACTCGTATTCTTGTAAGATCTTCAATGACGTCCGTTTTAAGATCGAGTGACATTAAAAGTATATATGTAATCACTTACAAACTGTTATATGAAGTAGGTGCTTACTTCTAGCTACGTTTTCAGTGAGAACGGTTTCGTACGTAGACGTTCCAAGCAACTTTGCCTTTGCATATTTCTCGAAATAACTCCATTTGGTTGCAAATATCTTTCAGGCTACTTGTAAACTGGGAACATTTTTGTAGCCTTTGAAATGCTACTGAATTTCATTTTTAAACCTTGGTAGTTACTTTAAATTTATCTTTACCTAAAAATGTTATCCATACCAATATTATAAATGCGAAAGTGTGTTTGTTGGTTTGTTGGTTTGTCCTTCTTTCACGCAATAACTGAGCCCATAAACTATATCTATGCCAGCGTGAAAGAACGACATACCAACAAACCAACAAACATACCTACTTTCGCATTTATAATATAACTAGGATATAGGATATGATCCAATATTGTAGTGTGACATTTTGTTCAACAGAAACGTAAATCTATTCTTGCACAGGCTGGTTTCGCAGCCTTGCGTTTTACGAGCATTCCTGCCAGGTTAACATCTCATTCATACACAACACACGCTCACAATGACACTGGAAACTGTAAAACTGCCATAAACAATTTCCTTGGATCTCACAAAAACACCACTTTCATTTTATAGCCGCACGTTCGATACTTTTTGCACAAGTGATTGTCGTTTTTGTGACTGCGCGGTGAATCTCGCCTTTTACTGTTCGGAATATTTGTTTTTTTATATCATTGAGTAACGAGATTTGCGGATTGCTTGACGGATGGTAAGCATAACGCCAGCCCATTGCAATTGCAGAGCCACTCAGGACGGAACACAAAGGCCTGCGCGGCGCTGCATTAAGCTTCTAACCCAGTCTCATAAGCCCGGCATATTCACTGACTGCTTTACTCATCAAACTGGAAGAAAGTAATGCTTGCACATTCCTGCTTGGCGGCAGACTACACGAGCAAAGTGGTGGTACCCACTGAGATGGACGCCTGCAGAACAGTTAGTCCTAGCTACAACTTGTTATAAAGTTAAAACATTATTAGTACAAAGCAGGTGAGCAAAACTGGCAAACAATCTGATGATTTCGCTCTGCATCTAATATGCAAGAAATTAACCACTCAGTCTCTTTACATCTCGCACCATTACCAGTTTTACATACTACTTATTTTGCTTACAAATCACTAAGCAAAAGCAGCAAACGCATCCGTCTGATAAATGTAAACCAACATATTGGTTCTTTAAAAAAACACTTACTTTTATTACGTCACAAGTATGCGCCGGGAGCCGTTATTTGAAGTGCCGTTTTTGCGAACTCAGCCATATAGGAAGCATATAAAAGATATAGTCGTAAAATTATGAGGATGAGGCTGGGTTACGTGGAGACGCGGTTTGAAGCTGTAACATTTCGACCTAGAGGTTTAAGAAGCATGTACCCGTGGACTCTGTTACAACATTTGAGGAGATGATGGCGCGGGAGTAGTGGGGTCACCCGTCAATCTGGTCGAAGGTACATAGTATCCCACAATGATCTTGAGCTTTTGTATAGGTATTGGTCATAGCAGATAGTTTGGGCATTTGTAATCATTTGTTTGGTATCTGTAATTTGTATATTTTCCGTGACATCATCGAAGCGGCCCCAACGGAAGATCAGCGCCGGTCGAATGGCCGGTACACGCTGAGTTGGGACCAGTTTGTGTGATAACGCACACCCATGCTATGGGTTAAATATTATTTTTTTATTGTAATGCTTTCTTTCTTTCTTATTTGCTAGTGCTTACCTGGCTATCTACATAAAGATAAACAATCTGTCACTAAGCATCAAGTTTAGCAATGTGGGCTGAACAGTGACAGACTAATTTTTATCCCGGATTTTTTAATATTGTAAACGACGATGAAGTCGACGGTGTATGGTCCTTGTGAGAATCCCCAACTGGGTAAAACCGCGGATCACAAAAGCGTTTATGTATCTAGCAATTGTGACTGTGTGACCGTAAATACATAACTGCAAATATTATAGATAAATCTAAAAATACGTACTACCACAATTCTTTGATCCCTCCCAGCTACATCAACGTATCCTTAGTCATAAAGTTATGGAAGGAAGCATCACGCTGGAAGTAATAACTTTGTATGAATTAGCCCTAAAACTGTTACGGCCTCTTGACTGTCAATGCGGCAGAGATTCGTTTGAGGAGCTCCTCGACTCGCACTTGACTTCTCGAGAGGTGACTCCAAACTTGTTGGAATTTATGATTGTTTACTTATAGAGATGAGACCAGTTCAATGTGTGCTTACAATTAAGAACCAGTAGTTATTTTTTATTCTGTGTGTTTAGACTGTATATCTGTTAACAGCTATACACAAACTCGTAGACTCATAAATAATTTAATCAATCGTCACTTTTAATCATCAAAAATTATTTATAATCATTTCTACAAGGGCTTGTTATAGACTAAAGAGTAATACATATTATGGACAGAGTACTTCATGCGGTTCATACCGGATCTTGAAGCCATCATACCTGGTGGTAGTACTAACTGTTCTGCGGGTGTCCATCTTGGTGGATACCACCGGTTTGTTCCTGTAGTCTGCCGCCAAGAAGTAATGGTGAAATTACCAGGTTTAGGAAGCTTCTAATGTCTCAGGGTAACGAGCGCGATGCAGTGCCGCGAGGGCCTTTGTGTTTTAAAGTTATGAATGACACTGCAACTGTTATGGGCTGGCGTTATGCTTACCATCAGGAAAACGACCAGCTCGTCTCGTTACCAAACGACATAAAAATAATTTCGGCAGTTAAGTTTAAAATTGCGATAAAACGCTCTTAGTACTATTTCATTTGTGAAGGTTTTTTTATTAGTCGTCAAGGTGACGAGACGTATAGGAAGCATAACGCCTACCCCATTATAGTAACTGCCACCCAGAACTTTGAAGCACAAGGGAGCAGTGCAGCGCACTCGTTACCTTTTTAAAATTTGTAATTGTGAAAATTTAAGAAATTACTAAAATTAATGTAATCATCTTGTCTTTTCTTTGAAGTGCTGGGTGCACAATCACATTTGTACGACACGCTTGCAGGCCAGCGCCACATTCCCGGTCGGAATGAAGTGTCACCGAGCCGTATAACGATCTCGGTGACAGATTTGTGAGCTGCCGAGAGGAAGGAATTAAAGATGGCGATAGCTCGGTCACGTGTCGGTGAGAGGTGCTTCCCTTCCAAAAAGGGGATGTATTTGTCTTCGTAATTTATTGCCTAGCTTTTATTCTTGCTATATAGGTCGTGGGCCACGTGGTTTTTTAGTTTTGAGTTTAAGTTTTGACTTCCATTTTCATCGGGCTAGGGTTGCATTGGTTAGTTATATATAGGTAACAGTTATTTTTGTAGATCTAACATTTTTAAGCAACTATAAGACAAGACAATGTACCGTCTGGCGGCTTGACCGAAACAGTCTGGAATGATCCAGCATCACAAATTTAACCCTTCAAACCGAAACACAGCTTTGCTTACACCATTTTTTAGCGATAGAAAATATGAGGAAAGCCCCAATCTCAAAAGAGACTCCGACTAAAGAGTATAAGAGCTACCATATTATGTAGTTGTCGAATTCACCGCTTACGTAACCCCAATAATTAAAAAAATATTGAAACTAAAACAAAAAAAACAGTGTTACGAGTTTCACTGACTTTAACAACATTTCAGTTTAACAAACTCGTTACCAACAAACAATAACTAGCGTATTATTAAAACCCAAATTACGATTTAGCAAACTACAAAACCAAAATTAGTAGCCATAACTACCCTAACTCAGTTTAGAACGTCGCAACTCCAATCCGAACTTCTAGCCAAAAACGTGTTGCAAATAACTTTACCCTAACTAAAGTAAGGGTTAGAACTAGCGGGGACACAGTGACATTGGATACAGTGACCAAACTATTCACAAACTGTCCGAAACTGAATACTGTAACAAATTATGTTTTATTTTATGAATGATTGATGTTTGTTTTTTAATCTAGGTTTTACATTGAAGTTGCAGTCAAAGAATAATAATAATAATAAACAAATAAACGCTTACACACTCATACCCCCGCACTAGGATTCCCTGTGTGGCAGGCGGCATGGACACACACAGATACACATCACAAACATCCAAGACCCGAGAACAAACTTTATGCTTACACAAAATCTGCCCCGGCCGGGAATCGAACCCGGGACCCCTCGCTTTGCAGGCAGTGTTACTATCAACTTAGCTACGGAGCCGAGAATATATAATACTACCGTAGTTGCAGTATTTTGAAGGTGCTCTAGCTCTATTTACAGACATTTATATAATACTAGCTGCAGTCCGCGGTTTCACCAGCGTAGAGCTGCCGAAAAAATCGTGCATTTTCCGGGGAAAAGTTCTAGCTTTTTTCAGGCGTGACTCTTAATTTCAGATGACCATTGTACATTTCAAAGCATTTTTGTAATTAGATGACGAATCTCATTCAAAAATGCACCCGAATTTCCGTCCCAAGTAAATTCTGTGAAACACTTAAGTTTAAGTACTGACTTTCACTATGCTGTGACAACAGCATAGACGGTAACCGCGACGGTCGTTCGAGTGTCGTTAAATTTTATCGCGCCTCTCCACACATCTGCGTCGACCGTTAGCTGCGACTATTCCTCGGCCGCGACTGTTCGTCGGCGACGACTATTTGTCGGCTGCGATTTTATTCACATGTCCACTAGCTTTTACTGTTTGTATTGTTTCGAATAGCTCTATTGGTTGGGAGATGTAGTGTTTTGTATGGAGGTTGTTTTTCCTTGGTTTATGATAAATTTTATGTCTATTTCGTCCATTTTTTAAATCTTATTTGCTCGTCAAAGTTTTTGTGGACCAACTGCTTTGGTCTTTATACTGTCATGCAGTTTTGTTTTTTTGGTTACTGTCAGGTGTTTGTTGTGAGTTTTTGATGTCACTGATGTTATTCTAGGCAGATATGATGCTTATCATCAGATGTATACTGATACCCTCGCAGTAGAATTAACCTATTTGTACCACCATTTCGGCGAACCGTTTTGGGAACTAACTCTGTAGTGCCAAGACTTAGCAAGCTTCTAAACAAGTATTGTGATTATGTTGACGTTTTTTCGGATTCACTGGTCATGTTTCGCAGGAAATTAGCAGATTGTTTTAATAATTAGAGCAGAAGCTCGTCTTCTGCCTGATTACATGTTATAGTTTTGTAGACCTATCTAACAATGTACATATTTTTTAGTACTTATATTATTAGTACTTACTAAGTATCAGTATAATTATTATGCATGAGGTGTTTACCTGTAAGTGGTTATGCATTAGGCACAATACTTAAGTAAATGTTTGTAAAACACATGTTATTATGTAATAACTGTTGGTGAACCATAAATAAATAAATAAATGTACGATTTTTATGCGTGATAAGTTAGCGTTTAAATTCTATCTCACACAATTCTATCTCTGATCTTATGTGGCGATGTGTTCAAAGGTGGTAAACACGCTAAGTCTTGGATATTAACGGTTTCTTAAATGCAACTGCAGGGTCCCGTCGATAGGTATTTGGCGATAGATTTTCAACTAGGCTAGTTGTAGCTAGCCAGGCGGGAGCTAGAAAATACCTTACGATGCTGTCGTTGCAAAACGATTGTAGTGTTCAAATCATTAGCCTACCGATAGGCGGGACATCACTGCCATCACAGGCATCGTCGCTTCAACACTTATAATGGTTTAGAAAACAATTAAGACATGACAAGAATTTTTGTTGCTTGAATAGGATTGCAGTCCTCAATAATGTAAATAAAAGGAATTCAAACGTTTCCACCCACAATTCTAAACAATAAAAATTCCTTCGTGTCCAAACAAGACACCTTCAGATGCCGCGGAGTGGCGTCTGATAGCTAAACAGTGCGGTGTCGTATCGCGCGGGGCGGGTCTGTGATATTGTTGTCACTACAAATATTGTGAAGTAATGTTGACAGGTGTGTTTAAGACGGAAAAATAGAAGTTTTATTGTACTTATGTGTGTATATTGAAGTGATTTGGACATTTGCACCTGCTACTTGAACTATTACCTATTCTGTGCTGATACGCAGTTCTTTTTTAATGATACCAGGTTTTTTTACGAGAGGGGCGTGAGGTTTGTCTTATGGTAAGTAATCATAAAACCAAACTCAAAACAATTTCAGTGCCAGCCAGAACTTAGCACACAAAGATCTGTGCGGCACTGCAGTGCGCTCGTTACCCTGAGACATTAGCTGCATTGCTCATCAAACCGGAACACAGTCGTTCTTCCACAGTACTGCTTGGCGGTAGACAACACGCGCAAAGCGGTGGTACGCAGACGGTCACTAGTTCTACCAACTGGTGAAACGCACGAATGCTATCGTTTCCTCAAATAAACACATCAAACAATAGATCAAAGTTATTCGACACACAACATAACTCCTACCACAAACATGGAATCCACCAAACATCTCATTCAAAGACCACAAACACTGAGACGCACATTGTCATCAGAAACTCTATAACAACTATATCAATAACGGAAGCCAAATAGAAACAGGTGATCCTATAAATACACTCGGTTCTATAAATACATGCGTCGAGTGGCGAGATTCATGGACGAGTACCGACCGTGGCCGTCCCGGGTTCCGTAGCTC
This sequence comes from Crocallis elinguaria, assembly GCA_907269065.1. NCBI lineage: Eukaryota > Metazoa > Arthropoda > Insecta > Lepidoptera > Geometridae > Crocallis > Crocallis elinguaria. The sequence goes on from OU026068.1 coordinate 33,843,388, forward strand.
GTAGTCTAATAGGCAACACCACAGGGAAAGTAAGCACTACAGTAAGCTACTACTAAAGTACCTATGCTACATACCCTACACGTGGTCTTCACGTTACAACAGTCTTCTTCAGTTCAATCAGATCAATTTAATTCGTAGTCGAGTTTGTTAACATATTTGTCGATGTTGTGAGTTACTCGATTTTGTTTTACTGCCTTTATCGTTGTCTGTGGTAATTCCGCTAAACGTAGATAAGGAGCAACTCTGCCAATGGCTGCAGGACCACTTAAGTGATTTGCAAAACTATTAACTGGTCACGTGAAACTGACCAATCATGTTAAACATTGAGTTGCAATGATATACGTCGTAAGTTGAACAATATTCAAAAAAGGAAAATATCTAGTAATAAAATAAAATAAAAAATTGCGATCAACTAAAAAAATGGAAATTTATAGTTTTGTTTTTCTTTTTTCATGAATGTGATCTCCAAAGTTTAATAACTGATTTGAAACGATGTTTCATCTGAAAGGCTCAAATAAAAATCTGTACTATACTGACCAATCATGTTCGAATTAAAATAAATTTACCGATATTTTTCAAACATGTTTTTTTGCTTATACCTTCCCATGTTACCATTGCTTTTGAAATTGGCAGTTTCTTGCTTTTTACAATTTTTATATATTCTAAAGATATTACCTCCACTTTGTTTTTTACTACAACACTAGACGCTTCAATTTTTTGGATGTAGAAGAATAATTGTGGGAGGACTAACTCTTCTGCGAGTGTCCATCTGGGTTGTTACCACCGCTTTGCTCGTGAAATCTGCCGCCAAGCAGTAGTGTGCAAGCATTACTGTGTTCCGGTTTGATGAGCAGAGTTTCCAGTGAAATTACTGGGCTTATGAGACTTAATATCTAATGTCTCAGGGTAACGAGCGCACTGCAGTGCCGCGCAGGCCTTTGTGTTTCAAAGTTCTGGGTGGCACTGCAATCGTTATGGGCCGGCGTTATGCTTACCATCAGGCAAACGACCAGCTCGTCTCGTTACCTAAGAACATAAAAAAAAAAATGGATACATTGTTGTGTGTAATATGAATAGAATAATAAATTTAGGCTTAAATCTCCAAGCGCCACTAAACCAAGAGTCGTAAAAAGATAGTAGGCTTCTTATGTATACGTCGAGTCCCGTGGCGTCCCTCTACGTCCCTCTACGTCCTAGTGCGTCCCGTCCCGTCCCACCTTTCGTCTGTTCCGATGAAAAATTTTACGTTCAAGCTTGTCGTCTCGTTTTAAATCGACTTCTCAGACATTTCTAAGACGTTCACGGTGAAAAAGAGTCCAATATTGAGGGAAAAAGTGGCGTTAGATTGCTGAAACTGACGCAATGTTGCATCGAGTCTGGGGTTTTGGAGATAATATGTTTTGACAAAGCGCTGTGTGTGCGACTATCGTTTCGCAATAATGTTTATGAAGCTCATTTGTACATTATTTTTGTTTACGAAAGTAATGCATGGAAAAAATATTTTTATTTTATTTGAACTTGTACTCAATTATTTTTTTTAATCACTCCTGAATGATTTATTTGGATTACATTTTAGCGTAATGCTTTAATTAAAATTATTTTTTTCATAATTAAATTATTATATCCAACGATCGCACACTTAGACCCTGACTGACTTACTAACTGTGTCTTGGAAATTAGAAACTACGTTCGGGCCGTTGTTCCACAGCAGGCAGATTAGAAACAATTTTTCCTTTGCACACACATTTTTAGCAGGAGAATATTATAGTCACTCCATTGATAGCTTTTTGTAAACAAGCTAGTGCCTAATAAATTAACACATCTGGGAACATAGGAAACACATCGTCAACAGTCGGAAAACGTCCACAGGGGAACATACAGGCCTCCCCCGTAAAAGAGGTATTTTGCCACGATACACCACGCATGGCAGGCGTATTAGTGATTGCAGTAGTTTATGATTTTGCCCATGGAGAACGGCTTACCAGTACCTGGATATTCCCTTAGCTGATTCTTACGGCACCCACGGGAAGAGATGGAGAGGTACTATTCTTAGGCGGGAACACATAACCAAAGGGGCCCACATACGTATTTTAAACACAGGCAAGAATAACCCTACATTCAACCAAAAACTGTCCTAACAAGCTCACAAGCACTTGCCTCGTTTACGAACGCTAACGAATACTTAAACATGCTTTACCTTTGCTTAAGCCTCTATTAAAATTCCCTTTGACTCGCGCACTTACCTCCCTTCGCCGTTAAACCCGCTAAATGCACTGTGATCGAGTTAGTTGCACCCCATCCTATAAACAACGATTCATTAAGCTATAACCCCGGGGTTGATATTTTAATGCTGCCATATTAATCCTCGTAAAGTCAGATAAATTATTCAGTATACCCGTCAGTCTTGGAGCATACGCATCTAAGACAGTAAAACATCTTTAAAAAGTGTCGTTAGCGTTGTCGGATAACAGTGAGGTCGCTCTCCAATCCATGCACTGAGTTATCATTTTGTGGAGGTTTGACGTTCCCTCGTGCGAAATCTATAATCAGCAGGCCTACCAGCGTCTCTAAATGCAGCTCAGTTTAAGACTTGAAATGAAACGTTTTATAAATTCGTACTATGGTCTCTCCGTTTTATGACATAACGTTTTATATTCCGTTGTGTCAAAAGCAGAGCTGCTTGTAGTCTGCTAAGGAATTCGTTCATTCATTTTGTGATCATTTTCGTACTATCGTCTGTTAATTGACAGCTTCTCAACTTCTAGTTCGACAGTTAGCAGTCAAAGTTTGCGGTTCATAAAAAGTTACTCGCAGACATACTTTTTGTGAACCGTTTAGAGCAAAGAGTATATAATCACTACGTTTAGTTTAGAGTTTATTGCACAAACGACTAAGGGATACTACGTTTATTGTGTTTTGGAGAGTCCTAATCGAAAGTTAAAGTATTTTGGAGTTTTTCGCATGCAAAGGTTTGCGCGCGCAATTGTATTCGATATTTAATTTTCATTCGATTATTATTATATTATTTTGTACAGTGCTTTCACATCTATTTACTTAGGCTTATTACTATCTATACATTCTATACAGATAAATAAAATTGAAATGTTTGTTTGTAATGTCAAAATAACAGCTTTTTACTAAACTATGTAAGTATACGGTACTATGAACAAAACACAAGTTCCGGCTTAAAAAAAATTAGGATTCCACGCAAAAAAAAACATGAAATTGTATATCTCCACGCGGATAAAACCGTGGGCAGCAGCTAGTCAGGGTAATTCACACAACCTCCTAAGATTTTTCACAAGCCTTCTTTTACATGCATAATCGACGCTACATTCCAAAGAGAATGTAATACCGGTATACATTCTTATTGTGAAATCGATTCTATTCTATGCGTTCTAAAACCTTTTTAAATGTTTCAACTTTGCATTGCAAACTTTTTACCAGCAGTTTATATAATTATAATGTTACTGTTTTGTCATAATTAGACAACGATCGTTGTTTCCATAGTGAAAATATCAATCAAGCGTAATATTTTCATAATATATTTGAGAGTAAATTAGTTTCAATAAAACCATCGAAAACGCTAATTTATAGGTCCAATAGCAGCGTAATTAAGTTTTTGAACGAAGAAATCAAACACACCGTGCGAGCGAGTTAACATTACGCACGCGATACATTTATCCCTTTCGCTCAGACGTATACAAGTCGTCGTGAGGATGTTTTAGTTCATTCATTCGGCTGAGAGTTAGTTTAAAGTCAGCGCTGCTTTAAACAGACAATAGTACGAAAAAAATGTGTTTCATTTTAAGAGCTGCTTTTGAACTGCTCTGCTTATGAATCGTTTGTTGTTTGACGCTGGTAGGCCTCCAGTAACCAGTTCCAAGATTTACTTTCATACGGCTCCGTAGCTAAGTAGGTAGTAACCCTGCCTGCAAAGCGAGGGGTCCCGAGTTCGATTCCCGGCCGGGGCAGATTTTGTGTAAACATAAAGTTTGTTCTCGGGTCTTGGATGTTGTGATGTGTATCTGTGTGTGTCCAAGCCACCTGCGACTCAGGGAATCCTAGTACGGGGGGAATGAGTGTAAGCGTTTATTTATTTATTATTATTATTTATATTAAATAAATAATACTATAGAAACATACCATTTTACAATGATTACTCCGTACGTAATAAGGGAGTAAGGCAACAATATAGTTACGGAATTGGAAGAGATCGCTATTTAGCGATAAGACCGCCCATTGTACTTAATATACCTTATTTAGTTATGTTCACTTTTGTATTATGTTGGTGTACAATAAAGAGTTATCTATCTATCTATCTATCTATCTGAGAGATCGATATTGTTAAAAGTTCATTTGTTTTTTTGTATTTATAAATTTTCTAAAACTAAACAAGAAGGAGTTGCTCTTACTAAAGCGGCTGTCGTACTTGTACCTACCAATTAAAATTTTTAGAAAGATTCTAGAACATGATAATTTTAAAGCTGGGTTACTGTTTTAATCTGTAATGTTACATCTCAGACGTGTAGACCTGGAGGTTAAAGAACAGCGCCTTAAGGGAATACAAGAACGAGCCAAGTTTTTAGACTTTTGCGAATTTAATATCGTTTAATTTTAAGGTCTCAAGTTTGCGAAACAGGAATAAGATTTGCATTTATTTGTTATGGAACGTCTTTTAGATGTCTCCGGTGGGTTTTACGAATAAACGGAGGAGTTCCGTATTACGTTTTGTAATCTTGGGGAGGAGATAAAATCTGTCTTTTGTAATCGTATGGTTTAATCGACCTTTTTTGTTTGTACGAATGTTGACCAGGAAAACGTTTTATTTGATTTTATTCCCTATTTTTTTCAGTGTCGTCCTGATGGTAAGCCGGCACATCAAAATTGCATAACCACTCAGAACTTTGAATACTCGGAAAGAGCTACGCGGCACTGCATTGCGCTCGTTACCCTAAAACAAAAGCTACTGAGTCTCACAAGCCCAGTAATTTAACTGGCGGCAGACTGCTTGAGGTGCCCACCCAGACAAACACTCGCAGTAGAGTTAGTCCTCCTTTACCGTTGCAACACAAAATATAGAGTTGTAATTTTACTAGCTACGTGCGTGATTGTACTTTGATCACATATTGTATTGAATAATACTGGTTTACACTCCATTAACGTGATGAACGGAGGGAGTGACTGAGAGGGGTGGAGGGGGGGGGGGGGGTTGTTGAAAGGCGATCCGTCTGATTGGGCATGAGAAATAAATTACGTCACATGTTTGCACGGTCTACGTTTAACCTTTCCATGTGGTAACTTAGTTACTGTTTTAGGAATTTTACTGTAGAACCTGATACCGTTCGCCAGGAACAATTCTACTATCCTACTTCCTTCTAATATTATAAATGCGAAAGTGTGTTTGTACGTTAGTTGGTTTGTCCTTCTTTCACGCAACAACGGAACAACGGATCGACGTGATTTTTGGCATAGATATTTTATCCCGGAAAATGCAAGGTTTTTGTGGGAACGCGGGTGAAAATTACGGGCAGAAGCTAGTTTATTATAATATAGCTAATCTCTATTCAAAAGCACTTCCAACATTAAAATAATTTCAATAGCTTCACGCCAACTATAGCCCCATACATCTGCATCTAAACAGCTTTTGTCCCATTTCAGTTCGCGTCTTATCCTATAACTACCAAAGTTAGTCCAAAACTAATACGCGAGCTAGCCAAACTGGTGAAACTGGCAAAACTGGCCAAGTAATACGCGAACTGGCCAAGTAATAAAGCTAATGGCTAAAGCGCCTTGTTCTATAACGTAATTATGCTGCCGCTTGATGAATATCTTAGCATATTGCTGCAGCGGACTCAGTAATGCAGTTATGGAATTACCGGGCTCCATGGATCTGTTGTGCTTCAATTATCGGAGCCTGTTCTTGCTTCTTCTGTATTGTTAGAGTTTGGGAACCTTAGTGCGGATATGATTTTGAATTATGTTATCAGTTTACTGAAACTCCAAACAATGTAGGTAATTGTTCTCTAAACGGCCTCATTAGCTGTACTGTAAGTGTAGCAGCACATTGGGTCATCGAATGCGGCCACTAATACAATCACAAGCTGCGGTCAAGATTTTCATACATTTTGCAAGGCACCGAGCTATAAGCTGAGACGATGGCCGCGTTTGTGGCTCACTTCCCACACGCACTTGATCACAAATGCAGGCTTATCCCCACCCGAACAAAATAGAGACCAGAAGGGGCGCTTGGACACGTAAGGTCGGCCTAGGCGTCCGAGCGTTTCTTCTGTTCTATCTGTTTTGTGGCTACCAGTACCTGGGACTGGAGGCCGCAACCACACACTGGCCGCGTCTAGTGGCCGTCTCTAGTGGCCGCATTCTGCATGACCCAATGTGCGGCAGCATATAGGTATGTTCAGTAGAGTAGAAATTGTTGGCTCAAAAGCATTGATGAATTAATTAATGCATTGAATCAAGTGATGTTTATTAACAAGAGGCGAATCTGAAGATGTATTGTTGAGCTGAGATTATAGATAAACTTTTTATTTACTATTGATGCTAAACATGCTAGCCCTACAATGAAAATTAGCTCTGAAATGAACCTTCCAGAACACAGCGATGTGATTGGGGACTTATTTCCATCTTGAGGGTAGCTACCTAGAAAACTACTTAAATATGTTCTATTATTTGCATCATGATGTTTTTTTTAGTAGATTGGTCGGCTTACTATAGAATCCTGCAGACTAACAACATCTAAAAAATTGTTCTATTCTTTTAGAGTAAATATATCATTGTAGTAGCTGGGAGCTAATGACTATTAATTGAAAAAAAATAATTAACATTTATACGCCGCTAAAAGCCTAACAAATTTCCTTACAGCGTAAATAGACAATACGTACTTTGAGTAACCATCAATTTTCCTTGTGGTAAACATACTCGCAGTTACTAAACTATTCCCCACACCAAAAACCTATTAATTCTAGAAACTTAATGCCTCGAGGAATCCAGATAATCCCACAACTCACCTCAGCTCGACTCACCTCGACACAAGGGTCGTTTCCGGCTGATAAATACCGGTACTATTTTGTTCTGAAAGTTGCCAGTCTATTGGTTTTCTACAACATACATTCTGGAAAGTGTACATTAAATTGATTACAATAGATTGCGATCAAACGCTCTATAGCGTTTAAAGTTAAATGGCTTTACGTGCTCACTTTATTTATTTCATTTATCTCCAGGAGTGCAAACTTTCAAAAAGGCTTGAAGGCATTTTCAAATAAGCATAGGTCTACAAAAAATATTATGTTTATACACAGCTTAGAGGCTTTTTTTTATGTTATTTGGTAACGAGACGAGCTGGTCGTTTGCCTGATGGGAAGCATAACGCCGGCCCATAACATTTGCAGTGCCACCCAGAACTTTGAAACACAAAGGCCTGCGCGGCACTGCAGTGCGCTCGTTACCCTGAGACATTAGGTATTAAGTCTCATAAGCCCAGTAATTTCACTGGATAATCTGCTCATCAAACCGGAACACAGTAATGCTTGCACACTACTGCTTGGCGGCAGACTTCACTCACAAAGCGGTGGTAACAACCCAGACGGACACTCGCAGAAGAGTTAGTCCTCCCACTAACAGACTCTTTTTATTTAATCTATCAGTTTAGAGGCTTAGGATATTAGAGCATTCAGCAAGATGCAGTTAAGTGGTTTGTTTCTGCCAATTTTTGACATTTTATATATAGAGCAATGACGTAATACCGCAATACGTAGGTATATACCGAAAAACAAGGGTTCTGCAACCCTTGTCTCACCAAACAAATCCACACCATCCGCCTAAATACTAAATACCTTAAACTAACTCATTATAAATTCAATTACGGGCTTAAGACGTAGACAATTTGCGGATATCCCCCCTGTTTAGAGAGGGGGGCGGGGGCCGACGACTAAACATATTGTGGGCACTGCGGGGGCGGGAGGGGCAGGGTAATCCGACACTGCTCCTTTATCGGAGATACAATGACGTCAAGTCTTCGGAGTTAAGGGATCATCTTGGGTCGCGTGGAGAATATTTTGATGTCCCTTTAGTATATACACATAAATTATTATGTTCGTAAGGTTGTATGGGATAGGAATACCGTAACGGTATTGTTTGGTTTCTCTTTGATATTGGGAACATTTCTAGCTCAATTTCGCCTGATACGTGGGAGATCTTGCAGACAGTATTTTATCTATGAACGAAGCTCTTCAAGTGTCCCAACGATTGTGGATGATAACATAAACTAGCTTCTTCGTAATATTTTTAATGTATCTAATGAAATAAATGTATTTTCTTTCTTTCTTTCCTGAGTATAAAATATTATTTACTTCGCACGTCACAAACTATGTTGTTACATAGCTTGTCATAGCTTTTGGGAAGCTAAAAAGTTCTGACTCCAGAGCTTGTCGCTCACCTACTTATACAAAAAGGAATACCACCACATCGTCGCTTAAGATCAGGCAAGGTAGTGGTCATACGCTACTCTCAAAAAAAAATTAAAAAAAAGTGTTTTACATACTTTTATTTTACTAACAATTTATTTTCTTGTTTCAGGTATGTGCTTGCTGAAAAAATTAAGACTGAAGATATCTATTATGTGAAAACGAAGTTTATTTTATACTCAATAACATATAACTCACACAGATCATAGTAAGTTTTATCAGTAAGTATACTATTTAACCGATTATAATTTGAATTGTTCAAGGTTTAGGATTGTTTGATCACCTGAAACATAGAGTCTGATTATAGAAGATGTGTGTTTAGACGTGATAATAAGGCCACGTACAAATTCCTGAACCAAAAATGCAACTAGGTCGTAGGACTAACTCATTTGTGAGTGTCCGTCTGGGTTATAACTCTATGGTCTGGGTGGATATCACTGCTTTGCTCGTATATTCTGCCTCCAACTGCAACAGATGCACAGTACTGACTGTGCATCTGTTGCAGTTTGAAGAGCAAAGTGTCGGGGAAATCTATAAATATATAAAATGTAATATCTGATGTCTCTTATTTCGATGCATTTAAAAGTATATCCAATACGTAATAATGTTACAGTATCGCAACAAAAAATAACGAAAGATTCATCAATCAAAAAATTAACTTACACAGATATAATGGAGTCCTCACGAGATGGAATCTTCATTGAAACCTTTCTCACGAGGCAAGATTACCTTCGTAATCCCGGCTACCTGGTCGCAGCCTCTCGCAGGGTAGAGCCGTCACTAAGTAACTTGTATGGACGTTACTCAGTTACAATTTACTCAATTATTACTTGAATCAATGAAAGTGTCTCTAGTTTATGAAATATATTTTATAGTGTTAACCGACACTAGCGGATGTTCACATAAATATATACATCACAAAAATTTCGCTTCCAACAGGATTCGAACCTGCGTCTTCTGGCTTGCCGGGCCAGACGCCTTAACCACTAGGCTATGGGAGCAATCACTGTTGACTGCGAAATTCTTGATATGATGTATCTCTTTTCGGCTTACTTGGAGCTACGGCTTGTAAGCCGAAAAGAAATACATCTGCCCTGCGTCTGGCCCGGCAAGCCAGAAGACGCAGGTTCGAATCCTGTTGGAAGCGAAATTTTTGTGATGTATATATTTATGTGTCTCTAGTTGTTTATGTTTTCACGGTCTTATTTAGAATGGACCATGATCTATTTGACTCAATAAACACTTTTTCGGTAGTGTTGTGCAGAGGCACGTTAATATGGAAATCTGTACTATTATAAATGTGAAACCAACACATCAGTGTTGGTTTGTCCTTCTTTTACAGCAATGAAGAAATGGTTTGAGAACGATTTTGTATATTTGATGGAATCAGGTGTTACTTTGCGGAAGTCCATTTTAAATAAGATTATATAATGTGGGTAATTTATAGTTTTAATTCCGCGATAAAACGCGGAAAATAATTACCCACATTATATAATAAAAATTACCCACATTATATAATCTTATTTAACGATTTTTTACATAGAGGTAGTTTAAAAGCCTGAGGATGACATAGATACTTTTTATCCCGTAAATGCACGGCTCCTGTAGGCATCTCTACGCGGGTGAAACCTTGGGCAACAGCTGCTAGTGTGATGTAATTATAAAACTAATTTAAAACATTAACTGTTTACGATAAAAAAATTGTAACTTGCTGCTCGTTGCGCATGAAAGCTACTTTAAATTATTCCGTTGAGCAGAATAATTTAAAGTAGTAGTTTTGTAACTCTACAAAAGTTAGAACTGCTTAGCAGTAGAATTTGCGTTGTAACCCCACTCATAACAAATACTCGTGTATTCTTGTTACGAGAACAACCATTTCGGAGGGCACGGTAGAGCAAAGAGTTTTTTTTTTTTTTTTTTTTTTAAATGTACAATACAGTTTACAGTTAATATTACACCATATAAACCTGGTAAGGTTTGTGTTGGTGTTCACATTGTCGTGCGCTGTTTTATTATGTGTGTTTAAATAATATTACATTCTTAGTTTCGAATTGGGTTAATATAAACTTATAAAGTAAGCTACAATGAATAAAAACTGAAGGTATTAAGAGGGTATAGATAAAAACATAGTTAAGTAAAATCCAGGGGATCTTGCCCCAAAAAGAGTAATTTGCTCGCTCAGCTATATGTATAATTATTATAGGCGCCTCACTACCAGTTACAACTTCCAACAAGAAAATGACACAACAGCTGCACAAATAATACGATTCATTGCACGTGGGCAAGTAGGCATATAAAAACTAACAATAGGTACCTATTTAAATACATAATTGTAACTAGTTACACTATTAGAGATTCTGAAATAATAATCCTATGAAGACATGAATAGGAAGGTACCTACATATCCAATGGTTTATTGTTTGCTTGTTTTTATTATTTAATACAATTTTGAAATTAGTACTGTATAATATAAATTGAGTGTTGTTATGTGGTAGTGTAATTGTTAACAAAAATAACAAATAAGTAATCACCTAACTATGATACAATCAAGCAGCAAGTACTTAGATAAATAGATTAAAAACCTACCCACCAGTAACTATCATAGAGAGGAAAAAATAAAACAAAAGTTAAAATGATTAATACCTACATTAGGCTACCTAAGCTAACGATAATATTTTAGCAATATCTTCCTGTCTACCTATCGCAATAGGTTTGTCATTATCGTCTTTTCGTGTCAGAACGTTCCCATTCTGGTACCAGACAAATTTAAATGCGGGCCGTAATTTCTGTTGTGAATTCCATAAGAGTGCTTTGTTAGCCTTCGTTAAGGCGTGGCGTACGATCACCTTCGATTTAGCTGCTGCTGCTTTTTGAATGCCAGGTATGATATTTTCGTTAGAAGATATAGTTATTATATAGTTAGAAGATATAGTTAGAAGATAGGTTGGTTTTCGGTTGTAAATTACCGGTATGATACCGATATAAATAACGGTATGGTAATCTACAGTATCAGTCGATAGTTCCTAAGCATAAGCAAGACTTACACTGTGTTGAGTTTCCATTACTATAAAATTATTATTTTTATATTTATTTATCGACAACAAAATGTAACAGTGTGTAAAATATAGGCTGATAATCTATTTCATTATATAAAAAACTTCGTAGGTAACTTAGTGGTAAAGCCTGAATCCCACAATAGAATGCCAAGAACAAGAAAAAAAGCCTATATTCTTTTTATAACGTTAATATAACGATACCTTTTTGTATTATAATATCGGTACGTATTATTAAAGCATCAAAAAATAATTTAAATATGACTTAACTTTCAGCTTCAAACAGCTTAACTTTCCTTGATTCGACAGCACATTATAACCAGATTAGAACCTTTGTTATTGTTTTTTGTCAAACACCTGATGTATGGAAACTATTGCAAGTATCAAGTTGACGGTAATATCAAAACAGAATATAAATATGACTTCATCTAGTGGTACCGTAAAATATGGATTATGCAATCCTTGGGTCGAGCGCGGGTAGAGGTTGGAGAGTTCTCAATTTAGTCTTTATTCTAAAGTAGGAGTAAGCGGCAAAATTCCCCCAGAGGAAATAAACTGTGGGATTTTAGTAAGGAACATTTTGTTTAGCAGTTTTCGTTTATAGAGGGGGCTCTTTTACGAGCTTATCATATTTTTTTATAGTAAACGAAAACATATATTATGCGGTAACTCTATTTATGTTTTACTCGACTAAGACAACAATAAAGGAATGGTTCTGATTGTAACAATTTAAGTTTGTGTTTGTTCATATTATATTGATACCTATCGTAAAAAAATTAACAACTGAAATACGTTTCATCTTGAATACTGTAGCTAGCCAGAAGAACACTACCAAAGTTCCACACAAAAATGCTAACATCATTCAAATATGGAGTAATCATTAAAATCATTGTGTTTTGTTAAGGACATTTTATTTTCCTGTGTCGATTCAAATCCTATTCCTATGAATCGAACAATCTTTTGTAATTCTCAGACTCAACAGCCAGTTGTCAGGCATTGTCTCACTCTCAGTGCGAATGTAATTGCTCTCATACATCACTGTTGTCAATTAACTTTTGATACACATATCAACGCTGAAATAGATAAAGCCTATTGTTGAGTCAGACGATAACATTGCCAGTGACGACTACAGCGCGGTTGCAATGAGAGCGACTAAAACCATAATGCGACTTTTTTATTGCATACTAGCTGCTGCCCGTGGTATCAACCGCGCGGAGATATTGTATTTCATGGTTTTTATTTTATGCGCGGAACCCTAATTTTTTTTTTCTAAAATAAAAGTACCCTAAGTTACTTCTTATAACATCAGCTATCTGCCAGTGAAAGTCCCGTCAAAATCGGCCCAGCCGTTTCGGAGATTACCCGGAACAAACAGACAGACAAAAATTAAAAAAATTGTTGTTTTGCTATATAATAGGTACCGTATTTGGTTAAAAGCTGTTATTTTGATATTACAAACAGACACTTCAATTTTATTTATTTGTATAGATTTTACTTTTGAACTAATTATAATAAGGTAAAGGTACGTTGATGATTACACCCTTGCCTAGAAGATAGCTTTTGGTTATAACTTTAAAGAGTCCTAGAGCAATCGGGTAACAATTAGATGAGGGAAAAAAACACTTTTTTAAATTATAGTGCATTTGAAGCGAATAAGTGCGTAGGCTAGGTGGCATGATCCGGTGTATTTGATGTTTGATAAAGTAATAAGCCACTTACGGTCTTACCACAAAAAAATTAAACACACTTTAAACTTGTGTTTATCTCCTAAACATGCCTTAGCCGCGTGTTTAAATATGAGCAACCACAAATCCTGATTTAAGTAGTGTCTAACTGGTGTCTAACTCAATTCGGTTTGACATTTCTAATTATTTGGTGAAGCGCTATTATATTGATGTAAATTGTAATACATATTTAAATTTCCCGCTTTCTTTCGCGTGTCGATACATGGATTCTTATTGCTGAATGAGCAATTTTCTTATTCAAAATTTGAGCTCGTTTGATAAAGCTTGCCACATGAATCCGTGCTTATACTCGACTCTGAATCTCAGCCTTAGATCACCGGTAACAGGATCTCTGCGAGATACGATCCCATACAGAGATGTTGCGACCTGCCAGCCGTACTCAATGGATGTAATCTAACCTTGCTACACTGGAGCTACTTTCTTATAATCACCCGCTACCCGCTCACTTTCAGACCCGCGCCGGTAACGGGATCTGCGCGAAATCTGAGCTCTCAGAAAGCTTGCCACTTGCCTTCTCTCGATAGGGTACAGTGCAGATAATCTCGTTATGGCTACTTCAGTGTATATTACAAGTGCTAAGGTGATTTGTATAATAATCCGTCAAAGACATTCGCGTTACCTACTCTACAGCTTCGTAGTGACGTTAAGTCTCTTTTAGTAGTCAGTAAAATAACTGGGCTTATGATTATTCTGATGTCTCAGGGTAACGAGCGCAATGCAGTGCCTTTGTGTTTGAAAGTTCGGAGTGGCACTGCAATTGTTATGGGCCGGCTTTATGCTTACCACCAGACAAATGACTTTCTCGTCACGTTTACAATAATCGTGTTGCTATCCAATTGAAAAAAAGTAAAATCTAATTTTACTAGTCGTGATATTGATGATTGCACAGTACCTGATAGAAGCTGGTAGTGATGGCTTTTTTTGCTTTTGAGTGTTTAGTGTGTTACCACTTTCTTAAGTACGTTAAACCTAGAAAGGAAACTGGTTCTCCCGAAACACAATGATATGTGCTTGGAAATAGAATGTTAGGGAGAACCCAGACATGTATGCCAACGTACGTTTGCTTGTCAAAATATCCATGCTTTTTCATCAAGCGCGGATTACGAGATACTACACTTGCAAGCGCGGCTCGTGGTGGTTTTGCGTACGCTAAACCATCAAAAAACCACGAGCCGCGCGACGAAATATACAAGGACGGCAATATTGTCTCGAAGACCTGCCGTGGCTCAAAGCGACGACTGCTCCGCTTTACGCTACATACATCACTTGCACACCACCGCTTATTCACCGTGACGTCTGCACTGAGCACGCAGTGGTTGTGAAACAATTGTTTTGAATGGAGGTCGTACAAGCGGGTGCCGTGCGAAGCAACCGTCGCCGCCTAGATTTCCATCCAGCCAAAACTACAACGACACCAGACGATACGATATGCGTCAAGCGGGGATCGTGGTTTTCCCATGGGCCGCAAGCATTGTTATTTCGTCAAGCAAACGTACGTTTGCACACATGTCTGGGGTCTGCCTTAGAAATCTTTGTCGAAAAGAAATAGATGCGCAGTTTCTCAGTAGTACTCAGTAGGACAAGGCAACATATCCGCTTGTGATCCTGTTGCCAACTGATATTGCGGTCGTATCTTTTGATGCTAAAACGAGGTGAGTATATTGCAGTTTAACCTAATATGGTTTCTCTATTATACGTTGCTATCGTACATACGCGGTGTTATTGGAAATCGTATTTCCTTGTTGATTGTTTGGTTAATGGACTATTTCAGTATATTGGTTCGCCGCTTTCTTGTTTACTTTCTGGGGATAGCAGACAAAGTATTACACAATGTGTTTGTTTGTAATAAATGTTGTGCTGCTATAAACACCCACATACACGAACAGGTGTATACAAAAGGCACTTTTCTTGTGTTTGTTGCTGACAAAATTTTTAATTTTTAAAGTTTCTATTAATTTTTTCAACTATTTTTACAAAAGCGGGACGTTCGCAATTCGTCTGTTTTTTTCGTTGTATTTTACACGATTTCTCGGAAACGGCTGAACCGTATTGTATAGTTAAAACTATATTGTACTAAGGTAGATCGACCCGACGTAGTTCCATATATTTTTTGTCAACATCGGATGATGCACTCCGAAGCTAGACGATGGAAGACGGTTCCAGCTTCTTCTAAAATACATTTGAATAGTGTATATTTTACATTATTTTTTCACGCAGTTTTGAACCCGTTTGCAACGTCACATCTCTGCACATCACAGGCCTAGAATTATAGTAGTCTCTAAAAAAATTATTTAATTATTTAACACTTTTAAATTAAGAGTTGCAAACGTACTCAATTTCTTAAATAGCGGACCCACATTAACAGATATGCTAGGAAACGGTAACATTCCGTATTTACGCAGTAGTCCGATTTCTCCGATACACTGGTAACACTGTCTCCCTACAGCGATCGTACAAACTGATTGGTTACAATCTGGATCTAGGGAGCACTACTTTATGCATTCCTACTTGGGACCGTTTTAAGTGTGTTGTTATAGGAGAGATGGTGGTAATTTTCCGTAATATTTTAATTTTGTATACCATAAGTAGTATTATTATATGTTCTGTGCCATAAAGTAAAGGGACGGGCAGGTTGTTTACCTGATGGTAAGCATAACATATGCCCCTGGAAAGCGCCCCCCTTGCAGTTTGAAACACGAAAGCAACTAGATAACTGAAGCAAATACGACGTAAGTTTTTATATTTTAGTACAAATTTCATATGATTAACGAATTACTTTTCATGGTTCCGAAAACCAGCTCATTTGAAAACCCTAACTCGATTTGACTCGTCGCCTCCCGGTCTATCAATTTAGTTCTGCAACATGCTTATTTATATAACATTGAACGAGTAATAATTACTGCGAGAAAGTTGTTATTAGTCCCTCTGGTAATGTCACAGTGCAGCATTTTAACAGCAGGTAATGTCAGTATCCCAGTTTATCACAAGTAAATCGTCTCTCGATCTGCGTAAAATTGATAAAGAGTAAATGGTCGTTGGTAGGAATTATTGGTGTTCTCAATTCCATGTTATTAGGCGGATGATTTGTGTTTACGACTTCTATTTAACATACTGGACTGTAGCTTGCTAGTAGCCCTCTCCTGCTCTGTTATATTAGATATTGAGTTTTATGTGACTATAGATCTCTGCTGGCAAGAACAACTAATAAATTTCCTATGATTTAATATGTGGTTAAGATTTTTATATATTACTAACTGCCAGCAGTTTCACCCGCGCGGATGTATTGGATTTCGTTTGTTTTAATTTTTTTGCGCGGAACCTTATTTACATTATTACATATTCAGAGATATTCCTAATCATAAATCTAACATACAACAAATATTTTTACCGTGAACATGATGCTTGCAACAGCTTCGAATTATCGGGTGCTCATCGCTCAATAATAATCACGGTAAATATACCGTTATAATGTGTGAATTAGTCAATACTGTGAAAGTTTAAATCAGTGTTTAACAACAAAAAAGCTTACAAGCAACAGTCTTCTACCTTCACTTGTTGTAATGCGGAACTCTTTGATTGGTACACAGTAACGGTTTTCTTTGATAATTGCCGTATTGATGAAACACTTGTGATAATTGCTACATTTGGTTTGATAATTTCCGCAAATAGCGATAGTGAAAAGCTTCCTCAAAATGACCGCCACAGGTATCACAAACCAACCTGGGACCATATACAATATAAAATGTAAAACATACGCGTTGAAAACCTTAAAAAAATGTATAATTGCGAAAATGTAAGAAAACAGAATTGGCTATTTAAAGCTACTTTATGTATCGAAATGTATGAAGTAAAATTTTGTCTGTGTATTTTATCAGCTGTATATTTATTAGTACATGTTCAACGTTAACGCCTTTTGTATGTTTCGCTGAACATACAAAACTGTATACAGCGAGTCAGTGCCTACCGTACGTTTATGTGAAACATAAATCTGTACTTAGCCGACTGGAAGTTTTTGCTCTGTCGGCGCTAGCACACGCAGAGAGACTTTTTATTAATCGTCAGTGTTTATCTTCTGACTTTCAGTGATATAGACGTCATAAAGACGGTGAGATTGAGAGGTTCTGTTTGACCGTGCTTTATCAACTTTTTCTATACAATTAATGCTAACATGTTTCACTCTTTGTTAGTGGGAGGACTAACTCTTTTGCGAGTGTCCGTCTGGGTTATTACCACCGCTTTGTGAGTGAAATCTGCCGCCAAGCAGTAGTGTGCAAGCATTATTGTGTTCCGGTTTGATGAGCAGAGTATCCAGTGAAATTACTGGGCTTTATGAGACTTAATATCTAATGTCTCAGGGTAACGAGCGCACTGCAGTGCCGCGCAGGCCTTTGTGTTTCAAACTTCTGGGTGGCACTGCAATTGTTATGGGCCGGCGTTAGGCTTACCATCAGGCAAACTACCAGCTTGACTCGTTACTAAATAAAATAAAAAAGTCTCTTGTCACTTTGAACCCGATCTAAAGTGATGGCATGGTTGAAGGTGGTGGTGACACTGGGAGGTGTCAACGCAACGCGTTTTGCATTCCTAAAAAGTATCACCTAGAGAAATATCTCGACTTTGATGCTATCAAACAATAGCGCAGACGTGCACTCGTCTCTGCTCGGCAAATTCACTTATTACATTTCTCATCAAACCGGAACACGGTAAATTTGCACATCGATGCTTGGCGGCAGACTACACGAGCAAGGCGGTGGAACCCCCCCAGATGGACACTCGCCGGAGAGACAATAAGCTGGAATTATAAGCTATCAAAGAGCACATAATAAGTTCAGTTCGACAGTGCATCGTGGGATAGTGTACAGTGTATAATAGCGGCGAATCGCAGCCGCCCTGTTAAAGCACTGTCAAATAAATCATTGTCGCTGCGTTCAGGGCTGACAGTCACTGGAGTATTGTATTGCAGACTCGTGTTGAAGTTGTTGTTTCTATAGGCGTGGAGCAATCTGGTGTTACCACTATTAAAAGTTTTTATAAATTTAAGTTCTTTCACGTTCATCTTTTATAATGAGAAAAAGCACCTTGCTTGCTGACGAGTTTCTTGCCCTTCTTCTCGATCGGCTGTTAGCTTGGAACGGGTGCCTAAGGTCATTTAACTCTTGAGGATTATGTGAATGAAGAATTTTAAAATTTTCTTTGTCAATTTACTAACTGTGGAATTAAACTATGGAATTAAACAAGAATATTAACCATATTCTGTTCAAGAGCTCTTTTATTCATCGTTGAACTATATAGCCCTCTTGTCTTGCATTAATAAATAAATGTGCCAGCATTACTGTGTTACGGTGTGATGAGCAAAGTAGTCAGTGAAATTACTGTCTCAGGTTAACAAGGGTATTGCAGTGCCGCGCAGACCTTTGTGTTTCAAAGTTCTTGGTGGCACTACACATGTTATGGGCTGGCGTTATGCTTAACATCAGGCAAACGACCCGCTCGCTTTGTTATCCATTAGTATAAAAAAGTGAATTTAACAGCTTTATCGCTAAGAACACCCTATGTATAATTAACCGAAATCGCAGGAAGTCAGATGTTAAGTTAACAACCACCAACCACAGGTTCATAACCAACCACACCCACAGGTGGCAGCCCTGCTCATAAAACTTAATTGAGACGTTGTCACGGGACCCTCGCCGGCGCGGCGCGTAATTACACGCCTGCGGAACCCTAAAACAACACAGACGTGCGATTGGTCTCGTCTTGACTGTATGAGTGTGTTGTTTATTTTGCTTGAGATTTTTGGTTTTGTGTAACAACAGAATTTCAACTGAAGGGTTGTAGCTAGACAGTTGAGCGCTCTAAAATAGTCTACTACCATGAAAGAAATTATATCGAGTATCGTGTAAAATAAATCTATCAAGTGCACAAAGTCACGTCATAGAACTCTGATACAAATTAATGTTTTACGGGCATTTTAGTAGTCATGTAGTTTGAGACTGTTCTAAGACACGTACTCGTACTCTTGTATAGAATGAAGCTTAAATGCGTATCTCTTTTACTCGACTACGGCAAAGCCAAAAGGAAGGGTTATGGTTTATGGTATATCTGTATGTTGGATTTACTTATGTTACCGTAGAGACTAAATGTTTGCGCACCCCCGCGAGTCGAGGGTGCGTTTTTGGGGAAATGGATACCCCCGGGCAAAAGAACAACACAGAAATATAGCTCAGCGAGAAATAGTAACGATGCAAGCCAACTCACCCACTGTCCAGCTCCGTTCTTCGCGATGACGGCGCCGTCAAGTCCAGAATCCAGTGATAGGCACAGTAATCACCAGTATCACGGTTCCAATAGGGTGTTTGATGCACAACCGAAGAAATAGTCCTCAAATTCAGACCAAAACGGAGATTAGGCAATACTCGACGCCTTCGCGTCGCCTGCACGGTTGAGACTGGCGGGCGGTAGTATCAGCGGGCAGTGAGAGGCAATACAATCAAAACTACCCTCACTGAGCATAAAAACAAAAATTAATATCTAACTACAACACTAAACTATACATCCGATTTTGTTGAATGAGACCGGCCGGGGATCGAACCTGTGGAGGCTTTGAAGCTATGGTTCCTAACAACTTAGTAACCGAGCTTAATTACTATTTCATCTCAGACGGTGACGTGCTACAGTAGGATTTCCAGGCTCCAATTCGCGTGAAACCCTCATTATTATCGTCACTCTCAAAGGACGACATGGCGTAGGATTTCTAAATACAAAATCAGGTGCGTATGACGTAGATTATCCTTAGTGTATCCGTGGAGTAGTGTCCTTAGTAAAGTCCTTCTGTTTCCTCCGACTCATCTGTCGTCTGCGGCACATTCCCCGCGTCATCAATCCTCAGCGTCGCGGTAGACGGCCAGTCTCCGCAAATTGCAATAATAATTTAATAACACGGTCCACGAATCTCAAGGCATGTCTTATGTTTACAGCTATGCCTACAAAAAATGAGAGAGCGAAATGTCTGTATTTAAGGTTTTTTTACTATGAATTGTGGACTCGTCAAGAATGTTAGATTTAATCAACAAAATATGCTTGATTTGGTATTTTCTTAAGTACTGTTTACCAGACCTGATTTGCAGGTGTTGCGTGATAACTCAAAAAATACTGCACAAAATACGATTAGGTTTTCGTAAATGTTGATGTTTAAGATGCTGCTGATACGGTGTGTTCACAATCAACATTGAAATTTGGCTTCCGGTGAAGAAAAACATACGAACATTTTCTACTGCTTCGTTGGCTATTACTTTTTAATTCAAAATCGGTCACTAACCACTTACGGATGTATTCCAACAGCTGCACAAGACGTTAGGTGCATTTAGGTCTCAGTCCTTAGTCTAGACTTGGCGTGTCTCATTGACGAAGCGAAACAGTCGTCTAACGTTAACTTATTAAGGATAAAAATATATTCTACAAAGATTTTTTGGCCATTATAGTGCATATTTTCCAACGAACAAGAAGTTAACTATATATATACATATTTACACTTTTATTGGACTATGACATCCTCCGAGAAGAAGGTTATCTTAAAGAAGACGTACGGAGTCGCGTGAGCGTCGCAGGTTTCATACCCCAAGTCCACTGCCTCTTGGTCGTGTTTGTGAGCAATTGCTACGTGCGAGCTCGGATGGTTTCATCCGTTCTGTTTTCTTTCATTCACGCGTTCACTCAGGTCCAATATCCTTGTAAGCGCTTAGATATCTTGACTCGCTTTAGCTAAGTCCATTCCAAGATTACTGCATCTTCATCAAACACCGTCTGCGGCTAAAGGTCTATCCACATTAGGCTGCCGCGTGCCAAATGTACGCTGTGTGCGCAGACGGGGGGCAAACAATCGGCCCGAAGTGGCTACGGTTTGTTCTGCCGAACTTTGTGCATTATATATTATGTACACTCGTAACAGAATTGCCTGCCAAATGTTTGATCTACGTACCGAATGCTTCTTATACTAATGGAATAAGGTTGGGAATGCACTGCATGCGCGGGTTATAAATATGGAGATTACATTTCTCTAACGTGTTGACTGTTGATTCTGAATCCGGCGTTCTTCCTATTCGGATGCAGGTCGCAGAATAAATAGGGAAACGTAATTGGAAGCGTCTTTGAGGGGTGTTTTCTAATTTCGCTATTTAGTGAGAGTGAGTTTTCTTACCCTTGGGTCGGGGTATCTCATGCAACATTTTAAGGTTCTTACGCAAAAACATTTAATTGGTTTTTGATCGGAATACCGATTAAGAACACATAGTGATAAAACAATATCATAGAGTTAGAGAATCTTGTAGCGGTCAGCTTCACCCTTAAGTTCAAAATGTGTTGCCAACACATTGCCAACCTATCTGCGTGTACAAACAAACAAACTTTACCTCTTTTATAATATCTGTACAGGTGTACAGGCTAGGTACTGTCCGCGGTTTCACTCGCAAGTTTATTGGATAACGAGACGAGCGAGTCGTTTGCCTGATGATAATCATAACATGTGACCATTTACTGAGCAAGCGTGCTACAGCTTCTACCACGTCGTCTCTTTCCACCAGTGGCGCAAGTACGGATCTTTTCGGTCGATAAAATTCGATAATATTCGATAAAATTGACAGTTCGCTAAAGTGGGATTTATCGATACTCGAAACAATCGACAAAAGTTATTGAAGAGCTAGGTCGAATCCAAAGACAATATAGATGCTACTGCAATATTTTACGATCAGACTTCGGTACTCGTAACATTCTATAAATTTGTCGATTTCTTCGGTTCGACAAATTCATCGAACCGACTTCCGTACTCGCGCCGCAGGTGGGATTGTGGTCAAACGCTACTTCAGTCCGTAATAAAAATTACTATCGAGTAGGGAATAATTGACACATGTAGTGTTCTATTTCAACTTCAATCAAGTTGGCAATCCTAACGAAATGATAATAACTATCAGTTGAAAACTGAGAGTTAGGTGTTGGATGTGTGCGAGGGTGGCTCCCCAGTTGTTGACTCTGGTGACAGGAACCCGATAGTCGCAATAATATTATTAGTTCAATGGAAGGACGCTTGTTTGCTCAGACCGTTTTGAAAGATGATAGCTAATTTTGAAAACGGTCGTATTGGGTGCTATTATACTGTATGTCATTATTTCATCTATACGAGCCTTTGTTATGGTGTGCTCTTGGTTATTTATCATGTTCTAAGTTTTGTGCTGTATCTTTTATCGTTACAAAACGTAGGCAACTCCTGTGGCATAGTTCGTCGGTCGATGGACTTAACTGCTGCGGTACGTAATGTTTGCGGATTTGATTCCCGCATCGGGACACATATATTTAAAATGAGAATGTATTTGTTCTGTATTTAACGACATTCCTAGATACAGGGAATCTTATAATTAAAGGTCATTTTTTTTCTTTTTTTTATGTTATTTCGTAACGAGACGAGCTTGTCGTTTGCCTAAGCATAACGCCGGCCCATAACAACTGCAGTGCCACTCAGAACTTTGAAACACAAAGGCCTGCGCGGCACTGCAGTGCGCTCGTTACCCTGAGACATTAGGTATTAAGTCTCATAAGCCCAGTAATTTCAATGGATACTCTGCTCATCACACCGGAATACAGTAATGCTTGCACATTACTTGGCGGCAGACTTCACTCACAAAGCGGTAGTAACAACCCAGTCGAACACTCGCAGAAGAGTTAGTCCTCCAACAAAACTTGGTCTATTGTATGCGTAAATTGGGCGTCATTTAAAAAATATGATTATTTTTCTGCTTCAATGCGAATGTTCTTTTGTTATTAAGCATGTTATTAAGCCAATGTCACTACTTCATAATTATATTATAAATCCATCGTTGTTTCATAATCGTGTAAAATCCACTATTTTCACCGTATGGTCTGCCGTATCCACGGGTCCGTATACTTGTGTCCACGTGTGTACGTGCAGCGCCGCGGGCTCGCGCGCCTGACTCTCTATTAATTACGCGCGCACTGCGCCGCCGACACACGTGACGATATGACGGTACAAGATATTGGCAGAATTGAATATAATAAGAAAAACTAGATACGACGTACATTAAAGAGGCTGAAACATTGGCCCGGTTCTATAAGTTCTTCTAATACGAATAGAAAGTTACCGGTTTTGTGCGAATTGTGCGAAGCTGTGGGCATACTTAACATATTTTATTTTGCGATATTCAAAATTCAAATGTCTTGTTCAGTTTTCTTAATTCTCGATAGGATTGCTCGTGAAGTCTGCCGCCAAGCAGTAGTCTGCAAGCATTACTGTGTTCCGGTTTGATGAGCAGAGTATCCAGTGAAATTACTGGGCTTATGAGACTTAATACCTAATGTCTCAGGGTAACGAGCGCACTGCAGTGCCGCGCAGGCCTTTGTGTTTCAAAGTTCTGGGTGGCACTACCATCGTTATGGGCCGGCGTTATGCTTACCATCAGGCAAACGACCAGCTCGTCTCGTTATCTAATAACATAAAAAAAAAAAAAAATGATCGCGTTTAGTCACAATCACAATGGTAAGTGGCAATGTAGCGAGCTAAGGCGAAAATAGAACTAGCTCTCAAGTGCAACTACAAATGTATTTCCGATGGTCGCTGCAGCCTAGCTCTACAAAATGCCCTACCATCTTGCAAAATCAAATGTTTCTTTCAAGTACCACCATTCTATCATCCGTCAAATGCGTTTTTTCTGGTTCAGCATAGACTTACGTTTGACTATTATCTCTTGATAGTTGATAGTGATTATGGGCTCTTTTAACTCATTTATAAGTAAATTGTAGACGAGACCAAACGGGAACGCCCGCGCCGCTTCAATAGCAACCCACTTGGCAACCCTAACATAAAAGAATCGAATCAATGCAAAGCATAGAATGTTGCCACCCCACCCCAATATACAATAAAAATGGAGGTCGATTAGACCTCAAAATTTTGATCGAAAATTTTCTAAGTGTTTTTTCCTCAGCGTCCCGTATGCTATAGTCCGACCTCTGACACTGTTAATAAAATTCTTTTGACACTAAGTGAAAACATGCTCTAAATTCTAGTACCATTTCCGGTACTTAAATATTGACTAATCAGCGGGCTACCATCAATTCAGCTCACGAACATAAATCTGTACCGCGTCACAATAATTACCGCCAATAAATTAACTTTGCCCACTTGTCCCGATGTCTATGATAAGATAAGACTTGCTCCGTTGATCAACGGATTCTACTATAATTTATACCCACGTTTAGTTAAAATATAAGCGTGTTTCTACGCCTACTAATATAAATTTCTGTTTGTTCGTGTGGGTTCCGTGCTAAAACAGTTGGGTTGTGAAACTCTCACAAACAGTAAACAGTTGTATGTATCTGTGATACGAGCCAGAGCTGTCGCCACGGCTACTTCGGCAGAGGGGCTCAAGCGGCACAACTATGTTCCTCGACAGTTCGAGCGGAGAGTTGTGCTGAAAACCAGTCGCCACACAGACTTTGCCTACGCATCACACAGCTAGTACTACTCCTATTACCAATATAATTACCAAATTGTTAAAAACCGTGGCCGTTGCGATCTCGCCGCGTGCACTCCCTGAGGAAGAGCGTCGGACACGCTCGAAACTTGGGTCGAAAATATCGACAAATAACGTGAGTTATAGATGGTTTTTTAACAATTTATAATGTGTGATACGAAAATTTTAATAGTAAAAATTTAATTACTCTTAAATATGTCTGAAATAGTGTACGTTATATTTAGCAATAAATGTTTCTTATTACTTATTCTTACTCTCCATTATGCAAGTAACTCGGAAGCGATTTCTTTTGTGAGTGACTCCACACTCGAGAGAATTGGAGCTCGTTGCATTTACAAACACCGAATGTTGGTTGGCGTGAAAATTTTAGAGGGAGACAAAAAAACGGCTAGCAGAGTCACTGGGCGGTATTAGTGAATACTTACTTTCTCATTTAGTAGAGCGCAGGTCAATCACTGTCTCAGTATTTAGTATCTGGAGCGTTCTATCGCTCATCTGGAACTAATTAAAACAGTGCCTTGCATGATGGTAAGTGGCCGGCATTCTGTAGAAACAGCAGATTGCTGTTCAATAAATTGAAACTCAATTTTTATTAACAAATTAGATGTTATGGTGCCAAGATTGTTATCTCTATTGTTAGGGTTGTAAAATCCTGTTGTTTAACATATCAATACTACACCATATGTACACAACTTGGCTGGCTCCACTTGGCGGTCGAAATAAGATACCATTCGATTTACTAAAGAGCTCAAGTCGACCGCCGGTTAAATTGAAGCAGATAATTCGTCTAATGTCCAGCTACACACTTGTTCCCCTGATATACCTCAATTCTTATGTCTCAAAGGCGCAGTACCTAATTTCAATTACTGTGGTCAAAAATAGTAATTTAAAAAATCTTTGTTTAACAGTTTGAAAAAAACCTTTTTTATGACTGGTCAACAAGAACAAGAAATTAACTGCAACTACAATTCAAAACCAGGAGCTCACACGCGGCTACTGGCTTGTTCTTCTGAGCGCGATAAGGCCCAGGCGTTAGTAATTAGGCGGACGCGGGAGCGGGCGATATTTCACGCCTCGCGAGCGATACTGGCGAGTTATGGGACCGTTATCTAGATCGAAGCTGTCGCAATGTACGAGAGCTAGCGAGTTACACATTTACATAAAGTTAATGATATTTGTTTTTGTTCAATTATGGACCAGATAAATAGTACTATTAATTTCTCAATTAATGGAAATATTAATTTTCTATGTTTAGAATATTTCTAACAGAAGCTTTTGGTTTGATAAAGGTTACTATTAATGCTTCTTAACCAAGGCCACTCCATTAACATCATACTCTTGTAAATTTTTATTTTATTTTTGTGGTTCAAAACAATATGTAAACATTAATGTAATTACTTTTTTATTAGGTTTCAGACATTTTAGTACACATTGAATTATTTAACTTTTAACTGTTTGATGACGTATATTTACCTAAGTTATTTTAATGCCTAATGCTACATAAACGCAATAAAAATAATTAGAAATTGCTTATGCCTAATTTTCGCGACAAGCTGAGAAAATAGAGTTCAGATAAAATTTAATAATTCAGATAAAATTTATTCTCAGTTCAGTTCGATCGCTATGGCGTGTAATTTGTACCAGCGCTTCCATTTAGCTCCGCGCAAACCTCGGTACCGCGCAGTGATGCGATCTGCAATGCAGCCTGGATTGATTCATCTTCCTGCAACATTAATCTTTTGAGATTAGGAAGTAACATTCTGATTGCAGAGGTTTGACGTAATTAGGTGACACCCAACAGTAGGCACCTTTTCATCTAAAGACTAATCTGACTTTTTTAACATTGCTTCATGGCTATGTAAATAAAGTAAAAAAATAAATAATAAAGTATGTTGAATTTTGAATTATTTAACTTAAAAATATTGTTCTAAAACGACTTCAAAAAAAGAAGATATCAATTCGTTTGTATGTTTGCTAGTGGCGATGATACTCGATTTCTTTGCCTTATTATCAATCGATTTAAATAATTGCTTCTTTTAAGGGTAGGGTATAGGGTGTTCACAAGGGTGGTCTTTTAATATATTGTATGAAAGAATTTTACACCTACTACTATAGTTTGAAACTCGGCTCAGCTCCGCACCTATGTCTTATACCAAGTTATGTGCGGCTTTAAAACGCTCTAAAACGGTGAAGAAAAACGTCCTAGCTTGTTCAAGAACCACAAGATTAGAGGACATGTGACATCCACCAAAGCCACAATGGGCCCACGTGAATTATGATCCATGGTGTGTCACTCTCTGAGAGAAAGCCAATATCCCAGCAGTGGGATCTGATGATGATGGTGACCACCTTCTATAGTGTAACATTGTGGGATAAAATTTAATACATCGTGATATATTGATCGAAGGCGGTTTCAGCTTTTTAAAAGCAATTTGACGTTTCTTGTACTTATAATACAAAATATTAAAGCCTGATAAGAAAAAGTACATTTAAGAGCACATTAACTAGCGTAGATTTTCGCGAATACCCTTACATCAATAAAATGCGGTCATAAAAGTGCAGTTTTATCATAAATACACTCATTCCGTCTCGATACTCTCTGGATAATAAAATATGCCGGATCCGCGTATCCGTCGCGTTTATTCCACCGTATATCACGGACGGCAGACGGAGTAATGTCTGTCCGGAGGTTGGGTGCCCACTGAGAGAAATCAACTGTATTAATCGCGCATACGGCTTATTTGCGTTAGCGTACAACAAACAGTATAGCGGATGGAAAATGTCTGCAAATCTATTTATAAACTGAATCGATTTATTAACTGTGGCATTACAATTAGCTTCTACGGTGTAGAGGTTACGTGAACAATGACGGAGTGCAAGAGCTGCGGGTTTGATACTATAAAATGGGAAATATTTATAAGTCAAAGAAAAAAAAGCTTCTATTCAAACAGTTTATTAGGGATCACTTTCTATGTTATGCGATTTTAAAATAATTATTTTTATTTTTATAACTAAATTAGAACCTTATTTTTATATTAAAAACTCGTGTTTTAATGACGTTTGTTTGACATTACCATCAACTATAGATGCCGTATTCACAGAAAGAGATAGAGTCGTGTGGAATACCAAGCCCATATCGTCTAAAAATAAATAACAGGTACAGAGTCAAAATTAAAATTTGCAATTAAGACAATAATTTTAATGTAATTTAGTTAATATTAGCACCCTTATTTACCTTTTCCGTTTCCCTCTCCTACCTGCCGTATCTGGATCTAAACGTCCCCATTACGGGCTCCTCTGTCGCGTAATTCCGTCCAGATCGCTATCTCCCCACAATAACGCTATCGCGGATCTCTTTATCCGCGACCGCGCCTTTATTTTTGTTTACTGTGCCGTAGTTTTGTCGCCTTTCGGCGCGGTTTGAGTACTTGGAGTCAATTTTCAAAATGTACTTTAAGTCCACTCTCGTATTTCTGGGCACTGGGTTGGCTTGGTCTGACGGGGCACATGCCTATTCAAGAAGAAAGACACTCTCCAAATATATTAATAAACAATAAATAAAAGTGTCAACGCTTGTTTTTAAAACTAACAGAAAAGACGATAATTTTAAACCTAGCCGCTCTTTTATAAAGTGTGGTTGTTTCTTACGGAATTAATAAAAATGAACGGGACATAAAAATAATATTATTATAAATAGTAATTTACATTATTGGTTTTGAGTTTCGGAGTTTGTAAACTCAACTCATTTCAGTTCAGTGTATCCCAACCTAACGGCTCCGCTTGCAAATGAATATTATTTTTACGAGGTCTGTCTGCTCGAGCTTTATTGACGTTAAATCTTGATTCCACTTGACGAGACGTCGCGCGACTAGTGCGTTCGCATGTTTTGATCATTTACGTTGTGGGTTGTGACGCGTTGCGGCGACGCGACGCTTCTGATCGAAGCAAGATGAAACAGCGTTGTTCATTTGAAAAATACTACACCTCACTATTTGGGACGTACATTTCTTTTGTATAAATGAAAACTTTACCTGAAACCATGACAAAAAGCACACATATTATCAAGTTTTTTGTTACATTTCGAAAATAATTAACACTGCACTTTTAGTTTTACAGTGTCACTTAATTCTGAATACGTTGTTTTTACAAAAAAAAGCTTACGGTATTCATTAGGATCACAACATCCATTCAAATCTTTGAAAGAGATAGTCTTCCGTCATTGAAAAATATAGTAGATAATCTGTTGTTACTGCCTAAATTGACTAGCAAGGACTAAATACTAAATATGTAATTATTATTAAATAGCAAAACTTAATAATTAGCACAAAATAATTATCAGCCAGAACCGTTTTACTGACGTATCCAACCATCAAATCGAACTGCTTACAAAAATACGCGGAAATTTTTTAACACTTCAAAACACCTAGTTCATTTTATAAACGAAAGCTTCAGTCAGTTCTCAATGTCTGCAGACGATCACAAAACTCATCCGTCAGTAATTTAATTGATTAAAACCGATCGCGGTGGGCGGGGGTGCGGGGTGCGGGGTGCGGGCGCGAATTATCATATCTGTTATTTATTAGTCGACCACCGTGCTGCAGCTTAATGCTGAGTCTGTGAGTATAGGGGCTGGTGGTAGGTTTCATTACGAGGGAGGAACCTGGTACCTTGCTGATTGTATTACAAAAAAATAAATGTTAAAATTACAAGACCCACTGCACATTAATTCATCGTACACAAAATGTTTATCTACATCTTCTATACAACTATAAAAAAAAAAAAAATTGAAGTGTCTGTTTGTAATGTCAAAATTACAAACAGACACTTCAGAAAACATCTTTTTACTGAATGCATATGGAAGTATTTACGGTACCTATAACAAAAACATAATTTTAAAATTTAAAATGTTTGTCTATCTGTCGGATTATTCCGAGTTATCTCCGAAACGGCTAGACCGATTTCGATGGAACTATCACTGGCAGATAGCTGATGTTATAAGGAGTAACTTAGGAGAAGCCGCGGGGCACAGCTAGTTTACAATAAATTGATTGAATTACCTGATTGTTATCCTTAATTTTGTGTAACAGATTTAATGTTTAAATTGCAGAATAAATGGAAGAAACCACGCATTATAATAGGGATTATTATAACAAGGATCTTTTTTGTGTTCTTGGTATGCAGTAGTAAAAGTTTTGTATTGCATTGAATTAAATAACGCTTGGCAATAAGTTTGTACACTTTTATTCCAATCCAACTTTTATTCGTGGAGATTATAATATCGCGACTGTTACGGTAAAGATTAAGGCGTAGATCTATATAAAACAACAAAATAGTTTTTTAAATATGAAGAAAATTAAAAATTAATTGTTTGGTAACTTAATTTTACTCGTAATTAAATGAAACGCCTTCCCCTGAACTATTCTGTCCACAGGGCCCATTGGATTCCGGGTCACGTCTCGCGATTAATCCGACCCTTCGGCCGGAGCCCCGGTCCTCAGGCCTCGGAGGGAAATTAATCAGAAGAATTTAGTATTTAACGTAATAACGTCTGCCTGATGACGGAAATACTTTAGGTAAAATGTATTTTTTTTTGGGTTTTAATAAAAATATTTAGGGAATTTTAATTGTTTTTATTTATTAAAAATATATGTTTTCGGGATAATCATTTCGAGTTAGATCTTTATTATAATAACAGAAAAAATAAACAACATAAACTAAAATAACTAAATAAAATACACACTAATTTATTTTCAATCTTAATCTAATAATCCGCTACCAGTAGGTAGTTTCGATTTTGATGTTCATCGAAAAAGAAATTAATTTAGTGCTACTAGTACTTTAGTATAGTAGGGCCGATTTATCAATAGTCAGATAGCGTCCTGTTAGATAATTCCCTGAATCATCTAAGTCTGTGCTGAAGACCGACGTAAATACATTTTATGGCGTTCTAAAGAAATAAACCTTAGGTAGCTAACGGTCCATTAATTTTTTAAATGAAAGAAAGGCCCGAAAAACACACAAAAAACACGAAAATTAATTGATTGGATAGCAATCAGTTCGTTAAAGTGCAATCGGCCCTTAGTGGATAAATCAGCAGATACTAAAGATGCAAATACTAAATAGTAAGTTAATCCCCCTAAACTACATTCGCTTTAAGTAATGAGTGCTTTTATACATTAACCATGGCCCACCTGATATCGTGTGCTGCGTGCCCTGTCACCTGCGCGCTACAAGACGAAACTACGAAGCTACAAAATGACAAATAAATACGCTAAAAATACGCTATTTCTGAAAAAGGGTGAAACTTCGTGATACAACCATAGCGTCGTAGGCGTTTTCTAGTGCTCACCTGGCGAGCCTCATGTTGTAAATTTGTCGTAAAGCACCTGTCGGAGTGTTTCGGCAACTGCACTTGAGAACCAATTCTAATCAAGGTTTGCGACATCTTCGACCATTATAATCATTATTGTCGCTTAAGATCAGGTGATGTCGTCAAACGCGAACCTATCGATATAGTAGATAAAGAAAAAATCTTTTAATAACTAAATGCGTCTCGTCTTACCCATTTGCGACACGTTTTATTTACCAACGAACATCTTCAGTACATTGTTCATTTTTCGCCGCGTCTGGGATTCGTCTCACGAGAGCCATTGAAATGTAAAAACCTCAATTTAAAAGTTCGTCTGGAGGTGAATAGCAGATTAAATATAAATTACCGCTTTCGAGCCAGACGACGACGTTTCCATTGATTAAGATAATCTGCTTGCAGCCGTGCCGTGTACGTCAGTGAATCCCAACCTTACATCCCAGAGGATTAAGGTGCCGCCTGCTTGACGGCCGCACTATTTTAAACTTTAAGTGTTCACAGTTTAGGGCGGTAATGGTTTGGAAGTTAATGACGGATTCTTTGTATGAGGGTAGTTTCTTAAAGCTTGCCTGGAGGTGTCGGGTTCCCTTTATGGATGCACCTTTGTGAGATTTCGTCAGGTTTTTGTACAATGTTACAACGTTACCGGTTTTAGTGAAATGTGCATTGTGACACCTACTTAGTGAGGCAGGTGAACTATCTTCTTTTCTTGCCTTTTTTGAGATATGTTTTTAAATCTTTTGATAAAAAAAACGCAGCTTATGGATGGATATAAAATAATTGTTAGGTACTTACTTTTTATATTTATTGCAAAGAAATCAAATTGTATCCTCAGGCAGATGCAAGACTTTCCACTATTTCTAAAATTAAGCTTTTAGTATGCTTTTCATATTTTTTTTTATTTGATAACGAGACGAGCTGGTGTTTTGCCTGATGGTAAGCGTCCATAACAATTGCAGTGCGGTGGAAGAACTTTGAAAAACAAAGGCCTGCGCGGCACTGTAGTGCGCTCGTTATCCAGACATTAGATACCGAGTAATTTCACTGACAACTATACAATACAATATAATCCACGCCCCCATCCCCATGCTCTATGGAGCACCCTTACGTTCTTACCTGCCACGGCGCTGACGAGTGCTTTGGCCTTCCTCTCCGCAAGCTGAAGTCACTATGACCGCGCGCCCCACCTCATGGCTGTTGCTGTCCAAATTCGATCCCTGCTCGTATAGGGCAATACTCTCAAGGATCCCAAGGATCTCTATCTACACCGATATAAATGATGCATTGCCAGCGGGAGCATTGAGAGAATTGGTCGCCCACGGCAGCACACCCAACCTCTCTTCACATCCAATTTTGCGTGCTTGCCTGGTCTTGCCAGGTGACCCCGACAGTAAGGCAGCGCGCCCCACCTCACAGCAACGCTGTGTCATGCTTGTCTTCAAGGAAGTAATCACTCTGTTTTTAAAAACACCAGGATGTATTAGCAATCATGGCATCACGCAACATTGGGTTTTTATTTATATACTTGTCTGTCCTTTTTTTTTCATCTTTTATGCATGTGTAAAACTGTAATGTTGTGTGATGTCCTGAAATAAATGTATTTTCTTTCTTTCTTTCTTTCTTTCAATCGCCGTGGAATGAATAACTTTTGGAAACTGTATCAATGGTTTTTGATAAACGTAAGATATAATAATACAAAAAATAAATCACCTTACCATTTGAACAGCATCCATAAGCACGGTAATAATTCAAACATGTTTCCCTATCTCTCGCATCCACCATCGATGCTGATACAGAGATGTAAGGTATTCAATATTGATGTTAATCGACTTACGTGTGCTGCACTCGGAACATAAGATGTAGAACATGTGAGGTGTTGAACGTGGGACATGCATAATGGAACTCATACATTTTATGTATGACGCACGCAGATACGAAACATTTTTATGATTGTATTGGAGATGGGAATGTTATTGCGTAAATTATGTTGTTTGGTTGTGGGACAGCTCGTAAATATAATAATATATCTGTTACATGTAGTGTAATCATAAGTTTGGGAATTTACGCGGTATTCCACTAACGCGTAAATTCCTTGCCTGCAAGATTTTTTGCCTATTCATGTATATTTTCGTATGGTTTTCCGCTAGAATAACATACTTTGCGACTTATTTAGTACTTATTTAGAATCTTTTAGAAACAAAAAATGGCATTTTCATTCCACTACTGAACAATTTTACCGAAAGAATAATGTTGAAGTCAAAACAGTGGAGTATATTATATATAACTGGATATAGTATGGCACTATATTTATTAAAATGCACATCACATAGTCAAATCAAAAATAAAATGATAAACCCCACATCCCTAAGGTGCATGCGTCTCGCATTCAATTTAAATCGATACCTCGCGTCATCCGATTCTGATTGTTCGCATTGAAGGCGATAACTTATGCCCGACGCAGATTTGAGAACCCTCCGCTTTTTTTATTAATGTCTTGAAGGGAAATCGGTTTTCGTTCAGGTTTTGCGTGGGGGGTCGGGTATTTTTGTGTTATCGAACTGCCGGGAATAGTGATACGATACTCCCACTACGCTGATCAAGTTCGGGTTTATTCTAATCTCGGACTAGAATCCCTGCTCAGTGATTTGATAGAAATGGTATTTGGACCATAATGTATGATCTATAATCTATATCTTTAGATTAACTTTGACATAAATTTAAACGCGATCCTATCTGATGCTCAGCGGTGACGTAGCACGCTTCATAAAACAATCTTATCCACTCTCCAACAAAATCTTCCTGCTAATCAGAAGCTGGCAAAGTATTCCACTCTTCAGATGTCGCGTCAGTATAAAGACAGTAGAAGCAATTGTCTTGTAAGGAGGGATGTTATGTTAGATGTAGGGTATAAGAAATAGCTAGTTAATAATGGCATGTAGTCCGGTCTGTACTTAGCTAATTTATAAACAATAGACAACGCTATAGCGCTTGTCTATTGTCTGGTCTTCTGATGATGATATGGAGATGAGCTAATAATAGAAAATCAATTTTATCATAGAAATGCCAAAATGTATTCTGTAAAAGACCAACAGACTGGTAGCTTTGCGTCGGTTATTGAGACTTTTGTAATTAGTTGTAACCATAACAGATAAGTTATGATTCAAAACAAAACCAATAAATTGTATTTTTGTCGTGAGACACGAAATGCCTCAAAGCCAAATAGAATATTATGTAAGTAGAAACCGAAACAAAGACCGACTTAATCAAGGCTCCAATAAGTTCCCGAGTTCCGCCTTCAACTCGCCCTCAATAGCGGCCATAAATAAAGCCAACGCATAAATAAAGATGAATATCATCAAAGCCACCATATTTAACGTCGCGCCTTTTCATCGCTTCATAATTTCGCGTCAGCACTTCTTCATCTCAATCACAAGATAATTCCTTTAGAAAGAGACCGACAATATTACTGAACACGTCAGCAAAGGAAAACCAACCTTACTCCGCTGTTGATAAACCCTAGCTGTGTTGTATATAAAGTGGATGTTAAGTACGGTAAATAATTTAATAATTAAATCGTCTTAAGACATTGTCTTACAATGAGACTCGACGCGAGTCGGCGGGCGCTCGCGATAGACTTGCGACTTGGATCGGCGTGTACAAAGCAACTCCTACTTAACTGAGTTTACTGTTGCTTGCGGAGATAAATGATGGAGTAATTGTCGAGACAAGTGTTTAGAACTTACAATTGAAGAGGCTAAAATTAATTTGTGTCTATTTTTTATCATCTGAGTTATTTTCTTTAGAGACAAACGGCGTTTCGCTTCCAAGTAATTAAGTGTCGATATCATTAGCGCAAAAGACAAAAATGTAGGCTATTAATATAATTTCGACCCTTAAGTATTCTTCAATATCATTTATAAAAGGCCAAAACTTGACATATTCTACTCATTAAAAAAAAAAAATTTAATCGGTTTACAATTGGCGAAGACACCGCGTAACATCACAACAAAAAAAATACAGACGAACGGAGAACCTCCTCCATCAGCTACCGTTAGGGCAAAAAAAATGTTTACACAAAACCATTACAATTAAATAACTGTACTATCACATCACCAAGTTTTATGAAAATAAATCATTTGAATTTGAATTTTGGAAATCGGTTAAAAATAGAAAATGATTAAGAACACAAAGCCAGCCATCCGACGGCGGCAGCTTACTGAGATCATTACCATTCTCTCGATCTCAGTTACCACTAAATTCTGAGACTTAACCCTTAACTGTCGCATGCATTGTCCGGTAACTCCGCTGACCCCGCAGGGTTAATAACTGCGGGATATTAATTGCCAGGTTTTATGTCGGGCTCGGCTGCCTTAATGGTGGTTGTGCCTGTTTGAATGGATTTCTTGTTGTTTACATTATAAGTGACGTTTGTCAAGTATTGTGCTAGGAGTTGGTTTAGTGTAATGTGTATTTACATACA
Organism: Crocallis elinguaria; assembly: GCA_907269065.1. Classification (NCBI taxonomy): domain Eukaryota; kingdom Metazoa; phylum Arthropoda; class Insecta; order Lepidoptera; family Geometridae; genus Crocallis; species Crocallis elinguaria. The sequence goes on from OU026068.1 coordinate 33,879,050, forward strand.
CTTCACTTCTTACCACTGGTGATTTTTTTTTTTTTTAAACAATTTTTCTAATTCTTTTGTTCTTACGTTTGACCGCTATCTCACCTGCTGGTGAGTGACGATGCGGTCGACAATGAATCACGCGCGCTTGCCTAGAAGATACCTATTCTTTCCCGCCTTGAAGGTTGAAATAGCCCAGGTTATAGTGACTCTGGCAGAGAGTTCCACTCTTTAGTGGTACGCAAAATAAATGTTGAAGCAAAACGCTTCGTGCGTAAAGGTGGAACATCAACCATGTATCGATGGCGCTTGGCTGAAAGTCTAGTCGTCCGATGATGGAGGGGGGAATTGAATTGTGTAATTCCAAAGCACACTCACAGAAATGTATCCGATAAGCTAGCAACTCTACGGCGATGTTCAAGGGTCTGTGGCCTTGCTAACGAGTCATACCCTATGAGCTTCGTGCACTATTAGTTAACGAAACGAGTTAGTCGTTTGGCTGATGGTAGAGATGGTACACTCGTACTAAAGACGCTAAACACCCCGGCGTATAACGGTCTATAACGGCCGTTAAACAAAGTTATGAGTGTTCGTAAGCCCCGACTATATTGTCGGGATTAGCACTCGCTTACAGGTCTCGACTGGGGCGGGCGGCGGCCGGCGGCGGCGGGCGTAGATATTATAATATTCACCGGTTTTCAAGTTGCGATTATTTACTGACTTTTATTTTTTTTATTGATACCAGGTGGTAGGACTATTTTGCGAGTGTCCGATTGGGTTGGTTTGGGTCTCGAGATCAGCTGCTGAAACGTTAAACAACTATGATAGGTAGCGCTAAACAACTCTTCTGATTTCAATGAATAAAGTGTTAATCGGCTTGTTATTATAGTCCGGGAGATACTGGCTAACTTAATAAAAAAAAAAAAATATGATGGATGTTACGTCCAAAAAAGTGTGGTTTCTGATTTTTCTCCGTAGTGTTGTTACTTACACTTTAAAAAAAACATATATGAAAAATTATTATGTATTTTGTGCTAATGAATAATACCCTGCAATAAAACTATAAATTAAGTAAAATAAAATAATGCTTTGTGCAGCAGACGTTAGCGTTAAAGCTGGAAACCCTAAAATGTGTGCATAAAGGACATTAAATGAAGTTATGGCGTCCGTGAACCTGCGCTGCGCCTCGACCGGAGGATTAGCTCTCTCACTAGTTTTTGGAAGGACATGGAATATTCAGGATATTTAATCTTTACAATAATGACCTCTTGAATTATATTTTTTTAATAAATTCGCTAATGTAAGGTCGATTAATTAAACTAAAAAAATAATTAAATATGGATTGAAGTTGAATTTTTTGTATCCGTAATTTAGTATTTATTTGTTATAGGTATGTTTCGTACATTTTGCAGTGTTTATTGCCAGTGTAATTACACTTATTTTTGTTGTTTTTTGAGTTTTTCTTGTTCAGAAAATGCTTTATTTCTGTGTTTAATGTTAGATGGTACCTCAAAATAATGCTTATTGATGTGTCCATGAAAGACGTGGTCAATTCATAGTAAAAATCGTTATTCATTTTTATAATAATCACGTAAATCTAAAGCATAGTAAATAAAATATCTTGCCGCATAGGTAATTAACTATTATTAGCTAAAATTAAGCCTTTATTTGTGCAACCGATCACAACTGTCTCTATCTAGTAAGTCACTCCGGCGACTCTACCGACTCTACCCACCTCAAATAATCCTAGCTTACGTATATTTATGAGCATCGAGGGCTAGTATACTATTATTTATTCTGTGGCGCTAGTTAGCGCTGTTTGTCCCCTACTCTACAGTTATACCTATTTAAAATGGAATTAGGAGAGCTTGTTATCTTCCGAAATACCGTTCATCATGAAGGGATGGGATCGCGAAAGGCCTAATGAGGTTTAAGGTTGCCGTTTTATCTCTACGATCTAAATTAAAATGTACTCTACTTTGACTCTACATTTTTGGCCACATGGGAACTCGTTTCGGTATGTTCTTAATTAACTTTAATAAAAGCCTTGGGGTTCAATTTAAGCCGAATGGTTCTTCCTTTTTTCGAGAATTTAGGAAACAGTTATCTTTTTTAATTCTATTTTTTCAATTGTCAATACTATAAAATATTATAAAAAGGTAAAGATTGTCTGCTACAGCTAATCAGTGGAACCATTAGTTTAATTCTACAATTCTTTCACTAACAGGAAGCTACAGTATCTTTGAGTGCTACTCATATAGGCACCTCAGTCCTTATTAAACGCGTGCGAGAGCGCGGGCAGAAGCTAAGTTATTACATAAGCGGGTCGAATAGAGAGCTTTCTTTTCTACTCGTAAATTAAAAAAAATACAACCTTATTAACAGGAAAACAGTTTCAAATCATGCAACCACGTGTCATATTTTTTAATTAAATGAACGTAACGTCTGTGCACATGACTAACGTCAGATTTACGGCCGTGTGGCCGTGGCCTTAGGTCCATAAACAACATTAATTGTTGATTGTGAACAATTTAATTTATTGGTCGCTGTGTCACTTTCAATTAGAGGTGGGAATTATGAATCTAACGATTTTGTGTCCTGTCTCTTGTAGGTTGCTATGAAAGCAATGGGTATAACAATACCCACGACTTGTATACACAATATGTACTTTAACTTTAACTCCCACTAACTACTTAACTACTCTTGGTAGTTAGTGGGAGGACTAAATCTTATGCGAGTGTCCGTCTGGGTTGTTACCACCGCTTTGCTCGTGAAGTCTGCCGCCAAGCAATAGTGTGCAAGCATTACTGTGTTCCGGTTTGATGAGCAGAGTATCCAGTGAAATTACTGGGCTTATGAGACTTAATACCTAATGTCTCAGGGTAACGAGCGCACTGCAGTGCCGCGCAGGCCTTTGTGTTTCAAAGTTCTGGGTGGCACTGCAAATGTTATGGGCCGGCGTTATGCTTACCATCAGGCAAACGACCAGCTCGTCTCGTTACCAAATAACATAAAAAACAAACAGCAGAACCTTTTGCGTTTTCTGAATTCATTGTTTCAAACTGACTCTCATTTTCTTTAATATTTTCATCACGTATTCCGTCTGCACCGCGTCTGCTCCAAGACAACTTGCAAGTTGTGACGCACTATAAAATGTTATTTTTCACAGGCTATAAAGCAATTCCCGGAAAACCCCATGAATACGGATCAGGGAGTCACGACTAGGGAGTAGGGAGTCACGGCGTGTAGCGTGCTATTAAACTAGCCATAAAGTTTATGGCATCAACTGTGTCTCGTAAAATGTTAGGCGTTGTTTTTGCTCATTGCCCTCAGTAAGGCTGCCATTGTAATTTGTAACCGAGAACTACACTATTGGATAACAAGACAAGCAGATCGTATGCGTAAGCATAATTTCGGCCCATTACAATTGCAGTGCCATTCAGAACTTTGAAATACAAAGGCCTGCGCGGCACTGCAGTGCGCTCGTTACCCTGAGAGATTAGGTTATAGTCGTCTCATAAGCGCAGTAATTTCACTGATTATTTTGCTCACCAAACCGGAACACAGTAATACTTGCTCACTACTGCTTGGCGGCAGCCTACACGAATAAAGCGGTGGTAACAACCCAGACTGACAATCTAGGTTTTTAAACTGTCATGGTCATCAACACTTTGAAAATTATCATTAAAAACGGGATATTTACCATGTATATTACTCGAATCAAATAATATACATGGTAAATATCCCGTTTTTAATGATAATTTTCAGACTGACAATCGTCTAGCTAGCTACCGCCTACTGGTTGAAACTCAGATGCCAAGAATAGAAGTTAAACGTCAATTTATGGCGATTTAAAAAAACGTTTCGTATAACCGCTTTTCCGGCTTGAAACTAAAAATTGTCTTTAAAATCACATTTTTCTATCTCCTTTGAAATATGACCTCTTCTTCTTTATACAATTGCTTCAGTTCTCTTGCATTTAGAACTGAACTGTAATATTAAATCGTACACAAAAATCAATTTGATTTGTTCAGGTTTAAGGTTCAATATTGTGCTGATATTTTTTCCTTGGATGAAATAAGAATCAGACTATAATATTATATGGTCAAACAAAACTGGGTTTTATGTTAAATGTGATAAGATATTATTTTGTGTAGCGTTTTCTCCAGATGGTTTTAATCTAGGCATCGTCAGTACTTTTCGCAGTTGCAATTAGGGTTGCCACGACAAAGCACCGAAAGAGATTTCAAAGGATTAAATATTGCTATTACACGGTACTTTTGTGCGACGGAAATATGACTACGAAAATGAGAAAATTTTCCAGAAATTAGTTCTTTTATTTTTGAGAGTTTTCGTTCGGTGAGAACTTTTGTTGGTGAAAAGAATATGCAAATGTAGGGACGGCTATTTTTTTTTTGTAAATTGTAAGGGACCGAGTATGAATCAAATAGATTCGTAGAGTGAAATGTCATCGCCGAATGGCTAGCGTAGTGATGCTACATCTGCTACGTCCGACGTAGCACGCGCGTAGCGCAGGCACATCTGCTCGTAGACTTTGATACTGTTGTTTTATCTCGGAATTCAAAGCAATGATCTTACTTGCAGCCTGTAGGGACGCCGCTGACGATCTGTAGGTCATTGGTTCGAATCTTACAATGAGATTAAGCTTTCGGTGAAGAAAAAAAAACGTGATGCAACCATAACAAAGTGGCTGGGCATTTTCTATTGCTCGCCTAGCTACCACCCTCGAGTAGAAAATCAATCGCCAATATTCTGGTAGTTGCAGTTGAAAGTAATATTTTAACTCTCATAAGTGCTCCTTTGGGGCCTATTTGAATAAAGCATTTTGAATTTGAATTTGGAAGCCAGTTCTAATCTAGGTGTAGCTTATTCAGCATATTCGACCACATCGTCGTGATCACGCGACATAGTGTTGACATTAGAACCTACTGAGTATATACAACATCTACGAAGGCTATATGTCATTCGCACCGGTGTAAGTTACACTCGGTGTTAATGCACTGCACTTGTTGTTAGCTCGTTAAGCGCGGCTCGGCTTACCTGCCGCTTGTAAAATGTCATTAACACACCGGATATTTGCTTGTTGGCTTCTGTTCAGAGATTACTGCATTCATGGGACTGAAAACATGAACTACATGACAAGAGCAGTAGTTCTTGTCATGTAGTGCAGGGTTTTGTTTGTATACATTATGAGTAGCTCTGAATGTTAAAATGCTGCTTACACGTTCTGTTTATTACTGGTTTAAATTCGGGACTAAGTTATTGTGGTGCCAACGTGACTATGTCTGTTACAAGAGATATACGACTCATTTGCAGTACAATTCTGATGGTAATCAAGTGAAAACAGATGGCTTTTTATATTTAACTCTCGATAAATTACTGATCGGGAGAGATAGTGGTCATATTGAAATAGTATCGAATGGTCACGATCGTAAGTAGTCTAAATAGCAACTCGTCTATTAATATTTCAACTCGTAATCAATGTGTTTCTCAGTCATCGTACCTCCGAGTCGTCCAAAACTACTGAGAAGAGATAGACAATCATTTTTGTACTTACTTATAATAAATACTCTTAGCTTAATCTTAAATTCGAACTATTACAAATGCAAAACTGTCTTTTGTTTCGTTTTTTTACACAGAAGCAGCGCAATAGATCGACGTGATTCTTAACCGACCTCAAAAAGGAGGAGGTTCTCAACTCGTCTGTTTTTTATGTGGCGATATTACTCGATTTTACTGGTAACTGTATTATTTGTTGATGAGGAGGGTATCACAAGGGTGGTCCTTATATAAATTTTACTAGAGAATACTACCCCTAAGACTGTAAAAATGGGGTATGAAATTTCAAATGTCACGATATTTTTTCGAAGTCTGATCCCGCTTTTTTACAAGATTTTTTTGCCCAGAGATACTTTATGGTAACATTGGCTACTTTTATCCCCGAAACATCCTCGGGTTTAGTGGAAACCTGCACGCGGGTGAAAGCTTGGAGTAAATAAATATTGGTCTCATGAGACTTGTTTTAATTCACACCGATGTGAGTTAAACGAGCGTGTAACGACACCTGCACTTGTTGCGAGTCGCGTTAAGTGCGCCCGTCGGGCAGAGCGCGGGCTATCTGCACCGTGTGGAATGTTATAATACGACGGCTACTTGTTAGTTTGCTTCTATTTACACGACTGCACATAAAAGGAGTGTATACCTATGTGTTTAGGGTTCAAGTACGTATGTGAGTTTCTTTTTTAATTTGTGATATTTTTAGAAATAAAATTTAATGAAATTATGCAATACTCAAATTTCTTTATTTAAATAGGCCCCCGGAGAGCACTCATGAAAGTTAAAATAAATTACTCTAAGTTCCAGTTCCAAGTAGGTTCCAATCGAGTAGACGGCAAGCAACATATGGCAAGTTTTATGCGGATAGCGCGGTACAAACCCTGTCCTCATCCTTCGTATATTTTGACTGACTGCGCAATACTACTTGAAAAAATCTAATTTATCTACATGAGTTCCCGAACGGTTAATTAAAGGAACTGTCTTTTTGTTTCAGGTACGTCCTCCCACGCGGAGCCTCCTTTGTTTAAGATTGCTCGTGTGGCGCAGAGGGAGGCTGGTAAGGGTGTGTCTGCACAGAGACTTCGCCTAGCTAATGATAGACTGTAACTGGAGCAAGCGCCCTGCTAAAGAGTGGAATTCGTTAGGTATTACTGTGACATTAGGTATTCCAGCAATTTTACTGACCACTCATCAAACCGGAATAGTAATGCTTGTACGTTACTGCTTGGCGGAAAACTACAAAGCGGTGGTACCCAAACAAATACTCATAGAACAGTTAGTTCTGTCACCTGGTAAACATATGACTTACACAGCTGTAATTTAGCCAACAAGGTCCAATAAACACACATCACTCTATAACTTGCGGATAATAAAGACAGCGTCCAATAAGTAATACGATCCATCGATGTCCCTCCTCCCCCGTCCTAGGGGACGAGAGACATGACATGTACTGATTTGTAATTTGGTACTTTATTGTATTACCGATCTTATTTTACCCTCCAACATCCAAAAAATAACCTTAAATTAAGGATGATAGAGTTTATTTTAAAAAGTAGGCCTGGTATTGGATTAAGATAAGGAAATTGGCTAGTAATTACGCTCTCGTAAGATGCAGCTTTTGAAACTAATCCGGTGACCGGAATTAGTTGCAGATGCTCTATTGTTTTGTGCACCTTCTGAGCAGTCGAACGTCGTGGATGGTCAGCGTTCATCATGGAGGAAGTAGGTTTAATTCCAAAACTAAACAAAATAAATGGTAAAATTTTGTTTAAAATTGATATGTATTATGTAAACTCTCGGTTATTTTCGTTGTATTAAAATAATGGATGACGTTTCAATTATCAGCAATCTCTTCCAAGAAATCAATTAATTATTTATAATAATTAATTGATTGACAGTTTCATTGTAGATTAGTCCTGTGTATTGAGACACAACGATTGGCAGTTGGCAGCAGGTTTTCATCTTGAGGGTGGTTCCATGGTAGATAGCTAGACAAATTCTCGAAAATGCCAACCCCACCAAAATAATTTATCTACAAATACATTAATAATGATGTTCTCAGAATATAATATTACAGAATCAATTAGTAGCTATCTAGTTACGCCCACTAACACTAATAATAATCCGTGTTACTCTATTAATAATGTCATTACAGCGATTCGGCGGCGAGATCAAATGTAACGTTACAACCACTGACATGTTATCATGTTCTACTAATTCACAAACAATTACCGTGAGCGGCTTACAAACGATCATATTATAAGTATCAACAATTTAGTAACCTTTACTACGTACGTTTGTTGTATTTTGACATTTAACTCTAATATTTTGACGCGTTAGCATTTAGATAGATTCCGTATGGTAATTATATAAAGTACTCTGGTCTTGGATGTTTGTGTTGTGTATCTGTGCGTATCATGTCACCTGTGACACAGGGAATCTTAGTGCAAGGGTATGAGTGTGTAAGCGTATATGTTAATTTTTAGTAGTTTTATTTTACGTTTGATCACTAATCATCACCCTATTAGTGATCATTGAAGGCGGTAAGCACACTCTAAAGCGCTGCAGACAGTCTTATTCTACAAAGTCAGGACTGACTCTCAAGTGTGGACAAAACACAACAATAGGTTTGACTAATTTTCATCTTGAGGATGTAGCTAGTCAGGTGGCGAAATGCACAATGTTGCATCATGAGATTTTTCTCCACCGAAAACTGAAGCTCGTTGTCTCAACTGTCGAACTGCAGGCCTACCAGCGTCTCTAAATGCAGCTCAGTTTAAGACTTGAAATGAAACGTTTTATAAATTCGTACTATGGTCTCTCCGTTTTATGACATAACGTTTTATATTCCGTTGTGTCAAAAGCAGAGCTGCTTGTAGTTTGCTAAGGAATTCGTTCATTCATTTTGTGATCATTTTCGTACTATCGTCTGTTAATTGACAGCTTCTCAACTTCTAGTTCGACAGTTAGCAGTCAAAGTTTGCGGTTCATAAAAAGTTACTCGCAGACATACTTTTTGTGAACCGTTTAGAGCAAAGAGTATATAATCACTACGTTTAGTTTAGAGTTTATTGCACAAACTACTAAGGGATACTACGTTTATTGTGTTTTGGAGAGTCCTAATCGAAAGTTAAAGTATTTTGGAGTTTTACGCATGCAAAGGTTTGCGCGCGCAATTGTATTCGATATTTAATTTTCATTCGATTATTATTATATTATTTTGTACAGTGCTTTCACATCTATTTACTTAGGCATATTACTATCTATACAGATAAATAAAATTGAAATGTTTGTTTGTAATGTCAAAATAACAGCTTTTTACTAAACTATGTAAGTACGGTACTATGAACAAAACACAAGTTCCGGCTTAAAAAAAATTAGGATTCCACGCAAAAAAAAACATGAAATTGTATATCTCCACGCGGATAAAACCGTGGGCAGCAGCTAGTCAGGGTAATTCACACAACCTCCTAAGATTTTTCACAAGCCTTCTTTTACATGCATAATCGACGCTACATTCCAAAGAGAATGTAATAACGGTATACATTCTTATTGTGAAATCGATTCTATTCTATGCGTTCTAAAACCTTTTTAAATGTTTCAACTTTGCATTGCAAACTTTTTACCACCAGTTTATATAATTATAATGTTACTGTTTTGTCATAATTAGACAACGATCGTTGTTTCGATAGTGAAAATATCAATCAAGCGTAATATTTTCATAATATATTTGAGAGTAAATTAGTTTCAATAAAACCATCGAAAACGCTAATTTATAGGTCCAATAGCAGCGTAATTAAGTTTTTGAACGAAGAAATCAAACACACCGTGCGAGCGAGTTAGCATTACGCACGCGATACATTTATCCCTTTCGCTCAGACGTATACAAGTCGTCGTGAGGATGTTTTAGTTCATTCATTCGGCTGAGAGTTAGTTTAAAGTCAGCGCTGCTTTAAACAGACAATAGTACGAAAAAATGTGGTTCATTTTAAGAGCTGCTTTTGAACTGCTCTGCTTATGAATCGTTTGTTGTTTGACGCTGGTAGGCCTCCTGGTCGGTGGTCGACACAACGACCACTTTACCATCAATATTTCAAAATCCAATAAAGTCGGAGTTCACAGTTTGGACTGTAGTTCAACTCTAAACTAGGTTTAATACAGGTTCATATAGCTTCAACTTCGAATTATATTAAAAGAGAATTTTGACATCTGCTGACAAAGCTAGCTTTGCATGTTTCGTGAATCACCGATTTGATCTTTGCGCGGTGAACAGCAAATACTTGAACTTCAGTTATTAGGTCTGGGAATTTGGATTTTGATGATATGAACTTCGTTTATGTCACATTTCCTACTACAAAGAGACGAAAACGTCAGTGATGTGATGACGAAGTAGTTACAGAAAGATGTCTCTAACAGGTATTTCTGGAAACAGAATTTTGAGCATTTTTGGAGAAAATAATTATAAACTGAAATATCATAAAAAAATAATTTTTGGTTTCATTGGGCTCCATTACATACATAAAAATGTTCTTAGAAGAAGAAGAACAGAGTTCGCAGATGAAGGCATGATATTTGATTGTCTTATGAAGTCTGCACTCTACGACTAAGTAATGTCATAGTAAATTCTTACGGTCTTACAGTGAACTACGACCTAACTCTTACAGCCTTACTAAGTTAATTTGCAAATTTGAAACATCCAACACCTAGCCTTTTCGCTCGGAAGCTTTCCGAAGTTGCGCCGAAGTAAGCTCGCTTTCCTTAACAGATTCGGGTTATGAAACCTTTAAAATTTCGCGCACCCACTCCGGAAGTTAACAAAGTGTTTGTTTGCTTCTTGTTTTGGAGCCGGGTTCTATGGAATCTAGGTCGACATTTTGTTTGATGTGTTTATGGTCTCAATGGGAAATAAATTATGTTTCATGTGAATGTATAATCAAGTTATTACTCTGCTAATTAAATTGTTTTATTTAAAATGAAGAATAAATGTGTAATAAGTTCCACTAATCAAAAATGTGCTTAATTGCTTCGTAAAAATACCACCAATTTATTATTATTTCACGCTAGCAGTGAATGAGAGTGGAAATACGCTAAGTCTAGAATAGATTATACTTGAGTAGGGTAGCTAGTTAAGAGGGAAATGGAAATTAAGCACAATTACAAAACAAACAGTGTTGTATATAAAATGTAATGGTCTAGCCAAATCAATTTTATGGTTTCGGTAGTATTTTATGGGCCATAATCCACCACGCGGGCCCAGTGAGGCTTGGTAGATGTCACCTGTCGTCGAATGATGTGGTTCTTGAACATGCAGGTTTCCTCACGATGTTTTCCTTCGCCATTTTAAAGCGAGTGTAAACAATCTACACATAACTTGATATAAGTCATTGGTGCGGGCCGAGTCGTGGTTTCGAACTATGGTGCGTCTGATTGAAAGTCGCACAACTTCTGGCTCGGACACACTCGCTCCATCTAATAATTACATTACATTATCAAAGAATATTAACCAAACACAATGTAAAATGGTCTACCTAATTTACTAAGGAAAAGACATTGCTCAACGTGTTTCAGTATCCAAACTGCAAGTCCATTAATAAGTCAATAGAAGTTTAATTGTTTGGTCTAACAGCGCAAGTTTGTCGGCGAGCGTGTCGCCTGTACACTCGCCTCCCGACCAGATTGGGGCTAGAATACATTTTCAATGCAGTATTGAAGGTTTGCAGTCGTTAGTGTTTTGGTTTGAGTGTTATGGTTGGAGTAATGGAGGGGAATTAGATTTTAGAAATTAGCTATGATGTTTTATTATTAACTTATTTTAAGGACTTTGAATTGAGCCATCTATTATTGAATTAATGTTGACGTAGTTTTGTGTTATTTATTTATTTATTTATTTTACACAATTATAACACCATTACAGTAAAACATAACCAATACGATGTTATAAGCAAATTTAAATGAGTACAGGTCCTATTCCATATGTCCACGTTTGACCACGATCTCACTTGATGGTAAGCGACCAAGCGTTCGACTGTGTAGCATGTTTTCTTAGAAGATATCTGTTCACTCTCATTTAGAAGACTCTCAGATTATATATGTCGGGAAACAAAGAAAGATGCCGACAAAGAATTCCACAGCTACTGTAGCTACTCTATAAAAAGTCTTAATTGTACAAACAGACAATACCGTTGACAGCGTATATTTCGAGCGTAATGCATTACTTGACTGTTTTAAGTTGCATATAATCTGGTCACAAGTAATTACTTCCTTGAAGATTATTAACCGGACATGGTTTCCAATGTATAACATGTAAATGACGTCCAGAACCAATTCTGAGAGCTTGTGTACTCCGCTGCACGGCCCTGTAGTGTAATACTAAACTAGTACAGAGTAGCCCAGGTGTTCTCTGCGACACGGCCAATGTTCCGTAATCGGCGCCGATCGCAAGTTAATCTGGTTATGTCTGGTTATCCGGCACTACACGCGGTGTGGTTGTCGACTTCGGGCGATTTAATCAGCTGATCTGGTTAATAGCGTTCTTCATAACGATGCAGATGTTTACGATATAAAATGGGACTGTTTGCAAGCTTTTTTAGTGACTTAAATATTGCGAAAAGTGTTTTGTGTTTAACTTTATTATACACCGGGATCCCGCGTGTTGTTCTTCTTTAGTACGAACTTTACAATGAGCTTGAGCTTTCGATGAAAAAAAACATCGTGCGTCGTGCATCGTGGTGGAAATGTTTCTTGTTGTACTATTGAATAACGAGTCGAGCGGTTCGTTTGAATAAGAAACACCACACCAGTTCCTAACAATTGCAGTGCCACTCAGAACTGTGAAACACAAAGGCCTGCGCTTCACTGAAGTGCGCTTCGTTACCCTGACACATTAGGTATTAACCTCGTAAGCGCAGTAATTTAACTGACTCCTTTCCTCATCAAGCCGGAACACAGTAATGCTTACACGGCACTGCTTGGTGGCATATTACACGAGCGAAGTGGACCACTGTTCTGCTTGTGTAGTCTGGGTAGGTACCAACCCGCCCGGACCGACATACGCAGAAGTGTTTATTGTAACACCCGATATTTTCTAGTGCTCCCCTGGCTAGCTACTTCCCTCAATATGAGAATGTGTCGTCCAGCACATATCAGTGTGTTCTGGTAGCGTCTTCAAGCCAGTTAAGGTTAAGCGGATTTGCCACAATATTAAGTCATCAACAACTATAGTTAATGACAGTAATTCCAATATAATTATTTACTTTTACAATCCAAATATGATTTATAACGTGTGATTTCACGTTCTTTTTTTTATGTTATTAGGTAACGAGACGAGCTGGTCGTTTGCCTGATGGTAAGCATAACGCCGGCCCATAACGATTGCAGTGCCACCCAGGACTTTGAAACACAAAGGCCTGCGCGGCACTGCAGTGCGGTCGTTACCCTGAGGCATTAGGTATTAAGTCTCATAAGCCTAGTAATTTCACTGGATACTCTGCTCATCAAACCGGAACACAGTAATGCTTGCACACTACTGCTTGGCGGCAGACTTCACAAGCAAAGCGGTGGTAACAACCCAGACGGACACTCGCAGAAGAGTTAGTCCTCCCACTAACAAAACTAACACTAACAACGTGTCCTCAGAATTCAGTTAAATTTAAGTAAATGCCAGTCCCACTTTGAAACAGTCCCAGCACTTAAGACAAATGAACCCTAGATCAGATAAACACCTACATCAGTAGACTGTGAAACTATCGGCCGCAACAATTGCCGACTGACACACTACAGTCTTGATTGTAATTAATGTACGGAACACGCGATCTGATATTTCTATTAGATTTCAGCTGGCTCGTGATGTTTGACTAAAACTCATAGTTTTGGAATGCTGGTGAGACCAACCAGATAAACGATCTTTGGATACTTTGGTTACAATTAAAATATATTATTTTTTTTTAACCAAAATAGGCTTACGTTTGACCACAATCTCACCTGATGTTAAGCGACAATGCGGTCGACGATGGAGCACGCTTGCCTAGAAGAAACCTATTCACTCTCGAATTGAAAACTCCCAAATTATAGCTATTGGGAAACACAGAGGCTGGCAAAGAATTCCACTCCTGAACCGTCCGTATAATGAAGGTTGAAGCAAAACGCTTGGTACGGACAGGAGGGATATCAACCATATATGGGTGACGCAGTGCCATGCCTCTAGACGTCCGTTGGAAAAATGGAGATGCTGGAATCAAGTTCTGTATTGCGTTATTGGTGAATGTGTGTATGCCTATCCTGATTAGTAGCAATGATGATAGTGTGGTCGCCCGCCGGTGTGAGTGGTTGTTGGTTCGGCTCTTTCCATGAGGCTAGACTTTCCATTGATATGCCGCATTTTCCAGTGCTAGTACTCACTCTAAAGTGAAAATTTGTCAATTCACTTATAAGTGTGTCCCGACAGCTATACTTAAAACCAGTCCTATTTTAGGTCCATCATGCTCACATCTTCGACGTTTACAAGACACTAACCTATTAAGAAGAAAAAATATAGCTATAAAAACAGTTGTGTGGCTAAATTTCATCATCCGTCCATTCACGAAATCCAAAAATGTTCATTTTTTTCTGTTATCAGAAAGGCAGAGTATCCAGTGAAATTACTGGGCTTATGAGACTTAATACCTAATGTCTCAGGGTAACGAGCGCACTGCAGTGCCACGCAGGCCTTTGTGTTTCAAAGTTCTTGGTGGCACTGCAATTGTTATGGGCCGGCGTTATGCTTACCATCAGGCATACGACCAGCTCGTCTCGTTAACAAATAACATAAAAAAATAAAAGACAACCGGAAACATGGCTGACTTGCGGTTCAAATATGACCGCGTGCCTAATAACGCCGCGCAATCACGTCCCTAAATCTCAAGCAATAATAAATAATGACGCACTCACACGAGACAAGTTTCGTGGCGCTCATGTTTTAATACTTCCTCGCACGGATGATTTACGAGGTGATTACGCGACGCGACGCGACGTGCGTCTTATGACGCGTTGTGTGACGCGCGCCTGTCGCAGAGTTGTGAATATGAGGGTGCTGAGGGTTTCGAGGTTAAATGATAATCGTTCGAGGCGATGATTTGCTAAATATGAGTGTACAAACGGTGTACGGTTTCGTCGTACGTTGTGTTTTTTTACCGACTTCTAAAAAGGAGATGTTTTCAATTCGGTGTGTATTTTTTAATGTTTTTTTATACTAGCTATTCGATAACAAGACGAATGGATCGTTTGCCTGATGGCATGGTGTAGCACGTCGAGCCTCGAATGAGAACTGGCTTCATAATGCAGCTGCAGGAACATACGGACAGGTGTATGATGACAGATTTTAAAGTGGATAATTTGGATAGATTGGAAATTCTCTTTGCAAATTATGATAGCACAGCGATTAAAAGCAATCAACATTCAAAGCTCGTATTCAAGTTTCAAACAGCAAAACGTGTGATTGCCTGTGGACGGAATGTATTGGATTCTATCTGTCTCACAATGGAGCAGTCACACGATTGGTTGCGCGCGTCGTGACTCCCACATACAACATTTCATACGGACAAGCCCGTATACTTAACTAGTTTTGTTTAAAACCGCCAAAATCAGAACTAAATCACTTTATTAAAATAGTTAAGTTTCCACTAAACACATTTTTTGTCATGGACATTGTCACACAAAAAGAGTCACAGTATGACACGTTTCGTATAGAATTTTATTTTATTGCGTTTTCTGTTATTTATTATTGTGTTACACAGCCTCCATTTTAAAATGACTCACACAGCTCTAATTCAAAACATCTTCCCTAAATAATAACATTATAATTCCAGTCGGGTCGGGCTAATGTGCGGTTGCAGCCACGCCGCGCCGCGAGCGACGCGTCGCCCGTGTGTGCGCACCTTAATTCCTATTTGATTGCTCCTTATTGCCACATTAGTGGATGATTGTAGGTTCTGTTCACACTTGCGACACGTTGTATGGTTTAACTAAAGTGGGTCTCGCCGCAAATTGCTGCCGAAAAGTGTTTCCGAGGATATCGTGTAGTTTTCGTCTAATGAGACTTTAAATTTGAAAACGTTCATGGATTGCATGTTTTCGTTAAAAATTAAGGTGGACTCGTTAGATTTTAAGACCTCGGAAATAAATGGAATATGTATTTTTTATTCTATTGGATAACGAGGGCCGTTTGCCTGTTGCCTGTATAATTGTAGTGCCATCCAGAACCTGGGAATACAAAGGCCTGCGCTGCACTGCTCGTCACCCTGAAAAATCAGGTATTATGTATCATAAGCATGGGCTTATGATAACTATATGGGTAGGTAATTTCACGGACTGGCTCATCAAACTGGAATGCAGTAATACATGCACATTACTGCTTAGCGGCAGACA
Organism: Crocallis elinguaria; assembly: GCA_907269065.1. Classification (NCBI taxonomy): domain Eukaryota; kingdom Metazoa; phylum Arthropoda; class Insecta; order Lepidoptera; family Geometridae; genus Crocallis; species Crocallis elinguaria. The sequence continues at coordinate 33,895,007 of OU026068.1, forward strand.
CGAACAGAAGGATTAGTCCTGCCACCTGGTGTTCGTCTATTAAATTCGGTTCTAGTACTTACCTCGTACACTCCTAAACATTACAACATCGCTAATCAAATCAACTTTTTTTATTGTTCAATAGTCTTGAAAGACGCACCACTGTGCCACATGTACCAACAGTAAAATGACCAAACTTATCGCTAAAAGTGATTTCTTCAAGTCAAACTTTTGTATGGTCAGAATATAACTAATGATAATATAAATAATAAATGACATAAATATAATGGAGTGGGAAAAATTCCTGATCTATGTTACCTATATGTTGAATTCAAGAAACGAATTATCTAGTCGAAGGTAATTTGAGATGTCTTTAGCGCAGACTATAGTCTACAACTCATTTAGGCTATTTACATATTGGTACATATATCATAAATAACTGAAGGGTTATACATAACCACCTTGACATGAAAACAAAACACAATCCGTATACGTGAGCGCGTATTGTATGTTAAACATTCTACCAGAGCTTATCTACCAGTTCGTGGTAGAGGTCAGGTGTCTGTGCTCTCAATTAGTCTATGTTCCTAGGTGTGCGTGGGCGGAGGACGTCCTAATCTGCTGCGATGGCGGGAGCAAGTGCCGATAATTGAACAATTGCCTCGTGTCTGGGGCAATAGGAATGTGGAAAGCTATAATTGCTTGGTCTTATACATTTTTTATTTTACATAGTAGGTACAGGGAATTGTAGTGTGTGAACGTTGTTTTATTTATAGGTAGTTACTATATAGTAACTACCTATAAATAAAACAACGTTATAATAATATATATAGTTATAAATAACGAGACAATATTGTCTTGCACTTTTTAGAGTTTAATTTTGACTAGCTTCTGTCCACAGCTTCACCCGCGTGGAACCATGCCTTTTTCCGGGATAAAAAGCCTATATTCTATATAGACTAATGTTACTCTCCGGTCCATAAATTACGACATCAAAGTAGCAGTCTTTTACTACAAATAAGCAGCATATTTTTCTCCACATACATGACCTTCGCTCTTCTCGTTCCTTAAATAGTGTAAAACGCGAGAGTCGCTAACAAAGCTAAGGGCTTCAGAGCCGAGAGCGAGCGAGTCTCCACGAGGACCCTCCACTAGCGCAGTTTATTAGATGCAGTGCTAGGGCAGGCAAGAACCGTAAAGGGCACACAGAAATCAAAACGACGACCGCGTCATATGTACTGAGAGAGTTTTGTATTTGATGTACCTATCCAGGTGAACTAATAAATGAATAAATAATAATAAATAAACGCTTACACTCATACCCCCGCACTAGGTTTCCCTGTGTCGCAGGTGGCATGGATACACACAGATACACATCACAAACATCCAAGACCCGAAAACAAATTTTATTATACAAAATCTGCCCCGGCCGGGAATCGAACCCGGGACCCCTCGCGTTGCAGGCAGGGTTACTATCAACTTAGCTAACGGAGCCGTCTAAAATAAACTAATAAAAAAAAACTCTAAAATTATTATTTTTTAAACAAGATTTTCTAGTGAGTCTGGTTTATAATGAATAAAAAATTCAGCCTATTCGACACGCAACGTCTGCTTCAAAATACAATTCAAAAATGTAATGTGCATATTCTAACGAAAAAATTAACTAGTGAAGAAAAAGAAAAGCTTGTAAAATGACGGACTAGCAATGTTGCCACGCTATTAAACTGTTAGCAGTCTTGCGCACTGGTAGTGGTACATATTCTGTGGCTCCGGAAATTGATGAATCCATAAACGTGTTACACAGAACGTATGTTTATGAATGCGGGACAAATTTACAACAATACTGTTAATTGGGTTTGCCAATAATAATTAGTCAGCTAACTTGACCGTAATCATATTTTTATTAGTAAACTGTAGAAAATTCGAAATACTCATTGAAAGTGTATCGAAACTAAAAAGAAAAGATAACGTAAATGTATTCTTTGTCGATCTTGAAACTGTCGTGCTCATTTACGTTAAAATAACTTTATTTACGAGAGTCTCAAGAAAGTGTTTTAAAAATGTAATTACTCTCGGTGCCTAGATTTCTTAAATACGGCTGAAAAATGCAAAAAATCAGAACCGAGTCTTTTTTTTCAAAGTTAACATTTGTTTTTCCAACTCTATTAAAAATTAATGATTGTTGTATTTTAAAAACAATGTAACCGAATTTAACTCTATTAAGTTAAAAACCTGTCACCAAGAGCCAGTTTTTATCTCGGTTTATTCACTATCGTCGACCACATCGTCAGGCGAGTGTGTCGCAAAGTTTGAGAGTTTAATTTTGAAATGGAAATGAATTACAACGTCAAGCGATGTCAAAACCGAATGGTCACTCAACCCAAAGATAACCATTCGTAAACGACTCGTACACTCGTACAGAGCCGTCGACTCAGTCAAAAGAAGTAATTCGATTCCGCCCAATTCGAGCGTGCTAAGTGCCGGGCGCATGACGTGACGCGACACTAGTGTCTGACGGCTGACACTCGGTGGCGGGGAGTCGCGACAGCGTGCGGTGTCTCGGCTCTCGGAGGGTAATGAGGTTAGCTCCGTGGAGCCGGAAGGTAATTGTTTTACTGTCTGACACCGGCGACACCTGCCTTTACTGCGACATCAATGACAGATGGATTTTAAGTCGCTTCAGGATGTCTGTCACGGGCTTGTAATTGCTTTTGCAGCACTTACACAGCAGCTGCGAGGCGCGTTTTATCTTCTGTTCAAAGTATTTACTCATGGATGCTCTTCCGTTATTTTTGAACTAAAATAACTACAGGAAAATGTCCCAAATTTCTTTATCAAGTACCTGTCGAATTATTTTGTGCTTTGATATTTAGCACTACATTAAGGGCCGATTTTTCAATTGCACTTTAACGAACTGATTGCTATCCAATCAATTAATTTTCGTGTTTTTGTGTTTTTCGGGTCTTTCATTTCAAAATTAATGGACCGTTAGCTAACTAAGGTTTATTTCTTTAGAATGCCATAACATTTATTTACGCATGTCTTCACCACAGACTTAGATGATTCAGAGAATTATCTAACAGGACGCTATCTGACTGTTGAAAAATCGGCCCGAAATGTTTCCTTTATTTAAATTTCTCACTTATAAAGAGCAGCTTATTTGCTCGCCGGTTCATAAACTATATCTATGCCAAAAATCACGTCGATCCGTAGAGAGAAGGAGAAACCAATAAACAAACTCATCAACAAACACTTTCGCACTTATTACAACGGATTAACGTGGTGCATAAAACACTTGTTACTTGTTACATCCCGCTAACGTTCATTAATGCCTGAATAATTAAATGAACAACTCTTGCTAATGAGCCTTCAAGGTGTTTCAAGTTAACGTAAAGTAAAGGCGTTTAACAATTTATGATATGACTTGTAAAATGGCTAAATATTCTCTAATTACAATAAAATAATAAAAACAATTGAGGTTTCATTTAAAGCTAGATACGGACAAAAAGTTTACGACAACTACTAAAAGACTTTTTGTCCATCTATAAAGTTGATTTGATTTTTATTTTGCTCAAGACCTCTTGCGATCGTGAGTTACGATCGTAACTTATTTTATTAGTATATTAGCATAATATACGTACAGAATATTATGTTAACTCAAACTATGTCTTAAAAACCAATAATATTCTTATGTTTAATACAAGCCTCTAAGGCCGGCCTTACACCGCCATATCTTTTTGCATTTTACTATCAAAATAGCCATGGTTTTACAACAATTGCGGATTACGAGGTGGATTACAATTGCGATTTACACGCTCACGAGTAAATCCATCAAAAATTCATGAAACCATCCAGAACAGTAATAGGGCTGTCTCTTTCACTTCCTCAAATCCCTGCCCGGGCTAAAAGCGATGACTGCTGCGCTTTACACTACATTAAATCACTTGCGCACCACCGCGTGTTTACCGCGGCACTGAACGCGCAGTAGTTGTACAAATATTTTTGAGTAGTTTTTTTTTTAATTTAGTAGCTAGCGGTATGACTATATTTTCATTAAGCATCATCATTAGTCAGTAAACGGTAGAGTGATCGTGGTTTTCCATGGTTGGCGCGTGGTACAGGATTGATGGATATCCATCAAACATTCTGGAGAATGTAAAGGGCGTCTAATACCCGTTTCCCGCCACCCGTGACACACAACAATTAAATAATCACTCTATCATTTCGCCAAATGTCCGCCCTCCTCCGCCCCGAGCCTCAACCCTACATTATCTAGCTAATAACCGGTTATTATTCACATAATGGTCTCTGCCATTACCTATCGAACGTTAAACGCTGTCATGACTCATAGAAGTCTCATTCTTCGTAGGTGGTAGGACCACACTCTTACGAACGTCCGTCTGGGTGGGTACCAGCACTTTACTCGTGTAGTCTGAGCAAAGTAGTGAGGATATTTATTGGGCATAAGCCCAGTTTTTTTTTTACTACTTTGACTTAATACCTAAATGTAGCGCCGCGCAGGCATTGTGCTTGTCTCCGGCAAACGTTTACCTCGTTTCATTATCCGATAGAATAAAAAAAATAATAAAAAAATTAGTGGGAGGACTAACTCTTCTGCGAGTGTCCGTCTGGGTTGTTACCACCGCTTTGTGAGTGAAGTCTGCCGCCAAGCAGTAGTGTGCAAGCATTACTGTGTTCCGGTTTGATGAGCAGAGTAGCCAGTGAAATTACTGGGCTTATGAGACTTAATACCTAATGTCTCAGGGTAACGAGCGCACTGCAGTGCCGCGCAGGCCTTTGTGTTTCAAAGTTCTGGGTGGCACTGCAATCGTTATGGGCCGGCGTTATGCTTACCATCAGGCAAACGACCATATAGTCTCGTAACATAAAAAAAAAAAAAAAACATTTTATTATCCTTGACGTGTTGCTTCTATTCTATCCTTGATAAAAGGAAATTATGCAGTATTAATTATAAATACAAATACAGTTAACGATCACACATCAGAGTACTATCAAATCGAAGTAACGTCATAAAATCATTAAAATGTCAGCGTCGCATTATGTTGTACCAATAGTTTTAAATGTACGCAGTAATCGGTCGTAAAGCGCTGATTGAACTCTAACTGCGCCATGACGCTGCACCTACTTGGCGCGGGCAGTAATGACACTCCAAATTAATAAGCTTAACGTGACGTCGCGTCGTTAAGCTGCGTACTGCGACTGAACACAGGTTGTTAATGAGATGGATAATAAAGTTATGAAGTGTGTATTTGTTATTTTTATAGTTCATAAATTGTTAAATATGAAATATGTCCACTAATATAATGAAGCAAGAAATGATGGCGCAGTGGTAATGTATTTAGCCACCGATCCGTAGTTCACAGATTCGAATACTACTGAGATTGAGGTTTCGATGAAGAAAGACATCCAGAGCATGGAGCATTTTCTAGCGCTTGGCTGGCTAGTCAGGAGATTGTGCTAATATGGGAATGGTACCATATTATTATTATTATGTTTTTTGGTAACGAGACGAGCTGGTCGTTTGCCTGATGGTAAGCATAACGCCGGCCCATAACAATTGCAGTGCCACTCATAACTTTGAAACATAAAGGCCTGCGCGGTACTGCAGTGCGCTCGTTACCCTGAGACATTAGGGATTAAGTCTCATAAGCCCAGTAATTTCACTAGCTACTTTGCTCATTAAACCGGAACACAGTAATGCTTGCACATTACTGCTTGGCGGCAGACTCCACGAGCATAATCATGTTTAGTATGTCTAGTAGTAGTAGTAGGTTTACCGTATTTGTATCAGCCCCACCGTCATTAGAGCAAGAGAGTAGTGGTAGGTAAACCCCACACGCCATCAACTACTTTGCAAAACACATGGCCGTTCATTCATTCCTAGTACGTAATGTTACGCACACACAGCGACGTGCGCAGTACCGGACGAGTAACGGTAACGAGCGGGAGGTCACGCCTTCACAGAACTAGCCGTGCTGTTATGCACTGCTATGTACCGCTAATGATAATTATTGTTATTGGCGATGTACCAGCCTTTATGGGTTTATATTGCTTCAGAAATGGGAATTGATTTTAATAGGGTGATAGATAAATAGATAAGGCGAGAGTTAGCCTGTTATAAGTTTGTTAATACGAGTATTTATTTAAAAGATAGTTGAACTAGTACGTTGTAGTAGATTGTAGATATTGCATTTGCAGTGCGTAAAATTAGACAACTGACTATGTGGCGACGGTGAGGTTGGTATACTTTGCATATCATCATAATTTGATGTCGTATAGTGTCCTACTTTGGAGATCTGCTGCTGACCATTACCATTATGATGATGCCATTTTCATATTACAAAGGTGAGCAGTATGCGCCAATACGACATGGGTCGGAAAATACTTGTAAAAACTTAAAAAGTGATGTACATTATTCCTATACTAGAAATAAACATAAAATTGTAGTACCCCCGGGTGCTAAAATTCAGATTATGTCAAATTAATAAATTCCTAACTATTGGTGTCAGATTCTACAGTAAAATTTCTAAAACGATAACTGAATTACAACAAGGGAACTTTAAACGTATGCTTAAGAATGTATTAATTGAAAAACCGTATCATAAAGTTAAGGATTACGTAGATGACAAAGATGCATGGAGGCAAACAGATGAGGAGCCGCCTAGAGACGACTGTTATACTTAGATTTTTTAGCACTGGTGCACATGTTCTAGAGTTTACAATTTGGAAACAAGTAAAAAACTTTACTTTAATGTATGGGTATTATGTATGGGAATGTATGTATGGGATATATTATACTATGTAGTAACGATTTGTGTGCAATACAATAATTACTGAACGATCAACCTTGAATGGTTTCTTTCCCATTTTCAATATATAGGGAGACTTTTCCATCATTGTCCTTTTATCTGTTCCCATCATTCAATTCAGCGCCAGCCTCACTGCACACATTTCGGATTCCCCCAGGACACCACTCCCTGCTATCTACTAGGGAGTCTATAATAGAGACTCCCTACTAGTCACCACACGTCCGCAACTCCCGAAATCAGTAAAGAACTTGTGTTTAAAATTCAAGGATCAGACGCAATCCTGCAGGAACGTTTCTTTTATGGGGGTCACTCGAGTAAATAACGCGTCTTCATTGAGGGGTCGCTTGGGACCCCGCGCACGTACCGACCCCTGCTGCTGCGGACACTTTGAATATTTTAACCATGCATATAAATGGGAGGAATGGAGTTTGATCGCTGCGAATTCTGATTTTGTGCAACGTGCTGAGCGAATATTGTGTTCAAAACACAGTTGTGTGTTTAAGTTTTTTTGGCTCCATGGCTAAGTTGGCAATAATCCAGCTGCCTGCAAAGCGTCCTCGCTTCGTTCCAGGTTCGCCCAGGTTCGTTTCTAGCCGGAGCAGATTTTGTGTGGTGAGCATAAAATTTGTTCTCTGGTGTGGAATATTTGTGTTGTTTATCTGTGTGTGTCCATGCCATCTGCGATACAAGAAATCCTAGTGCAGAGTATGAGTGTGTATACGCATTTAAGATGATGCCTTAGTGATAGTTAGATTGCCCACCATTCTGTAGGTGGGTTGTCGAACCATGCGAGCTTGTGCTTCTGATGATGGAACACACCACGATGCAACCACAACGTGTTGAATGAACATAACTGATGTATCATAACATGAATGAACATAACTGACGTTTGCCTCGCTAGAGAACCAGTTTTATTCTATGTTTAGCATGATCACCAACTTCGACCATATCGTTCCTTGGTGAGGTAATCAAGCGTCAATCCAGGATAAAAATCGTATCTTATCCTTTACACATGTTTTTTCAACGAAACAGAAGAGTAAGCAGAAGACGGTGAGAAGAGTTTGACTCTCTTGTAGGACTGGTTCTACATAATACAAAACAGGGTAGAGGGGGAAAAGGAAGGAGACCTTTGTCCTTTGATGGAACACCACGGGCTTCTATCTAAACCTTTCTGCAGTTATTGAATTGTTTTCAAAAAAGTTTGAATTAGATCTGACGTACGTATAAATATTAGCAACTGTACTCGTAAAGCATCCTTTTATTACGTAACATAACAAACTGCTCGTATAACAACAGACAACCCTCGCCAAATCTCGATACAGACGATTGCACTGTCGCGCTGCACGCGCGCCGCCGTCACACCGAGCGAGCGCTGTCGACGGCGAGCACGGGAACTGGTGACGTTTGATACGAGCCGGTGTGAGATAGTGACGGCTACATCTGGCTTGACTTGTGTATTACATTTGTGTTTAATTAAGAGGTTCCGTGCTTGTGTTGGAAAAAATGCCTACGCTTCTTTTTAACACGCTTTTACTCGTATTAACTTACTAGCTTTTGCCCGTGGTTTTCACCCGCGTGCCCACAGGAACCGTGCATTTTTCCGAGATAAAAAGTAGCCTATGTTACTCTCCAGTCCATAAACTATAGCCATGCCAAAAATCACGTCGATCCGTTGCTCTGTTATTGTGTGAAAGAAGGACAAAAAAACAAACACACTTTTGCATTTATAATATTAGTATGGGTTTTAACTTGTAACTATATGTGATCAAACCTTGTATATCAATTTTAACCTTTAAATTTTGATTTTTATGCCGTTTGGGTGTCAATACAATAAGTTGGTATTATAGAGCTGTTCTGATGATGGACCCAGGAGGTGGATAGTCAACTATTCAGTGACTACTAGTAAATCTTTCGAGATTGGACACATGTGATTCGCCTTGAAGCGTGTCTATTAGTTTTTCTAAACTATAATTTTTTTTTTATCTCTTCTGTACAACTAGTATACAGGCTGACCTGTTACTGTTGTCTCGCTTGTTGGTAAGTTAAGATGTGGTTGAAAATGAAACCAGACAGTAAATCAAATAAAAAAATCAAATAAAACACTTATTAAGGAAGGAATGAAGATACATATTTACCAATTGAATGCCGTCGAGTTTTTGGTTCTTCTTCTAGTTTGGTAGTGCACTTGGAATGGGCTCTCAGTCATATAACTTTCATAAACGCTCTCCTATAGCACATGGGAATAAACCATTTTGAATTTGGCTAATAGCTTGAAAATTTAGACACCCAGGTTGTAAAGATCGGGCAACACTCAGCTTCTTAGTAATTTTGGTAATCTACACAACAGGTATCGGGTTCGAAGTTGACAACAAAGACTTAACAACAAAACTTCAGTGGCAATATTTTCATTCGGACCAAGTACGCCGTCCGCGACCGTCTCGCCGCTTCTAATGTTTGTCCTTCGACAAATTGCGAGGACCCCAGCTTCCGCCTCGGCGACTCCAAACAATCCTTACGGTTTCTAATTAAATAATATCCTGATGTTTACTTCCATTCTGCCCTATTTACTCGCTAAAATTCACCCTCAAAAACAAACAGTTATTCTATTTTATAATTGCGGACGAGTTGAGCGCGTCTCTAAAAACATTCAGGTCTGTTTGTCGGCAAACAGTCTCAGTATTCTTGCGACGTTTATTTTGTAAATAACTACATTAATTTCGTTGTTTTCGTCTCTGAATTGAGTTTGTGAAGTCTTGGAATGAGGCAAATAAAGCGTTTGCGAAAAGATAACAAAGGGCGTAATAGATGAAACTATTTCGCAATAAATTGCTTTGTCAGTCACATCCAAATAGTTTATTCTATTTAAGTCCGTGGCTGATACTTGTGTGATATTTCAAGGATAAACAATTATTATTCAAGAAGGGGACAAATAATTAACTTTTGACGTTTGATTGTACATAATATTATTATTTTTTTCCTACTATTTGACATGATTTGATGAAATTTGATTAATAATTATAAGATGATTGATGTGACTTGAAGTTTTGGGTATGAAACAGAAGCTATTTTGATTATATAATTGTGAAAATGTAAATTTCGACACTGCTATTTGGTCATTGTATAATAATTGTTATATTAAACATTTGCATGCTTTTATAGCAAACAACATGTGCACTATAATATAGAGTCACAAAACATCTACTTGACCATTGTATGTAAAAATACCGTGTTTTTTCTGCAAATAAATGATTTGATTTGATTTTGATAATTAATAAAGTTCAGACTTTGACATAGTCGTTCAACGTCCAATACTCATGTAGCGCCAATGAATAAAAAGAAGAGAGTATTGCGGTGGTTAGAGCCCACATTCGAGATGCATGAGAACGGTCCCCGGCAGGGCGTCGTAGTGGAGACAGAGCAGTGTCTCATCTCTACTAACCCCCTTAGTTGACTTACAACATAACTGCACCAATGGTTGTGAATTACAGTTTTAACTTAATCGGATTGCTCAGGCTCAAATAACTTTTCTTTAATATGAGTAATTTACAACACACCCTTAGCTTAGTTAACCAGTTTTATATATTATTGGAGTTTATTTTATGATAGCAAAGTATTCTTTTGTTTTCAAGAAACGCAATGCTGCAGATACATTGAAAATCTATTTAATTAGCTTGCATTGAATTTTTCTGGGCATGCGTGACGTAGTACTAAAACATTTATAAAAACAACACAAATGTGAATATGCCTTTGTCTAATAACTATAAATATCCCTATCTTAGCTGCTACCTTTATTGCACAGTAGTGGCGGAAATGTGCAATAGTCGTTATTGCACAGAGCGTCCGTCGCGCTCACTGAGCATCTGTGGAACCGAGCGGGGCAGAAGTCGTACTACTGTATTTTTATTTATTCTGTGGTACTGCAGCGTGATTTGCCACTATTTTATAGCTTTAGAAGTCTTGTTATTGAACTCTATTTTGCGCTTCTGCAGAATTAATAGGTTAGATTGTTTTCTTATCACACGAGATGGCTAGTAAAAATAAGACTGGCTCTACGACGAGCCATCGTTTCCTCTAAATTCATACTAAAAATTATTTAGTTACATGAATTCTATTCACCGCAACTAGTTTTTCAACACCCATCTATACGAGTAAATCGTGGTATTATGGTATTAAATTGCAATTCAATCATTCACTCCAATAAACACGTTTAGTATTTAAGTATTACTAATCGCGTATAGATTTGTTAGTAGGGCTTAACACGACAGCCAACAAGGAGTAATGTCCGGCAGACATGATCTCGTGGGTACGTGCTAAACTTAACTGCACCTCAATCATGTGAAGTTGTTGGGCACATTTTGATAGCAACTTTGGTATAGGAGAGAGATTGACGAACTCAATTTGTACAAGTACGTTAGAGTCCGATGTCAAATCGAAATTGGTTATTTAATATTGCTGCAATTATTTGTTCCAGTGTCTGGGTGGTGTTGGACCATTTCTTTCGTAATTCCGTTCCCTAGCCACACGGAAACCTTGTGATCCTTGCCAAATATCCTTTAGCGACGTTGGAGCAACACAGATCGCCGTAATTTTTTGCATAGGTAGATATAATTAATGGGCACATGGGATACATTTTTCCGGAAAAATGCATGGTTCCTGTAGGAATCTCCGCGCAGGTGAAACTGCTGGCGGCAGCTAGTATATTCATATATTATGCGCGAGCTAGTCGCTATTAAAACCCATCCTCTTATTATGTTCTGCGTCAACAAGACGGACGAGGTGGTGTTAAGTTTGATGTGAACTACACTTATTCCAAGTCCAGTATCGTAGGCAGGCACTAATTGGTGTTTGATCCAGGATGGCGTCCTGCGCCGATAACTTGTTTATGTCGTAGTGGTGGAAATGGGATATCTGTGATACCGCTATGTCTATTATTAAAAAAATATTCGTGTTGTTTTTGGGTCTAATATTATTTTATAAATATTATAAATAAAATAAAATTAAAGTCACCAGGTTTACACATGAATAGAAAGTATAAGATTCTACGAGTCACGGGGACTAGTTCAAAATGCAGTTGAAAAACCACACATTCTAACTCACAAACTAACAAGTGAAATTAAATGTAAGCTGAAAATGTGAAAACTTCACTAAAATGTGATTTGATAAAGCAAAGTATAATTTAGTTATAATATGCAACTTGCCCGAGACTTTATTCATACTTGACGTTGTTAAAACTCAAGACATAGTTTACGTTCATTTTCACTTTTACATTTTTGAGAATATTGTGAACTGCCAAAGTCAAGGTGAAATTTGTTTAAAAAGGCTACATTTTAAGGCTTTTACTGAATTGGATTGTCAAAATTTGAAATTTTTAGGTCCATAAAACCCTAGATATAATGCACGAGATACCTAATTGTTCAAAACACCCAAAGAAAAATATTGATACGACACTATAATTACGTACGAGCGTTTGTATAGAAATCATGGCGGGTAGGGTCCTTTTAAATCCGTCTTTAAAGTAAATGCAAATCCATTTAGCTCAAGCTTGCAGCTGCTCTGGTGGGAACTAGGTCAAGGTTGACACTGGAATCTCCGTGTCCTTGCATCTCGGAGAGTCTCGATGAGATTGCTTGAACTTTCATGGATTTTCACTGAAGAGTATTCAATTTTTTATTAACGGTCTGCAGCATAATTTGTTGTTGTATTTATTGGAAAAGAAGCTTAATTTTCTTGGGATTTATTCTAGATGCATTGAATTTAACAACTTTTTCTCCCAAATGCTTGGAAATCACTTCATTTAATAAAAAAATGAACACATCAACTGGCTCTTTTCAGTACGCAATGAAGTAAAACGCCAGCAATTTCTAACACGACAGTAAAATATACTTTATTTTACACCAGACTTAAAATTAAAACAGTACAGAAATAATAAGTATCACTAAAGTACAATTGGGCGGACTGATCGCTAAAAGCGTTTTCTACGACGATATTATAATTAGAAATTGCTGGACAGTTTAGTTTTACCTTAATTTTTTGGAATTCAAGCGATGTTTTAGGGACGTTAACGTAAAGTAGGTGTTATTTAAGAGGCTGAATACGCATTCCTTTTCAAAAGTTACAAAATAACAAAATGACGCGCGGTCGAATTAGCGCGAATGTTGATACTGTATGATGTGGATGTTTTGTTAAATTACTCGCAAGTTGGAGAAAAGTACTATAATATTATAAGTCCGCCGAAATAGAGATTAAAATTCACTTGGCATTGTCTTAATGTTCTCTTTTAGTACAGCAAAGTCAACCATATTTCAGCGGTTCGTAATTGGAACGAACAAAAGCATGACCTGCGAGCGATGAGTCCCACTGCAGCCGACGACGTTCATTCGTGTCGGCGGACACAAAACAACCCTCCGGCCGTCGTTGACGTACGATACGCCTCGTATGCTTTGCCCTTAGATGCGTAAATCAGCACCGCGAGTTGTAAAGAAGCGTGGTCGTAGCCAGGATTAGGTGTCGGGGCCAGAAAGATCAAGGTTGTCTTTCGTATAAATTTAAAATTACATTATGAGACTTAATACCTAATGTCTCAGGGTAACGAGCGCATTGCAGTGCCGCGCAGGCCTTTGTGTTGCAAAGTTCTGGGTGGCACTGCAATTGTTATGGGCCGGTGTTATGCTTACCATCAGGCAAACGACCAGCTCGTCTCGTTACCAAATAACATTAAAAAAAAAATCACACGCGCCCAGGAGAGCTTAGGAAAGTTTAATGATTCTAGGTGCCCGTTAAACTTATGTCACAGAATTTACTGACTTCTGTCTTTCTTCTTTTATTCTCGGATTCAGCATTCAACAGCCAGACCTTGACAGGCGTCTTGTTGTTCGCAGTAGATTGTGGTGATGACTAATAAAATATTATTCATAGAATGTAAATCCGTTATGGACTTTAAGTCCTAACAATTTATTGAATAAGAGCTGTGGATTTTGTTAAATAAATAAAATAAATGACCAAAGAGAACCATGCTGACCATTCCCTGGATATTCCACTAGCCGACTCTTACGGCTCTCACGGGAAGAGATGGGGTGATACTAGTGTTAGTCGCGCTCGCACGGACACAACTAGCAGCTTGATGTGGTGATTTTATTTATGTTTTGACTTCTGCCTCTTCAACGGTTTTATGTAATTATATTTATTTATTTATTTACATATATATGAACTTTTCATACATGTTTTAGAAAGATTTGTTCACGAACATAAATAGTAATTATAATAATAAAATAAATAAATAAACGCTTACACTCATGCCCCCGCACTAGGATTCCCTGTGTCGCAGGTGGCATGGACACACACAGATACACATCACAAACATCCAAGACCCGAGAACAAATTTTATGCTTACACAAAATCTGCCCCGGCCGGGAATCGAACCCGGGACCCCTCGCTTTGCAGGCAGGGTTACTACCAACTTAGCTACGGAGCCGTCAATTTATTTAATCCACTAGTACGAGTAGTTCTGCAAACGATAGATCCCGCGAACACAGAATTATTTGTAACGATTGTGTTTTTTGTGTGTCAGTCAAGCACCTATCGGCTTGATCCGGTAGCCACTCTTGAGAACGAGTTCCCATTTCAAGTTAACGTCCCAACTGCTTACCACTCTCCACGTCATCACTTAAGGTTAGGTGACATATTGACCAAAAACCAGCCTGTCACGAAAATAAAATGCATTTTAAAGTACATTTCTGAGTACATGAGTATTGTTTGCTTTTATTCCGACATCGTTACCTCCTACCACCGCATCGTCTGTTCACCCACAATACGGGGAACAGCCAGCCGACGGACATCTTCTCAGAACGGACCAACACAAAGACGCGATTACTAGAATTCACCGCAATTCTCAACCAAAAATACAATTCCTAATTACTGAAATTATTTTCTTAACTATTGCTCAGCTATTTTGAACTCTATTTTATTGTTGTTAAAATTGAAAATAGAGTGAAGTGACGTTTGGTGTGACGGAATGTCCGCACCTGTAACATTTATTTACGCAGCAGCCGTCCGCGTCGCGGAGATTCATCTCCAGATTATTTTGAGAGACGTTTACAACTCATTGTGTTTTAATTCGTAGTCTCTTAGCTATAAATATATTAATTTATCTAGATATAACATTTTTATAGAGGCTTCAGCTGTTTTGTCTTCAAAGTCGGATTTCGCATGTTTATCGACTAGTCTTCATAATGTATTCGGGTTTGTTTAGTTACAAATAGAAAATGAAACAAAATAAATAGCGTTATCTTGTGTTTTGTGCGTATAATGTTCTCTTTTTTATTACAACGGGCTAATTGCCTTTATTAATTACCTAATACATAAATAAACACTACATATTCTAATCTAGCTATAAAAAACTCTTTTGATCGGTTTCTGATATAACATTTTTGTTTCAGGTAAGCGTTTGCAGGAGAGATTCGCACAAAATAATACAAGTCCAGTTTTAGTAAGTAAATCTTCAACAGAACACAAACTACGCAAATAGCGTATGTTCTTAATTGTTTAGTTCTAAGCAACACACTCACAATACGATACATACGACAAAACAAGCCAAAAAAATTATTAACATCAAGATAAAACAGTATAAGAGATATATTTCAAAATACAATGGGCAAGGTATAATGCGCGGGCTTGTCTTTCAAAACGTCTTCCAGAAAATCTTTAGATGAAAAAAGGACGGTGTTACCTCTATCATAGCAGCGACATTTATTAGAAACCGTTCATAAATATTTCCCAAACTATCTACCGAAATCACTAAAGCTGCGAAAAGAAGATAAACACATTCAAATAGTTGCAACCAGCTGTTTAGACGCAATGCGATACTGCAATGCGTCCTCCGGCCAATATTCATGATGCGTACTGCTAGAGAGCCAGTAAGGTAAGATAAGCATCGCATCAGTGACAAGCTCTAAAGTCACAGTATCCAGTGGTCACGGCTATTTATCAAGTAAGTAGGCCATACTAAAACGAGTAAAGAAAGTTAATATGAAAGGTAAAGTCATTGTCACATAACACTCTTATATATAATCACGTATATTGGATTCGAGCTGAAATCATAATATTAATAATATATAACAGTGTAACAAATTCAGTTACTTATTTCTTGGAGATATGTTATGTCCAGCATCATTCTTGTCCGCAACTCGTGACTTATTTTTACTAAATGACTAAGTATTTTTACAAATTTTACGAAGATATAAACCAATTTTTTATACTAATACAATTTGATATGCCTATCTATAATATTCAATATCATGCGTGTGTCGAATGAAAGAAAACTAAGTTTATCTCTCGCTTATCTCAAGTCGTAGAGTCCTAATGAAAGTAATTGCCTTAAAACTTTGAAGCAATATATCTTTGCTCTAGCATTTACTTGAAATCGAATAAATAAGGATTAATTTGCCTCAGTCGTTAACAATTACTTGTATTGTGGATTAAATCGCGAGAGAGCGCAGGATAAAGCGACGCAATTAATTTTACTTACGTTTTGCTAGCGTCGCCTTTGGGCAGCTTTTTTCAATTATCTTCGGTTTACTTATTCTTCTTACTAAACACAGCTTGAAGAAGTGGACCCTTTGAAATGGAGTTGGCGTTTTAGTAGTAGTTGGGGCAATTGCAGATTCGTAAGTCATGAGTTTATATACTAAAATGATCTTGAGTTAAATATGGTAGTCTTTAAAATTATGTTTATGTCATTCTAGTATTATTGTCATTATAGTATTATTGTCAGTCTAGTACTAGACAGGCTAGTGAGGCTCAAGTGGACAATCTGTAAATAATCACAGTCTTATGTTCTACATTTTTATGCGATACCTTTATTCATATCTTCACTAAAATCAGGTGAGATAGCGCAAGAGGGCTAGCCTTGATTTAAAAATATCTTTCATTCCGTTTTTGAAAACAATCATAGTTCAAAATATTACTAATAATTCTTATGTTGACTATGCAAGCGACTCGAAGTTAAAATTTGAACTCCCGGAAACATTAAAATTCAAATAATTCCCGTTTATAAAAGCATTCGTTGAACGATGACAAACGAAAGAGCCTGAAACTTAGCGGATTACTGCGGAGACCAGTAGCGTCCCCGCACACTCGACGACTTGCTGCAGCGAAATAGTAAAAATAATTAAGTAACGCGTAATATTTAAAATTCCACAAATAGACTAGAGGTTTTTTTAGCTTAACAAAGGTGTATTAGAAAAAAATCAAGAACAAAAATATTACTTAAAAATTAAGTAGTAAGTATCCAAAAGAGGCTCATGAATTCAGTAGTAGGGCCCTTTTTACCTGATTTTGGTGAAGCAAAAAGGCGGGTTATGATTTTGAACGGTGTGTATATATGATTTGTTGATAGTTAATTCTTCAGTTTTTTTAACTTATCGTGGACTTTAGCCTTCAATCACATAACATGAAGTGAACAAGTAATCAAATACAAGCCTTCAAATTTGTTTTGGAAAAATATATTTTCTAAACAAGCTTTTATAAATTACGTAATTGGTGCCGTAATCTCGTGGCCACCTCCCGGTTCCATCATATGACCTGTGACATCTTTAAATTGCACTGTCATCCAATTTACATACCCATGATATTTACATACCATCGATAGAGTAACATCTTGTGGTTCTTCAGTGAAGATAGGCGTACCGCAGGGATCAATACTGGGCCCCTTTCTCTTTCTAGTATATATAAATGACTTACCCTTTATGACAGACCATATAGCATTGGACATAGTTTTGTTTGCTGATGATACTTCACTCATTTTTAAAACTGATAGGAAAGACAGTGAACTAAAGGAATTAAATGATAACCTTGACAAAATCTCAGAATGGTTTGCTGCTAATAATCTACTACTTAACGCTAGTAAAACTAAATGTATTAAATTTTCACTTCCCAACGTACCACACGTGGAATCTAAAGTGGAATTGGAAGGCAGCAAACTTGACCTGGTGAATAACACTGTATTCTTAGGATTAACTATTGACTCCAAAATGCAGTGGGGTCCTCACATCAATGCCCTATCGGGTCGTTTGAGTTCCGCTGCATTTGCAGTACGTAAAATTAGGCAGCTGACTGATGTGGCGACGGCAAGGTTGGTATATTTTGCATATTTTCATAGTTTGATGTCTTATGGCGTCCTACTTTGGGGATCTGCTGCCGATATAGATACCATTTTCATATTACAAAAGAGAGCAGTACGCGCCATCTATGACATGGGTCCACGCGAATCTCTAAGAGACTTTTTTAAAGAAATAGGTATTCTAACCCTGCCTTCGCTATACATTTTGGAAAATATAATGTATGTACGGAAGAATATTACTAAATTTAACTTAAAAAGTGATGTACATGAGTTAAATACTAGAAGTAAACATAAAATTGTTGTACCCGGGTTCAGATTAAGTAAAACTAACAAATCGTTCCTGGCAAATGGTGTCAGATTCTACAACAAAATTCCTAAAGTATTAACTGAATTACCACAAGGAAAGTTTAAACGTATAGTCAAGAGTGTATTAATTAAAAAAGCGTATTATAAAATTAAGGATTATGTAGATGACAAGGATGCATGGAGGCAAACAGCTCAGGAGCCTCCTGGCGACTACTAAACTTTAAATTGTTAGTTGTTAGCATTAGAATTATTGTAAAAAACTACTCTTTTTTAAAAAGAATGCCGTGACGAGTTTCTTGCCCTTCTTCTTGCTCGGCCTATACCAATTTGGAACGGGCACGGTGGGTTTCTGGAAGGTTCGTTGACTTTGAGCACGGATTGGGTCTGTTGGTGTCTTTGTCATTTATTATGTTCTGTTAAAGACAGCATTAGTTTTAGTCTGTGATTCGGGTAGATGAATGTTGCAGAGGCCGGCTGTTAGAGTCATTTTAACTTTCATAAGTGCTCCTTTGGGGCCTATTTGAATAAAGACTTTTGAATTTGAATTTGAATTTGAACATGTATGTAAAATTTTAGCTCCATCGAACACCGGGAAGTGCGTCAAATTTGTGTTGCAAGACTTGACCTAAACAAAAGAACAACATACATATTCACAAACATACATATATACATTCAACATACATACAAACATTACAAATTAAATAAAAGCTTGTAAAGTACACTTAACAGCAATAAGTCACCTATGCAAAAGCAGCTAGTGTGCGGAGAGTCTCGAAGAGAGACCCGAATCATAATAGAGGGTACTCCGAGTGACGGCGAATAAATAAGTGAAGCGGCAAATTGTCCATTTAAATTGTATGAAAAGCCGCGGATCCGTCTGCAGCCGGAGGAATAATGGGCCAGCCAGCCACGCATATTTACTGCCAGAACGACCAAGGGCCTCACTACCAAACTCGAACGTCGAAGTTTCGGATCGAAACGAAGCAACGACGAACATCAGTAATGCCACCAAAATACTTCGGATACATTTCGGATACTACTCGGATAATGATATAGTGAAGGGTGATGAATGTAGTATTTAGGTTTTAGGTGATCGAAACGTTTCCGTGGTAGGTAACTGCGATCCGTCGAAACTTCGATGTTCGGTTTCCGGAGTAAGACCACTGGGCCGTTTAGAACTGCGTAGGGCGGTAGTTAAATTAGTAAACGTTAAAGTTACATTTTAATCAGTGTTTATATTTGAATTAATTGAGAGAAACTTGATTTTTTGAATATATGAAACGTAAATTAGTTCATTTTATTAAATTGGTTTGTTAAATTAGCATCTGAAAATTAATTGGGGAATAACGAAACGAGAAACTGCGTTGATATCGCATTTATGGAATAAAAATGTAAACTATTTTTTCTTTTTTGTATACACCGTTAAAGTCAGTCTTAAATAAACAGCAACAATTTTGTTAGGTATGACTTTGATTTGCTATTATAATGATTTACTTTTAACTCTGACGGAAATTCAAATTTGCGGTCTCGCCAGCCGTCGCTTGTTATAAGACCATTTACATCTAAGTCTCGGAATTTGCTAAACAAGTCATGTTCCCACAATTTGTGCTGAACCCTCACGTCCCCAGCGCGTAAGCTGTCGTTATCTGGGAGCCGCCATGCCGCCATTCGGCGGTCGCTGGTCCCCAGTTTTGCCATCCGCCATTTTTTCGGCTCGGTGTGCGTCGAATATTGTCCGCCCCGGACTATTTGCATACATTTACATTATAATCCCGGTTGTTTGGTGTTTGTAAGTGTCGCGGCGGGTCGCTGTAAGCTCTCGGAGCGTTTTTATTGTTAGGTGCGAAATAAAAAGGTTCCTTTTATTTGGCAAAATAAAAATTGCAAGTTTCAGTGTAGACTAAGTACCAAAAATACAGTAAAGATAAGCAGACGCCTATATTGGGCTTAATACAAATAAAGAATATTTACAAAAGATTGTGAATCAAATGTGGATATTGGTGGTTGTGATTAAACTTCATATTTAAAAAAAATTATATTAAGTAAGTTAACAACTTTTATAACGTGACAAGACAAGTATTTTTTTCTATTTGATAATTAGACGTGCTGGTCGTTTGCCTGATGGTAACCGTAACGCCGACACAACAATTACAGTGGCATTCAGAACTTTCGATTTGATTCGAAACACCCCGAATCAAATTGTAACACAGTAATGCTTGCACATCACTGCTTGGCGGCAGACTCTACGAGCAAAGCGGTGGTACCCACCGAGACGGACACTCGTAGAAGAGTTAGTCGTACCACATAGTGCTTTACTTTTAAAAACACTATAATTTCATCCTAAAATGAAATAAAAAACGTATTGCTGTTACTCTAAGCCTGAGCGCTCGATAACAAATGTTCAACTTGACGCCCCGCCCCGACGACGTCGCACGGGAAATATATAGTTTAAAACTTTCATATAAACTTACTCGTACGCTAGCCCTTAGACCACCTTAATTCAGCCCTGTCGCAAAATCCGTTCCAAGCTGACGTCTCCTCCCTACAAACTACATCTGCCATATTTCAGTTTCATAGCTCAAGTAGTTTTCTAGATTTCGTGTTTAGTCAGTGAGTCTGTGAGTGACTTCTCGTTTTTATATTAATATAGAAGATAGGTAACGGGATATTTATCGTAGTTATAATTCGTTTATGAGATGGTAGCGTACATTACGTGGTCCATACGACTGCCGTATGGGGCAGTGTAGACGCTTATGCAAACGTACGTTTGCTTGTCAGAATAACAACGCTTTTACGTCAAGCGCGCATTTAGTAATACTCGAAATGCGCGCTTGACGTAAAAGCGTTGTTATTCTGACAAGCAAACGTACGTTTGCATAAGCGTCTACGGTCTGCATAACCGACAAGTGTGTCCATAACTTAACCGGCACTTGTTAATATTCTCGGCGCTTATTCAGTCCCGGGGGTGGATCCACTGCATTACCACCCTTAGTTCTCCAGTTGAATTGACTGCGAGAGTTATTTAGTTTATTTATGATTTATGTCCCAACATTTCGTTGAATTAAACTTCTGAACTTAGTGATTAACGAGCGAACTACTATTTTCGTTTTAGTTTGGATGCTTAAATGTTTTCTATATTATGTTGTTATATAATGTAAAAAATAAATAGGTAGTTTATTTAATACTATCGGATAAGAAGACGTGCGTGTCATCGGCCTGATGGTAAGCATAACGCCAGCTCATAACAATTGCAGTGCCACTTAGAACTTTGAAACACTCGGCCTGGCACTGCATTGTGCTCGTTACCCTGAGACATTAGTGTCTTCAACACTTGGTTTGGATGATGTTTGTAAGTGTTTATCAATATGACCGCCAATATATTACAATAATAATACACCAGTTCTTAAAATGATATTTTGATTGAGAGGTGTATTTGAACTTTAAAGGTTTCGTTCTCAGTTATTATTTCATCAAGTAAACAAATAAACCAAGTTGAGTTGAGAACCTGGTAATGTAATAAGTTGGTAGGTAGGTGTTGAACTGTAATTCGGTATGTCTATGAATCTCTTTACCTTCCTCCTTTCTAACCTACATTGCAGTAGACCTAACTATAATGTCTACTTCGCACTATGAGCAATCATAACGCGACTTATTCCCTCTACGCATTAGGTGCACCAGTTTGAAAGGGACCATATCATCCCTTAAGATTCAGGCGAGATAGTGATCAAAGGCTAAGCTATTAATAACACAAAAGTACCGTAAATAATAATATGTTTGTTTAAAGAAACTAAATAACACAGTTCCACGTCCTGGCTCCATCATCAGAACCTCGACATCAAGTGCAATCTATTGGACTCGTCAAAACGAATCATATGAGCCCAAACTTGAAGGGTTTACTAGTAGCTACTGAAGAGTTCCACTATCCATCTCCTGGCTCCATCATCAGATCCTTGATACTAAATTATGTTACAAAACATAAAAACTTAATTCTAAACTAAGGTACTGGATAGTTACTACACACGCACATAAACATTCACACACCCACATTCACACACACCCACACACACTCACACTCACCCACACTCACACACCCACATTCACACACACCCACACACACTCACACTCACCCACACTCACACATCCACACATACACATACACACACACACGCACACACACACACACACATACACACACACACACACACACACACACACACACACACACTTTTTTGTTTGTTTTATATACTGTAATAGACTGTTTAACCTACCTTATAAATTATAATATTCTGTAATGGATATTCTGTAATGGTTACAGAAATAAAAACATTTTGATTTTGATTTTTTTTTAAATTATGGTATAATCATCAGTATTACGTATACATACAAAATTTCATTTCGATACGACATTTAGAAGTAGGTTAAAATTAACTTCATAATTTTATTACATTGTCAGTTATAAGTAAAGCTAATAAAAATGCGTTTAAATGAATTGTGTTTGTTTCGGCGCGCTCGCTCTCCACCTCCGACAACGTCGCCTTTCCATTTTAATAAACACGAAATAACGTGCCTCGTCCTATTTCCTCAGTAAATTAACTTTTTACGTAAACTAAACCAAATTACAGCCGCTAAATTCGCTTTCTCTCTTAATTATACACTATTACCTTTTATGATACAGTTATTAAGGCTCCACTCACACTGTGAAAATTGCCGGCTGTTTTGAACGAAAGGTAACGAAAACAATTAAGGAATTAAGTAATAATATGCCTTGAATAACGAAATTATGTTCCGAGAGTTTTTTGTTTTTAGGATTCCGTATAACAATAAACCTTTTCACATCACGAGCTCGGAAAGGTTTTGTTTATCTAACTAGGTACCTGTACCACGCTAGCGGATAAAAAGCACTTTTGCGCGCCAATTTCGAATGACTTTTTTCGCTTTAGTGAGGTGTGTGTTTCGCTCGGCAACCAAGTTATATTGCGTCTCGTAGCTTTGAAACCCTCGCTACGTTCATGATTCTACTTTTCAATCCAAGATCCCTTCGCTTCCTCAGGTATCAATACGACAAATAACAACTTTACAGACTTGCGTAACAAATAGTTATCATTAGATTTGACCTGAAGGATTTGTTAACCTCTGTTTAACTGTTTTGTAAACACTATCACTGGCTCACAGTGACATCGAGCTTACTATTGTTAGATACCCACTGCACTGAGTTCAGCATAGTACGGCCAACTGCTTGTGTGTGTGAATCAATGTCTTTATATCTATTTACATAGGTACAAACACTAGAAGACCTTCAAACCGAAGTAAATATTAGACAGAAAGTACAGTCTCCTTATATTTTTTTTTTCACTTGCCTAGGTTTCGTTTTGTAACGTAACCTACTTGCAATACAATCTAGCCACAAATTGGGCTAATAAGTAATTTAATTTTAACTTAAACTTCTAAATCAACTATCTAAGAAAGTGTCCATTAACACTTTTCCTATTGTCTCTATTAAGGGGAAGACACTTTGTTCATGTGTTCTTTACATATCCTTATATATGATGTAGATTCAATTTTAAGAAACTAATAATATGCAAAACTTATACCTGTTTTAAAAGTATAATTTATCCTGTCATAAATATTTTTGAGTAAAAATTTTATTCACAAAAAAATAGAATATATAAGACTTACAAATATACAAATACAACAAGATATACAAATGAGAGAATAATTTAAATTAAACTTTTAAATATTGGCGTCTCATTTGCTTCCAGTCACTAGGATACTGTTGGTGGGTGAATAGTTTCTTCAATGTTGTTGAAATTAAAAAACAAATTAAATTGAAAAATTAAATCTCTCATATAACACAAATAGACCAAAAGACTAAGTACATTTATGACATGAATTTAACGATCTAGAAAAAAAATGGTTTGGGGAACTATGAAACCCTACACTATGATTTGTCCGATACGCGCTTGATTATGTACAAACATGTTCAATACACGTTCTAATAATAGATATACATATTTAAACGTCGGTCGGAGCGGTTTCAATTGAATATAACTTGCCCAAAACATTTAATTTAATTTATATGTTTGTGTTTAGTATGTTAAGTTACAGTGTAGTACATGCATTGTTTTTTGAGTTTTTGGTGAGCGCATTGGGAGACTAATGCTCACCAAAGGCATGTTGTTAATAAATAAATAAATAAAAATAAATAAATAACAAAATTGAGTGTGTATTTGGATAATAAGACACCTTGGGTGTGGATATATCCCACTGGCAAGGTTTCTTTTTATTTTATCAAGTTTCTTAGCTTCTGACCAATAATTTCACCTGATACTACGTACAAATGTGGTCAAAGGTATAGATTTATACAATTAGCCTAGAATGCAGGAACCATCCCTATTCTAGGCTCTTAAGTGGGGCTGATGGAACAAACAAATAGAGTTTCGGGGACAGAATAAGTATTATACTAAGTAAGAAGGTTGTCGGGAAGAAATTGCTTTAAGCGATAAGACCGCCCATTGTATTACCATATTTAAGAACTAATCACTGTGTAATGCAATGTATGTATTTTGTGGTATGCAATAAATAATTTTGTATTGTATTGTATTGTATTGTAAGAAGGCAAAGGACTGACTTTGCTACATTTATACTTTCCAAGCAGTGCAATTAACTATGCAACAGCTCTAATGGCCTCTCCACACGGTCCAACTAACGCGTGTACAGCCGTCGCGTCACACGCCGGCTGACAGGCAATCATGTAAGGTACTGCCGGAGCGCTTAATCCATCACCGGGTGCCGGGACCGTGTCGGGGACTCCGGGCTTACCAGCGTGGCGCGAATCAAGAGATTACTGATGTTGCAGAATTAAATTGAGGACTGTTAAAGATGGATGTCACTCGCTAGTGCTCAAAAATAAAGTTTAGATTTAAATTTTAGTAAATTTATTTTACCGTAGTCCTTACATGACAACATTTAATGTCTCAGGGTAGCGAGCGTAATGTAGTGCCACGCAAGCTTTTGTATTTTAAAGTTCTGATTGGCACTGTAATTGTTGTGGGCTGGCGTTATACTTACGTTACGCTGTTCTTTATGCTGTAAGTGTTGAGAAAACAAATGTAAAGAAGACTTTAGATTTTTAAGAGTTTGGCGGAACTGTAGCGCTTCCTTAGGACAGTAGAAAGAGCTGAAAGCTGAAAGTTACAAAGCTCAGAGAAGTTTAAATTTAGCGCTGCTGAGCGAACAATCCGAGTTTTAATAACACGATCGCGAATGAACAAACAGTCCGTTGCATTTCAATTATTAACTAAATAGTGATTGATAGCTCTTCAGTCTATATCTGTCCAAATTTTTAAGTACCTAATTTGCAAAAAAAAAACATTGTTTTTTCGACAAAATTACAAGTTTGACTTGTTATAAATATTTTAACACATGTTAACGCCCGGCATGAAGAACACTTCAGTGTCTGGAAATGAAAGGCTCGGAGACCTCAACAAGGAAAATAAAATTGGTTTTATTCAATTTGTCAATCAAAAGTATGCAATATTTGTATAGTTTAGTCGCCTATGTAAACACAGATTGCACCTGATCGCATAGCTAATGGTTCAACGAGCCGTGAATAGCAAATACGTAGAGCGCGCGTAATCAACTGTGGTCGCCCTCCCACTCTACTTACCTCTATTTGCACGTGACTTTACCCTATATTATATATACAAATGCCATCTTTGTACATACATAGGTGGCATTGCCCCGTTGAATTGCAATTTAAGCCAAATGTAGCATTTTAGTCATCCGTCGCCTCATACAACTGATTTGGTATTCTGAAAATGTTTTTTATAACTTAGCTTACTTCGTTTCATGTATATCTTCAGTCTAGGCCTATATTAAGGACGTGGATCTACCGTGACCTCCATATTCTAGGCACGTGATGCATTACACAGACCCTAAGCCTCGTAAGGCCTCGTTATACCTACCACTGAGCCTGACACAGGGCTTATGGTAATGTATTGAGATAATTCCAGCCTTTTTAGTGTAATGTTGCTGCTTAGATAAAGAACGTAGACGCTGTCTAGATTTATATACCTAATATCCTTTTAAAGTAGAATTGTAAATGGTTTTTATAAAAGCATTTTATAGAGTAGATTTAGTGAGATATATTCGCAGCAATGTCGCTTCGATGTCGTATCGTGATTATATCGTTAGTGTTTGTGCAAGGAGCCCCCTGGCTAGCACATTGTTATAAGACCCTAATGCCAGCGTACAGCACAAACTGGAACAAATGACGATCTTATAGTATCAATACATCGCGAGCTGCTGGCTGGACTTTTAATGAAATTTGTGAATCATTGTCGTGGTACAAGATCCAACTGCTCCCTGACTTAGTTTGAGCTACTCAGTTTGTTACTGATTTCAAATGTAATTTAATAACTTAGACAAATAGCGGTCATCCAAAGTTGACACTGAAAATTATTTTTTCCATGCTATTCTTTTTATAACCTAACCTTTAACTCTTTAACCTAATCCTTAACGGAACTTCAAATACACTTTTACTTTTACATTTAATTTTTATGTCGGTAGAAATATCTCTTGGACGTGCGCATAGCGTGATCAGATCTTACGACTATCAAATTGGTTCTTCCAAGCTCGGCAGACGAACGTAATGTAATGCCAACAATCCTAACTCTTCGATTAGATTACACCTAGTTTGTGTTTAGTTGTCAACTTTAACTTACTATCAGAAAAGGCAATGATGATTTTTTTTCCAACGGGCTTAACTAGTTTCTACATAAACATTACATGTAACTTAGCCTCAAAAATAGTAGGATAATCTACACACCAATGTAGGCCTATAGACAATCCAAATGTTCTAGTCCAGTACCAGTCGGCAGCGTGCCCAGCATGCTGGCGGCAATGCCTTATTTGATCGCATTGCCAGTCCGTTCAGCCAGATAAGTCGGTTCGCATTTTGATTTACTCAAAACCCAGCTTACTGTTGTACAAGGAACAGTGTAGTTGATGATGCAGCACGCTTGTCTAGAAAGCTCATTTTCTTTTCTTCTCATTGTTTAAGTCCAAAAAATGTACTCCAAAACAGTAGTTTATTTTCTCCGGTTAAAATAGTATTAAGTCAACAGATCGACCGACCGTCGACCAGGCGCGTACTCGTTCTAAATCTGTTGCAACAAAACGACTGCGACGCGAGCGAGCATCAATCAAGCTGCACGCACGCCAGGGGCCGCCGGCTGGCGGGGCCCGGGGCCCCGGGGCCCGTGGATATTGTACAAGTACAACCAAACTTTCAGGTGCGAGTCCTACGCAGTAGCTATTTTGAGGTCCAGCGGAGAGAGAGGAATGGAGTGTCCGCATACTCAAACCAGGTATAAAGTTTGTGAGAAATATGTTCTGGAATGTTGTGTCATAATAGTAATATATTGTATGGTGCAGGTAATATGCAACTTGTGTAACACAACTAAGCAGCCGCACTTCTAATATTGGTTTATTTGCTAAAGAATCGGGTGAGAAAGTGGTCAAACGCTAAGCTATTATGAGTAAAACATTAAAGAATAACAAGCAAGACTGTACCTGAGACCAAGGAAAACTTTCTAAGGCCAAAACAAAGCTCATTTATTTAAACTGCCTAGATACCTCCCTGTGTAAGTCTAGTGATCTGGTAGACCGTCGCCGCGCGGTCAGTGTTTAGTCTGGAGTCTAGACCCGACCACCGCCGCCACAACCCTCTCCTAGAATAGAAGCGGGAGTAAATCAAAAACCAATTTAAGCCGGACTCATTTATTAAACAGATTCAGTTCATAAATCATTCGGTAAGGCGTGAGATTCAATTCAATTATGAAAGTTTTCAGGAATGGGGAATAAACGGTCGATTATATGTTGCTTAATCTTGAAGAGACTTGATTAAATGTGTGCTTGGCTTAAACTGGAATTAACAAAGTACAAGGTTCGCAGATTTGTTTACAATGATGTAAAAAAACCTTAGACTTATATTATGTAGTTCGAATTACGAAACTATAATTTGGTATCGTGGAGCTGTTCTGATGGTGGAGCCAGGAGGCGGAAGTGTGTTTTTTAGTTTCTTTAATTCTTTATTTAAAAAGTAAAAAAAAGTATTATTTTGTGATTATATTCTAAATTATGTTTTTTCCTGTATTTTGCCATTTCCTCGCTTATTGGTATTAAAAAGACAAAATAACGAACACTTGTCGCTGCCTATTTCCTTTCACGAAAATAAAACCGTAGCAAAATGTAGGAAGAAACTTTTATTGCTAAGATACGTTTTCCCATTTCGGCCAACTGTTGCTTTTATTGTAATGAAAGACCTCCGCGGTACATTTGGTTCCAGGGGGTATATTTGCGTTGGACTCCTACGGATTGTATTCAAACTTTTTACTATTCGTAAAATTAAAAATAAACATCTTAGGCCAAATTCTACAAATCCATGACGTCACATTGGCGGTTTCTAAATGCAGAGTCGTATCTACCATAGGCTAGCAGAGCTCGCGCCAATGAATCAACATCACGCAGAGAAATCATTCAAACAGTTAGGGTCTTACGACAAAAAAATTAAACACACGTTTAACCTGTTTTAAACACTGTTTAACTCCTAAGCATGCCTTAGTCGCGCGATTAAATATGAACAACCACAAATCCTGATTTAACTAGTGTTTAACCGTAGTCTAACTCTATTCTGTTTTGACATTTCTAATCATTTTAAACGTTTATCTTTAGACACTGTCTAGCTAAATATGGTGTCTAAAAATGTTTTTTTGTGGTAACACAGTTAACGTTTAGTAAAACGTGCTATCTCCATCGCTAACAAGCAACAAGCTTTAAAGTCATGTCATTATTACAGAAAAGATTATTTAAAGAAATTCTACAGGATTTTGAAACTGATACGCCTGCATTGAAAGTAAAGTCATGACTCCCCGACACACCAAGATTCCTAAAGAAAATTTTACAATCCCTATATTATAAATGTGAAAGTGTGTTTGTTGGTTTGTCCTTCTTTCACGCAGTAACGAAACAACGGATCGACGTGATTTTTGGCATAGATATAGTTTATAGAACGGAGAGTAACATAGGCTACTTTTTATCCTGGAAAAATGCACGGTTCCTGTGGGAACGCGGGTGAAAACCGCGGGCAGAAGCTAGTATTATTATTATATTAGCAGCGGTTAATTAGGCCTATCTTTCCTAATTACTTCTTACACTAGTCGAACACTTAGTTGTCCGTTCTCGTGGTAATTAACGTATAATTTCCTTTCAAGATGACAACGGTCTAGAATCTAGAACTATCGTTCATAAAGTCCATCAATCCAGAACCGGTGCGCCAGGACCTAGCTATTAGCGAAACATGTTTATAGTTGATGCCGTATCATTTATTACCGGTATCAATTACCGTGCCGTAGTAATATTACTGTGCCGCGGTATTACCGTGCATTAGTTCGTCAAGTGTGGTCTGATGGACCCGCCCACGGTTGGATTAAACAGTCTGTGGTACATGTTGGGATTGAACATTAACGTTTGTTTAATGCTACAGCAGCGTAAGTACGGAACTTTTCGATCGATACAATTCGATAAAATTGACAGTTCTAATCGATAAAGTGGGTTTTATCGATTTTTTATATAATTTATCGAACCTCGTCATTTATTATGTTCTGATAAAGACAGCATTAGTTTTAGTCTGTGATTCGGGTAGATGAATGATGCAGAGGCCCGCTGTTAGAGTCATTTTAACTTTCATAAGTGCTCCTTTGGGGCCTATTTGAATAAAGACTTTTGAATTTGAATTTGAACTCGATGCAAACGACAAAAGTTATCGAAAAGCTAGGTCGAATCCAAAGAGAATATAGAGCTACTACAATACTTTACGATCAGACTTCGATACTCGCAACATTCGATTAATTTAACAGTTTTATCGATTCGGCAAATTTATCGAAGCCACTTCCGTACTTGCGCCGCAGATGTGGTAAAGTTTCGGGAGACCTGCGGCGCGAGTACGGAAGTCGGTTCGATAAATTTGTCGAACCGAAAAACTCGACAAATTTATCGAATGTTGCGAGTACCGAAGTCTGATCGTAAAGTATTGTAGTAGCTCTATATTCTCTTTGGATTCGACCTAGCTTTTCGATAACTTTTGTCGATTGTTTCGAGGCTCGATAAAACCCACCTTATCGATTTGAACTGTCAATTTTATCGAATATTATCGAGTTTTATCGACCCGAATAGATCCGTACTTGCGCCGCTGATTCTATATAATTATCTCAAATTGAAGTGAAGTTTGACATTTGGACACGTGGACTCCCGCCAACGCTTAAAACTCGTTCTCTACATGTTAAAACAACGTACTATCTCTGATGAAATTCTATAAAACAAGCCGCCTCTAACATTGTAACATACTGTACAGCTCCCATATTCCCAAGAGTCCATGAGTAAAACTATTTGTCTATAAATCTTAAACTTCCAAATTAAAATATTATAACGTCGAAATGTTATTAAGAAACCAATTCAATTAATATCTTACGAACCGAACTGAGCAAACAATTATGTGGCGGGGAGTAAACAAATAGTGAACTTTAACGTGCACTCCCCAAGTTTGAATTTACATTGTCAATTAACTTTAAAACGAATTGTAATTGTGTGAGATAATAGTCCAAGTTAGTAGACGAGTGCGTAGGCGGCCTTATCTATTAGGAGGTGATCACACGCGTGCATACAAATTGTCGCATTAAAGACGCAAGCGCGCGCGATTACGATCTTAATTGCGCTCTCCGATGAAGCTATATTGAATATTTATCGACGACGCAACCCTTCGATTACACAGAAAAGTAATTATTATTGTCGACTCTCTTAGCTGTCGACTAGGCATTGCAAACTTCCACTCAAAACTGTTAGTAAAAGTAAATGCTTCGTTAGCCATAATGTACCTATAGGGATCAAAAATAAAAAAAGCCAAATATTTTGCACTAAGTGAAAGTTTAAAATGCTTTTAGCAGATCAAATAGCAGGGAACCGATACCGTAGGTGTGGGCTTGGTATGTTTGGAAACTAATTTAATTCTGTATGTTTAAGTGGATTGAGTCAGACATCGGGCGATCGCGGCAAAGTGCAGGGAGCGGGCGCGGGGCGCGGGGCGCGGGGTCGGTCAACTAATTGAAAAACTTTTTGTCGCATGATGAGGGTCGCCGCGCGCCGCGCCGGGCGCGATCCGAGCGATTTGTGTGGACGCGCCTTTATTAAAGGTTTTCGACGGAATGCAGACTCGCTGATTGACAACTTTTGTTAGATTGATTCGCAGATTTATCTCATTTGAAGTTACGAGGCGAACGCAAAACACAAACTGGAAAAACTCAATCCAAAATCATACCTGTAATTTATAAACATTCGAGAAATCCTTTGTCATAAACTGATCGAAATTAAATCAAACGATTTACGTGCGAGTGTTTGGAGCGAATGAGTGCGACAGTTAAAACAATAGCTAAAATACAACGGTACGGGACGCGGCAGTAAGTT
This sequence comes from Crocallis elinguaria, assembly GCA_907269065.1. NCBI lineage: Eukaryota > Metazoa > Arthropoda > Insecta > Lepidoptera > Geometridae > Crocallis > Crocallis elinguaria. The sequence continues at coordinate 33,926,756 of OU026068.1, forward strand.
ATCTTTATTCAAACCGGTACCGGATCCATCCGGATCCAATTATAGGACGCGCACGGTTAAAATAAAATACGGTTTAAAAATCCCGGATTTAAATCTTTAAGCCCGGGGTATTCCAACAACCCTTTATGCGCATTCGCGGGGTTTTGTCCGCGGTGTTGTTACTGGTGTGTTATTACTCAATCGCTCGTGATGACGGTTCGGTGAATTATGTTTTATCGCCGGTTGTTCGCTAAATTTGATTTTTTAAGTTAATTGCTCTGGGATGCGTAAATGTTTTTTTTGTTGAACATACAAAATTTGTTTTTATTAATTTTGGATCATACAATTAAATAATTGTAAATATTGCGTTTGCAACTATATATATATACCACTACAATTTTCTTATTCTAGAATTAATCATTTTAGTTTTTTAGTCAATATTTGTGTGCAATAATAACCTTTACCATAACCAAAAAGAATTGTTTTCTTTTATACTTAGAAAGGTATTTTCTATAGCATGCGAGAAAAATACATACAAGAATGTTTCCCTAAATGAGCACAATAACGTCTCCTAAAATAATATCACATACTACTACATAGCTCTTATCTCAACAATATAATGACGCAATCAGCGGAGCGCCGCCGCCGCAGCGTCCGCCGCGCGCCGTGTGTGACCGCGAGGACTGAATAACTGGAATTATTAATTTTTGCTGATTTAGATTTAGTGTGTTCACAAGCTGCGACCACAAACGTAATTTACCCACGTTGTATTATCAGGTAATGTTCTGTGTCATCACATATAAAAAAGATATAAAATATCCTGATAAGTATAAACGATAATATATATGCGGAAATCTGAAAATTATACCTACGGCAGTGATTTATCATATTCCGAAATAACCAAATATTTTTACAATAGTAAAAAATCGTTTATTTTATTTGTCACTAACAAAACACTTAAAAATTGAGTACTTAATTTACCAACGGTAAATGGGTCATTGTTGACTCAAAATCTGAGGGAAAAATATCATTTTGCATCTCTAGAGAGATAAAGTAATTTAAAAATCTAACTAGTCCCATGTCAAACACTACATTTTTTCTTTTCTTCGACCATGTAGGTCCGTACCATGTCAAATTGTTTTTGCTCTGGTGAAATAAAGTTAAAAACTATGTAAAACGTCTGTAGTATGAACGTGGTGCTTTGCTCATTTGTTTTGACGGGAACTTAAAAGTGATATTTTTTAAATACTTTTTGATTAAACTGGGAAATATAACTAAACTGATGGTTCTGAACATTTTTTTTTTGTTTTAACTTACACGAGTGATGAAAAGTAGATTATTTACATATGCTCCCTTGCATTGTTAGCGCCCTCCTCGCTTAGCTCGTTAGGTGCGTGTGTAAAAGTAAACTATTGTATATTCTGTGCTATAAATTAGAATTCTATTTTCCATCGTAGCGTAAAAAAAGTTTTTAATTTACTAAATTATTACCGTTATTTTGAACAGTGGTCAGTCCTTGCTCCATGGCAGGGGGCAACAAAACATCGCAAGAAAATACTCCGTTTATCCGCGCAAGTTGCTTCGCTTATCCTTGCAACGTCCAGGGGAAGTATATTAAATTCCTGGCGGACAACAATTTACTCATTACCCGGCTGCCAGGGGAAAGAACTTTACCAGGGGAATGGGGAAAAGTGAAGCAGATTACAGGCATTTGTCGTGGCGACTGTCTGATGGACAGCATGATGCTGTAGGGTTCTTTTTGGCAGGTTTTGTTCGTGATGTAAGCTTCCGAGCTATTTTTCCGTATTTATCCAGTTTGATATTGTCTCAAATTAATTTTGAATTCTATTAATGGAAAAAACCTTTCGTTTGTGAGAGGCGTTGTCAAACTCGTGAATTAAAATCCAAATTAATCAGAATTAGAACGCACTGGTTTTAGAATGAAATATTTTTTAACCAATTTCTAATTCAACTTGTATAATTGTATATATTAGTGGTACCTATTTAAATTTAAATAGGTAAATTAGTGCTAATTTTTTTAAGTATCCTGCCTTTATCTTGAATTTTATCAAAAGTGGATATGTGCTCAGAAAGGTATTGTAGATATTGGTTCCCGGTTTACAAGCGCAAGATCCAAACAATTCCAGTACAAATGAAATATATCTATATCTCCCAGCGGGCCTTAATACAAGACAAGCTGGCGACTGTTCGTGTAGTGAAGGACTTAAAATAAAAGTTGAAGAATCTTAATGATTGTCTTTAGCTTTATGTCCGCCGGTCACGAGAGGGGTTCTGGCTACACGCGTGTAATGTATCACTTTTGCGATAAATTACATTGAATTACGTCCAGTACACACTATAATACTTGTTTGAATCTTGTTTAGCAACGTGTAACACAGGGTTGCACTATTACTAGGTACCTACACGATTGTCACTAAATTATCAAACTGCATTTAGTATTTTGGGGTAGAAATACTCGGATATATTGGTATAGGTCCAAAAATCAATGTACTGTTAGTCCCTGCTAGGTACGGCATGTAGTAGTGTACAAAAAAAAAATTCAAGTCTTTATTCAAATAGGCCGCAAAGGAGCACTGTGTTTCAAAGTTCTGGGTGGCACTGCAATTGTTATGGGCCGGCGTTGTGCTTGCCATCAGGCAAACGACCAGCTCGTCTCGTTACCAAATAAAAAAAAAACACTGTTTGGCAGAAAGTGTTTTCGTGGATTGCTTGTACTTGCATGCGCCACCTGCTTCAATGAATGCCCTCTCAGATTGTTATTAGTCTTAAATTGATAGAGTATATTTGCCAAATGTGGCACATTATATAAGTTGTTAAGAATCTTGTATGTTTCAATAAGATCACCTCTCTTCCTACGTTGTTCCAAGGTTGTGTTATTCCAAGCTCTTTTAACCGCTCTTCATAGGTTTATTACTTTGTCATTAATTAATTATTCTTTTTTAAAAAACAAAACACTAACGACATAATTATCGCCGTAATCCACGTATCTAAAGTCAGTTGTTTATATATTTTCTAAAACATAATGTCATAAACCACTACGCTCAAAATAAAACCATATCTTTATGCGCCACAGTTCGCAAACTATAAAGTCGAAAGCGTGCAGGAATGCTCTTGACCAAATAATAAAAATGTTTCAGTGTCAGTGCTGTCCAGATACATTATTGCCGTTTTAGCGTCCGCTAACTCGCTAATGAGCGCGCGTGTGAATATCAAATGTCGACGCAGGCGCAGTGAATTAGGCGTCGTAACGAGGAGACGTGACGGCGCGTCGTAAACATATCATACGTAGTACATATCAACACATTAGGTATTTATATTATTAACTAGCTGCCGCCCGCGGTTTCACCCGCGTGGAGATATTGAATCTCATGGGTTTTATTTTTTTTCGCAGACCCCTAATTATTTTTCTAAAATTAAAGTAGCCTAAGTTACTCCTTGTAACATCAGCTATCTGCCAGTGAAAGTCCCGTCAAAATCGGTCGAGCCGTTTCGGAGATTACCAGACAGATAGACCGCACAACACTTAGCAGACAGATTTTATGGGAAAAAAAGGATAGTTCTAGTGGCATTATTCTGGGAGGAAACAGAGGATTACGTTTATATAGACTAAATGCTGACCAACTGTCTTCGTTAACAGAGGAACTGCAAATAATTGCACGCGGAATTTATGGGTACACCTAGTTATGTATTAGTTGTTCAGACAGACGTGCAGACGCGTTCTCATATCTACGCGTGCGGAAAATAATGATGTTAACGTGATTGATATAGCGCAGTGACTAGTGAAGGGAGTTATATTGTCTTATTGACAGTTATACACACATTCTATGGTTTTTCTCGGTCCACGCAACCTTCTCTAGCCAAAGGTTGTAATAATATCACCCATTGTACCTTTTTATTATATTAATCGCTGTACCCGTTACGTATGTTCACTTGTACGTCTGCGTGCAATTAAGACAGTTTTTAACCAACTTGAAAAAAGAAAGTTCTCAAATTGTGTGTTTTTTTCGTGGCGATGCTATTAGATTTCACCGCCAGTTGTCAAGCAGTTAATATTTTTTTCATGAGTAGTGTTTAACTCGAAGATTGACCTTTATAAAAGAATACCAGTCCTAAGGGTGGCAAAATGGGGGATGAAATTATGAAATATATCGTGATATTTTCATCGAAGTTAGTTTTTGCTTTTAAATTGCAATTTTATTTAGTTTTTTTTATATTTAAGCAATTATGAAGTAAGAAAAACAAAGAGAAAATATTGGACGTAGGATAATAAGGAATTTGGTGAGTGCGTAAGTTAGGACGTGCAGGAATGTCTCATATCGCTCCACATTACATGCTCTCGAGGAATTTGATTAGTTAACAATTATGTTTCCTAACAGTAATTATTACTTTATAGGTAATTATGATATAATTATAATAACAGAAAAAGTAAACAACATAAACTAAAAGTAATAAAGTACAGTAATTACAGTACGTATCATACGATGACGCTTATAACAGAAAAAAGTTAACAAATACATCTTCATATAAAACTACTGGTTGATAAGCTCATCATTATGATGAGATGACACAAACTATTTTTTTATGTTATTTCGTAACGAGACAAGCTGGTCCTTTGCCTGATGGTAAGCATAACGCCGACCCATAATAATTGCAGTGCCACCCAGAACTTTGAAACACAAATTACCGAATCGACGCGTCTCAAACCCGAAGGAGCAGCGGCGGTCACACACCGCGGCGCGGCTTTTGACTGATCGCATAATTATAAAAAGAGAGTTAACGCTTCAACAAAAAGAAAGACACAAAAAGATTATGAAAATACTTTGCATGTGTTTAGTATTCACGCGCTTCATGCCATCACATTTTACCTCCCGTTGCGAATGAGTAAAAAGATGCAATAAAAATAATAACTGCGGTCTTTCAGAATAACACTTACACTACCCACGTAAACATATCCCTCTTTTAATAGTCCCGTAGAAAAGATTTCTTTGCTTGAACACGTCGTCAGTGTCGCCGTTGTACTGAACGCGCGCGAGTGCGACACGTCACGACACGTCGCGTCTGTCGCCGGTCGCGTCGCGTCGCGTCGCGAATGAAACGATGCTATTCCTTTTCTAGAACATCCGTTAAGAGTAATGTGATTGTATTTTGAGAGAATTCTGCTGAAATGTACCCTTCTTAATGGAGGAGCATGTTCATTATGTTTCAAATACTCAAATAACTCAATTTTGATAAAAAGGGTGTTTGGTATGTGGTTTGGAATTCTGTCCTCAAGTTAATAAATCTCAATGTAAAACGGCACGTCCTTAAACGATCGTGTATGCAGCACGGGGGTTCCTGTATCAATAATTAAAATCTTAACCAGTTGGATTTAAATAATTTCATAACTTAGGACAACTCTTATCCTGTTTATTTTTGACCATTGCAAAGTGTTCATTTCGGCAAAAAAAAATATTAATTTTCAGTGCATTCATAATCTAACGTTTACCGCCCGCTGTATACAACATAGCAGCCCCCCCCCCAGGAAAAACCTCCCCCCTTCAAAAACATTACACTCTTTTTTTTGCGCAGTAGTCGTGTGATAAATGATTTTGATTTAGAATATATTTTGTGGTTTTTTGAAGAGCTCGCTTACATTTTTCAGTAAAATATCAGTTCCAATAAAAAATAAGTCACATTCTTGGAACTAATTTTTTTCTTCAACACTACTTATCTACTCTGTCTGATTTATTTTCAAAGGGAGTGAGACGAGACCACACGATAACAACGTTTGCGACTGACTGTCCAGATGTCAATCGCTTGTATGATTACCGTCTGGCACCTACGTGTGACTTACCACTTGCCACCCCTGCGTTATATGCGTTAGGACAGTCCTCCGGGAATCGTTAATGATGACCATGATTTCATTTAAGGACCTTTGATGTAGTTGTAAGATGAATGTGGAAGTGACCGGCACTGGCCAGAGCGGGGGAGTCTGGGAAGTTGTCGAAAGTAAATGTTAGCTTGAAACAACTTTGTTAGAGTCCTTCTCAAGTTGCTACAACTAATAAGACTACTTTTTTACCAACTTAAACTCAATTATTTTGATACAATTTAATATGAAAAGGTACAAACATAGTTGATTTGGATAAGTTAGCTTTTCCGTTTTATTTTGGCCTTTAGAATAAAAATAAGTACGTAGTCTAAAACACTGATAATATATCTGTCTGAGCATTGATTTATAGGATTCATTGAGACTAAGAGAAATATTTTTTTTTTAAATTGGATTAGTTCTTCCTGAGATTAACAGAAATAAGCTCACAACCAATGTTTTCTTTACCTCTTTACAATATTAGTATAGATAGTCAGACAGGTCAACGTTTAATGACTGTTTCACCTGATATTCAATCATGATGTGGAGAACACATTAAACCTAAAATAGAAACTGGAATCACTGGACTGACCTTGCCATTTCGTCCTTTTAGCTTTGTTAAATTTAGTCCATAGTGAAAAGTCAGTTAAAGTTTGCCAGCGCGTCTAAGGGGCAGCTTAGACGCTCATGCAAACGTACGTTTGCTTGTCAGAATAACAACGCTTTTGCGTCAAGCGCGGATTTCGTGATACTCGAAATGCGCGGTTGACGCAAAAGCGTTGTTATTCTGACAAGCAAACGTACGTTTGCTTGAGCGTCTAGGCTGTCCCTAAATGTGTAAATGCCTTGTATCAATAACCGTGATATATTACACACCTCACGACACGACTCACTGCATTAAGTATATTTTTAAATAAGCCCAGCTCATGGACGGCGTCTCTGTTGAGAGCAGATATAATTTTAAACTTAATTAATTAGGTCGGTCTTATAGCTGTCACCGGGATTCAGATGGCGTTGTTATTTCATATTTTAATGTTGCTTACATTTGATACAGGAATATTTCACGCTTCTTGTTAATTTTCTGACCTGGTTGCATAATTTAGTGTCTGTCCCACTTATGTTTCATGGTAGTGGAGCACATTGCCACCTGTGCTACTAACTAACATAGTTTTTAAGTTTTGTTTTTGTTACTAACACATGGACCAAATATGTTGTCTGAAGAAATAAATATTATTATTATTGCTCGATTGGGTATACGTATCTGTTGGAAAGAACCTGTTGTATTTATATAAGTAGCCGTACACTTGAGAGCCAGTTGGCATTGCCGGTTAGAAGTGCTATCATCCTAAAGCATATCTTGACTTAGTATTAAAAGAATAACATTATACAAAGTCAACATAGATACAAAAGCTTACTTACTGCTTTATCATGCGGATAGTAATTAAAATAAGGATTTTTAGCCAGCCTCTGTGTTTTTTGAAAACAACAATCGAAGTCTTAAGACCGTGAACGGTCAAGGAGTGACGTGTCGTCTAGCCAACAGTCAACCGCATCATCTCTTAACATCAGTTTGTAGTACTCATCCATCATTACATAGTTACTGCATCTAAGAGATTGTTTTTAGCGATAAATCATGTTAAAGTACGTAGATTGCACTCCTCCAGGCGTTCTTCACTTTAATCCCCTTTTATTTGCATTATAAAGTGATTCTCGCACTAAGACTTGTTGTAGTTCTCCGGGTTATATCACAAGGCGCAGTGCACAATGGGTGGGCTGAGCGGCGAGCGCATTCACTGTGCATAAAGCCGCGCACAACATTGGGCTATTTTTTAGCGCCGCGCGACGTCGGCGCATCTTTGCAACTAGTTGGCGCCGCGCCAGCCGACGTCGCGGGCTTTGTTCACACTCGGAACATTCGCAGATTCACACGACGACGTCTAATTACGTTTCCAACTTTAATTACGTGTATGAAACGCCTGCGCTGACATTTTGTCTCGCTTTATTTCTCAACGCCCAACTAGTTTTATCTTGGCATCTTTGGAGAATTAAAACTTAAATGTTACATTCAAATTAAGCGCGTTATTTATGATTTCCTTTGACAACTGTCGTTATGAAGTTGTTCCAGATGTTGTTATTGAGATATTGAATAGTTTCGAGTTTGCTGGACAGATTTGCTGCCTAAAATCGACTCCTTAACCTTGTAGGTAAATTACGATTTCTAATACGAGTATGTTAGCAAATAAACGCTGACAGTCGGCGACGTATCGCGAAAGATCTTTGCCGGTCGCAATAACGCGCCTGTTTCTTCCTTCGCCGACGAGAACAAGCTATTTAATCCGATGTCACGCGAATCGAAGCCTTAATCCGTTCGCATTAGGGAAGGATTAACTTGTGACTCTTTCGAGCTGGATTATTGTTTGATTTGTTTAACATGACATTAATTACTTGCGCCGTGCGGGTGCTTGATCTAATATTATGTTACAGTATTGAGTTTGAAGAGATTTTATATATACACTTGTAGTAGCACGCATAATGTCGCCTTGTCTATGCACTAAGTTCAGAGAGAGAAAAAAAAAATATGTAGGTAGACCGTACAATTTCATTATTTCGTGCGGTCGGCTGGTTCTTCATTCACGTTGCAGTGCTCCGCCGCGTCGCACTACAAAGTTGGTTTTTCTAAGTTTCTCCGTGTTAACAAGTTTTTTCGTCAAAATCAAGATGCCGAAGAGGAAACATAACGACGAGTGGGAATATTTGTAAGTAATTTGCACAATTACCGATAACTATCGATTGCATATGAGGTTTCACGTTCCAACGATTCGAGTTCTTACTTAACCCATTTTTTTACTCGAGTTCACGATGCAACGCCACGAGTTCATCTTACTCGCTGTATACCTATGCGTACTTAATACGCCATCCATATAGCAACCTGTTGAGGTTATCCTATAATAATAATATGAAACGACCCGAAAGGTAACATTTTAACTATTTAAGTTAAGTTCTAATGTTCACGTTTCAACGACTGGAGTTGTCACTTAACGATAATAATGCATACGAGGTTTAACGTTCCAACGATTCGAGTTGTTACTTAACCTACTTTTTACTCGAGTTCATCTTACTCGCTGTATACCTATGCGTACCTAATACGCCATGCATATAGCAACCTGTTGAGGTTATTCTATAATAATAATATGAAACGACCCGAAAGGTAACATTTTAACTATTTAAGTTAAGTTCTAATGTTCACGTTTCAACGATTGGAGTTGTCACTTAACGATAATAATGCATACGAGGTTTAACGTTCCAACGATTCAAGTTGTTACTTAACCTACTTCTTACTCGAGTTTATTTTACTCGCTGTATAACTATGCGTACCTAATACGCCATTCATATAGCAACCTGTTGAGGTTATCTATAATAATAAAAAGATGAAACGACCCGAAAGGTAACATTTTAACTATTTAAGTAATTTGCAATTTCTTCGGTTCACGTTTGAGTTGTCACTTAAATACATACGATGTTTAACGTTCCAATGGTTCAAGTTGTTACTTAACCTATTTTTTACTCGAGTTCATCTTACTCGCTGTATACCTATGCGTACCTAATACGCCATGCATGTAGCAACCTGTTGAGGTTGTCCTATAATAATAATATGAAACGAACCGGAAGGTAACATTTTAACTATATAAGTTAAGTTCTAATGTTCACGTTTCAACAATTCGAGTTGCCACTTACCGATAATAATGTATACGAGGTTTCACGTTCCAACGATTCGAGTTGTTACTTAACCTATTTTTTACTCGAGTTCACGATGCAACGCCACGAGTTCATCTTACTCGCTGTATACCTATGCGTACCTAATACGCCATGCATATAGCAACTTGTTGAGGTTATCCTATGATAATAATATGAAGGTATACGTATAATTACGTATATTAGACACAAATTTGCAATTTGCTGTTAATGTTGAAAACGAAAATCAAGAGCTACGCGAACCAAGATCGTCGACTAGCGCGTTACACGCGAGTTCCGATCGTTCGCTGGATATAGCCAACGTGACAATACTGGAGGATGTATCTCCACCACCAGTGATTAAAGGTGCTTCCAACAGTGAGGATGTTCCACGAACAGAACCAAGCTAAGGCAAAATTAGCAGCGGTATTGCTTGTCTTGACGAGCCTATAAGACTCTTCTTAGTAAGGATAATAAAGATCCAACTGTTCTAAAGCTGCTGATTGATGCTGGGCGCATCATCTGTGACACAAAACTCAGTGAGTTTTGAACGAGGCGAAATTTCATATTGGCTGTACTAAGGAAGGACTTGAAAGATCAGATGCTGCTCACGATAATAGATAGTTTTCTTGTAGCCAAGAACTAGCCGAAACTTTAAAGACCGCAAAAGCGATCAATAAAACAGGTGTGGATCTCAAAGCTTCCACCTCTAACAAGACTACTGCTACAAAACCAAAGCATCAAGTCGTTAACAGAAATTGAAACGGGAAGGCTCCGGTTCAAAACCACAGACAGCAGCCATCGGCGCCCTCAAAGATGAAGGAGTCTGCACCTCAGAGGCAACAGCACTCGCCATCATCGAGGACATCGCGACTGAACTTCAGTCGCGGCCGCCGCTAGACAATACGGTAAATTACGCCGGTAGACTATTTGTTTTTTACAACCAATGGTCACAAATAACCGCAGATAAAATAATTTTATCGTGGATACGTGGTTATAAAATTCCGTTCACTGAAACTCCATATCAGCATTGTATACCTCAACCCCGAAATTATGCACACTCAGAAAAACTTGAATTTGATCAAGCTATACATAATTTAATTTCTATAGGTGCTATACCTCACTGTGAGCCCTGTGAGGATATCCAATATCTTTTTACCCAAACCGAACGGAAAAGCATGCTTTATCCTAAATTTGAAAAAGCTAAACGAGTTCATTCAACATGTTCATTTGAATTAGAAGATTTTAGAATAATGATCAAACTAATCTCAAGATGTTGTCTCAAGTCAACTATTGATCTCAAAGACGCATATTATTAAGTGAAAGTTCATGATAACTCTAAAAAATATTCAAGATTTAGTTTGAACGGTAACTTGTATGAATTTAATGCCCTACCGTTTGGTGTCAATACGGCACTTTTTGTCTTCACAAAAATAATGAAAACGGTGGTCAGAATGCCACGCTGTGCTGATTATTATCGACAATATATCTTAACGATACCTGTCTAATATCACATAGCTATAGCGAATGTATGGATAACATTACAAAAATGAAAAGTACATGAATTTGCCTGTAAGTTTACAGTCAGATTTCGATGGGTGGATTAAATCTATCGAAAATCCAAAAAATCAAATTAAATTTGACGAATTCAGATGCTTCGACTATGGGGGGTTGGGGGATAGCCTGTGCGGGAAAAACGGCAAGCGGTAGCTGAAGTCGGGAATAAAGAAAACTTCACATTCATAAGATTAAAAATTTGTCTAGAGGATTTATCCAATTGTCATATTATCTTGCGAATAGATAATACAACTGCGATTTTTTACATTAATCGTATGGGAGGAATCCAATTCCCCCATCTCACAAACTGACCAAAGATATACGACAATGGTGTGAAGCGCGAATTCTATTTATAACAGCGCTATACATTCCATCTACAGAAAATACTATAGCAGATACTGAATCAAGGTGTATTCACCCGGATATTGAATGGGAACTATCTGATCTTGCCTTTCAGCAAATAATTAACAATTTCTGGCTACCAGAGATTGACATGATTGCTAGTTGAATAAATAAAAAATGTCCTGTATACATATCATGGCACAAAGACCCTGATGCTTGACGCTTTCTCTTCGAATTGGTCAAAAATGTATAAAAATACCATGAACCAGGAACCCGTAAAAACGGGTTCCCTTCCTTCTCAATAATTTTAAAAAAGCATTGATGAAAATTATTAGTGACAAAGCTAAGTGCATACTGGTCGGGCCAACATGGCCAGCTGAACCTTGGTATCCCCTATTTAACCAGTTTTTTACAAACTAAACCACTGGTTTTTTCAAACTTCTGAGGACCTAATAATCTCTCATTCCAGTTTCTGCCAGATCCAGCGGCAGATTACCCTGGATGCCGGAGTATTGTGCGGGAGTCTCTAATAAGAAAACTCCCTCCCGGGTCTTTAGACACATTAATAGCGTCTCTGTCAGATAATTAAATTAAGTAATATGATACTTACACATTCCAGTTATTATTCATGTTTTAACAGAGTTATTTCAATCGGGAGCGCTATACGGTACTCTAAATGGGTTTAGATCTACACCTTCCTTAGTATTAGGAAGTCAGATAAGCACAGACGACTGTGTTTTAAGGGTATATTTAGGCTTCGCCCTCCCTTACCCAAGTATGAATCCACTGGGATACTACATTAGTAATTGAAACTCTAGCCACTTGGATTCCTAATTAATCTCATTCTTTAGAAAAAAAAACACTAAAGAAGCTAGTTACCCTGCTGGCGCTGGTAACAGCGCATAGAGTACAAACTATTTCAAAAATAGATATCCGAAATTTTCAAAATTGGCGGAATGATATTTCCATTAGGATCCCTGACTTAATAAAAACGTCAAGTGTAAACGCAACTCAGCCAACGCTGATGCTGCCAATTTTTCGAGACAGACCTGACATAGGTCCGGCTTAATTATTAACGGATTATCTAAAAGTAATGTAGCGGCATTACGTGATCATCACACCTCTATTTTTATTTCTATAAAAAACCATATAATAAAGTTTCTCCCCAAACACTTAGCAGATGGATAAAGAGTATACGTTGTAGGTCTGTGGAATAGATATCACACAGTACTCTGCACATAGTACTAGACACCTCAAAAGCTCATAAGCTCGGTGTGAATTTGGATGTTATCAGGAAGACTGCCGGTTGGTCCGGCGGCTCTACAATATTTGCCAAGTTTTATAACAGGCATATAACAGACAGCATATACAGAATCAAATCATTGTTTTGATAGAAGTAAAATTGATTGATTTATGCTAAAATTTACTGTAGCTATTATGTTAATAGTTTATTTAAGAAACATTACCTTTTAATTGAGTGATTAAGTACATTTATTATGTCATTTATTGAAGAAATATTAAATATATTTACTTCTGTAATACTTTCAACTGAAATAGATATTTCACAACTTCTCTCAACATCTACAAGTGTATATATAAAATCTCTTCAAACTCAATACTGTAACATAATTTAATGATTAAACGAACTTACCTGTAAGTTAAGTTCTATCATAATTATGTGAAGTAGTGAGTTTGAAGAGATAGCATCCCGCCCACCCAGATTACCTATTTCATAGGTCCCGAATAGTGAAATATCTACTTGAACTGATAAGCTCTGAACTAAATGAAGAACCAGCCGACCGCACGAAATAATGAAATTGTACGGTCTACCTACATATTTTTTTTTTCTCTCTCTGAACTTAGTGCATAGACAAGGCGACATTATGCGTGCTACTACAAGTGTATATATAAAATCTCTTCAAACTCACTACTTCACATAATTATGATAGAACTTAACTTACAGGTAAGTTCGTTTAATCATTAAATTAATGTCCCGAACGTTCGCTACGAAATGATTTATGCGACTTAAACTTATATTAAGACTCGCATATTATTGTTAATCCTACTTTCGCAAAGTACTTTTAACATGCTCTACTTATGCCCGTTTTCTTCTGCATATTTATTTTAATACCGACTAGTATAATGAGGTTTCGTGCTGGAAACTTTTAAGCTCGTACGAAGGCTAATAAAACCTCAATGTTCTGAGAAAACTCATGTGTTCGGAATATGAAGTCGTAAAGTTTGGAATAAAATGACTCGCAGTCATCAAATTGTTTTATGAACTCGGAGTGAGTACTTGCTCGGGAAATATTGCGCAGTAAAAGATTTGGGAATGGACGCGAGTCCTGATTTGGATGTAGTCAAGCGTTCCTTTTTGATTGACTCCAAGAAATAGAGCTCCTACTATATACATCAAAAAAATTTCGCTTCCGCAACAGGATTCGAACCTGCGTCTTCTAGCAAACCTTTCTTGTAAGCCGGAAAGAAATACATCATATCAAGAAATTCGCAGTCAACATCGATTGCTCCCATAGCCTAGTTGGTTAAGGCGTCTGGCCCGGTTTGCCAGAAGACGCTGGTTCGAATCCTGTTGGAAGCGAAATTTTTGTTATGTATATATTTGTGTGAACATCCGCTAGTGTCGGTTAACACTATAAAATATATTTCATAATTGAGCTCATGTTAACTCTTGACAAAACATTTTGTTTAATTGTTAACGAGCGGGTCGCTTGCCTGATGGTAAGCATAACACCGGCCCGTTAAAATTGCCGTGCCGCTCAAAACTTTGAAACACAAAGGCCTGCGCGGCACTGCATTGCGCTCGTTACCCTGAGACATTAGGTATTAAGTCCCATACTAGTAATTACACATATCTATATTATTATGTTTAAACTTGGACAAGGGAGCAAACGAAGCGATATGTTGAGGAGAATGTCGCTCAAAGAGTACGTGAAATAGCCCGAAGGCAACTAATTCGTGCAAGATTTTGTTTGCTACACTCGACGGTAAATCATTGTAGCGATCCTGACGGTGCATGGTAGCCCACGTTAAGTCAATGTCACACGTCACATTTTCTCACCTCATGTAGATACCTAACTATTTAGTATACCAGAGACTGGCCACAATACTGCTGCTTAGAGATACGAGGACTCAAAGTTATGATAACTTCCAGTCCAATTCAATTACTCGACGCGTTCGTCAATTGTTTCGTGTGTGTTATCGTACGAAATTGTTTCCGCTGGATCATAAATATCAATTTAAACGCTGTTATCATTCAAGAGTAGACTCCTAGTTTGTGTCTTAGTGAAGTTGTTTAAGTGAAAGTTTGAAAATTTTGTTAGAATAATTTTATGTCTTCACACAAAATTAGACAAAATAAAAATTTTCATTTGTGAAGTACAATAAAGGCGACGCCCCCGGCGGTATCGTGGTGTCGAGAGGAGCTGAGGGCCCTCCGCGGCCCTCCGGCGCAGGACTGACGTCTGCGAGGACCCTCGTGCTGTCCGTCCTGCCATCCCGGCCTCTCGCCGTCCCACCTGTCGACTTGAAACGGTATGATAGAATGTCGCTCGGGGGAATTAAGCGCGAAATTAAACTTTAAAGGATTTCGCTCTAATAATATTCTTGATAACAATGGACAGAGACTGCCAGCAATTGTAATCATGTAGCCACAGAGGATTGCTTACTGACAGCGTCAGTACTAAGACCAATTAATACGAAAACCGGACTCGGAGCCTCCATCATTCCTGTTAGCTTTATCATTTGGTACTTTTTTAATATTTTTACAATAAATACTTAAAAAGAAATGTCGAAAAAAAAAAGAAACATTTCACTAGCAAATGCTAATCTTTCGAGTATACAATAATTACCCAACGACTTGGTTTACTAATCACCACAAAACCATATTTTCTTAAATTTACTTCCCTTTCGTTGACTAGCTCGGCTTCACTGTTTGCTGTTATCCAAAATAAAGCATCGTTTTCAGAATCCCAAACAAAGTTGAGCTCCTTCAGGTTTACAGCGTGCGGTGCATCGAACGGATCCACCATTAGCATACATTTACATCTTCTTAAACAGTTGACAGCATCCCTCGCGCACCCCGCCACGCGCCACGGGACAAAGTAAGCGCACTCGCTTGCAGTAGTTCAACTCTATTGAAGTGGGCGACATACCGCACTCACACATCAACACGACTGTCGCCGACGCTTGTGCTACGCAGCCATTTTATAGTGCTACGACATACGACGTGCTGGCATATTACTAGATCAAAAAGATATGTATGCGAAAAAAAATGCTTTTAACAGACTTCGACGAGAATATCGCATTATATGAAATTTCTTCCCTTGCTTTTGGACCCTTAGGGGTGGTAATTGTTATAAAATTATTAAATGATCACCCTTGAGACATACCCTATCGTGAAAAAAAGAATCATCAATTTGCGGAGAAATCAAGTAACAACACAATAAAAACAGCTTTTTTTTTATGTATTATAGCTTGCGTTAGACCACTATCTCACCTGGTGGTAAGTGACGATGCGGTCGACGATGTAGCATGCTTACCTAGAAGATACCTGTTCACTCGTGACTTGAAGACACCCAGGTTATAACGATCAGGAAACACAATATTAATGATAAAAAATAACTTACAAGGAATTGAAAGCAATACGGGTTCAGACGGTGGTGATGTCAACCGCCAGTCGATGCTTCGAATCCTAGAATAACGTAGAGCTTTCTTTGTTGTACCAATACATTCCGATGTAAGTATGTTATGGTGATGAGGCATTTTATAATGATTGCCTTTCTTGGCATCTTCACGATTTAGTGCTGAAATAACGATTTTCTGATCATTTTCTCTTGTGTAAGTCCATGTACTGCTACCCGAACCAATTCGCTCCCAGTAAGTAGACATCGGCGCGGTCGCCCCGCGGATAATTGCGCTGACGTTACTGCGCGCCTTATTTACGGCGCAGATATCTGCGGAGAATCACAAACAACCAGTTAGAATATTAAGCAGAAGACTCCCCTCGGTGGGGTACAGTTACAACGTCAAGCGGTACATCGAGCGTGGTTGTACGCAACATAAACTTGGAGTTAACTGGCTTATTGTGAGCGTCTTAATAACATTGCAGATATGATGTCTTATTAAAGATATTAAATTAAATTTTAAATTAAAATTTTATGTAATTTTTTAATATATTATTTGTATCCAGCTAGCTTTATCTTTCGGTGAAGGAAAACATCGTGATGCACCCATAGATTGGTCAACTGGTGATACTTTGAAACACAAAGGCCTGCGCGGCACTGCAGTGCGCTCGTTACCCTGAGACATTAGGTATTAAGTCTCATAAGCCCAGTAATTTCACTGGATACTCTGGTCATTAAACTGGAACACAGTAATGCTTGCACACTACTGCTTGGCGGCAGACTTCACTCACAAAGCGGTGGTAACAACCCAGACGGACACTCGCAGAAGAGTTAGTCCTACCACTAACAAAAAGTTTTACTAGCCATGGCCATTGGCCATCCTGATATTACACGCTCAGCTAATATACAAAAATACAGCAAAACTTATTACCTAAAATAACTACAATACAAAAACGTTCAGTCAAAACGTAGAGTTACTCACGCAATATGATAAAATGAAAGGCGACAGAAGACAGCTATATTATTATAATACACAATAGACTCTATTATGTACTTAGTATAATATTAAATGAAGAGAGCGAGCGAGATAATAAATATCACAAGTGTCGCCAATTTGCGCAGTTCTCGGAAAGGACGATTAATAATGCTTTTATTATTATATACTTCTATCAGCTTGTTGGACGTGGGCCTGCTCAGCTCATTATTATTACGGTTACTTGTAATTTTTTACATTTACCCATTCATACTGCACTAGGATTCCCTGTGTCACAGGTGGATAGGACTGACACAGATACACAACACAAACATTTAAGGCTCTGGAATAACCCTAGTAAGGTTATTGAAAACTCCGTAGTACTGTAGCGCCCAGTTTCATCTAATTTTACCCGTTTATGGATGGATTTGTGAATGTAGATATTAGTTTTATGTTCTGAAAACGTTTAATATTTGACTGCTGTATTTAATTAAACAAATATCTACAAATTTACATAAGTAATTATTACAATATATCAAGCGGTAAACCATGTTTGTTAACTACCGCCAGTGTTTGGAGCCACTGTTACAATTCACTAATAGAAAGCGACACTATCTCTGAGTGCTATGCTGTGCGAAGCCGTGGGAAGAAGCTAGTTTATAATATAAGAAGTAGCGCCTTGTGGCTCCAACTACAACCTATCGCAGTTAGGAAGAAAGCACGTGGACGACATCGTTTGGAATGGATTGTACTCTCACCTCACCACTGATGGTGTCAGACCACAGTAGGAACCACTGTCATCATTCTCCATCCATACTCGTACAAATGTAATCTGTAGCGATCATTTCGTCGCGCCGCAGACTCGCATTAACGTTAAAAGCTCCGCGCTCGTCGCGGCGCACACTCGTGACAAACGTCACGCGCCGCCATTCAAACCCGTTGACGAAATTGCACATAATCGCGACCTCGCGAGTGCTCCCGGGTTGTCGGAAGAAAGGACCGAATAAACTAAACATTTAGGGTCTTACCACAAAAAAATTAAACACACGTTAAACCTGTGTTAAACACCGTTTAACGCCTAAGCATGCCTAAATATGAGCAACCACAAATCCTGATTTAAGTAGTCTTTAACCGTAGTCTAACTCTATTCTATTTTGACATTTCTAATCATTTTAGACGTTTATCTTGACATACTGTCTAGCTAAATATGGCGTCTAAAAATGTTTTTTTTGTGGTAACACAGTTATAGATTATTTGTTTTTACATTTTCAGCCTAACTGTTTATATATATCGTTTCGCTTAGCTCAATAAAGTTACTTGCACTAAAGTTAATTATTGTCTAGCTTGAACATATGGACGCTCTCTTTAGTTCATTATCTGAGTTAGTAGTATATGGTTAGTTGTGTGGCTTTAGGGTGTTCAAAAACCCTCTTTAGATGAAAAACTCCTGCAGTTTCCTCAAATTTGTATTTCCGCAAAAGATTATTTGTACCTGAACATTTTTTTCCTGTTTGTTAGTCCTGCGTGATGTATATAGTGATGGTACGTATACGTGATGCGTATAATTAGTAAATTTTTCTGTTGTAATCAATTGCATTTCTGGCTTTATCCGTTGTGCCACTACTACAAAACTTTTTTAAATAATAGTGTCTTGCTCGGTGATGTATATTTGTCAATACCTATATTTTAACACAACAGACTTATTAATATAGCAACTTGTCTTTGTTATCGTTGATTGATAGTGACACTGATTTCCTGTACTGTTACCGATATCAAAATGCTGGTAAAACTTTTACCGTAAAATGTGTACTGTGTTCGGTCCTTCTCCGCAAGGCTGCGCGACGCGGGGCGGGGCGGGGCGCGGGGGTGATATTAAGATTCCTCGCCGCTTCCACAACCCCGGAACGCAATTTTTGCGAATACTTTATGCTAATGTTTACCGATACCGTATTAAGCCCCTTTCATTACGCGAGACGCGAGCGATAAATTCGAATTGAATTCCGCTGAAAACAATCTGTTTGGACAAATTTGTGAAGTTGGAGGGTGTACTCGGTATTTGCATAAAATAATACGCGATCGTGTTCGAGTCGCGATCGAGTGGCCGCAATTAGCGAAGGGCAGTGGGCCGCGGCGGCCGGCGGCCGGCCGGTTGAAGGCTGTTCTGTGTGTGAGGCTGTTCTGAACATTGTGAAGTCCTTCAACCAGGGTCAATGGAGACAGGCTTTGCTACAGGACGACATCATTTGGAGTTATTGGAGTGATTGCGTAAACGATGGTTTGTAGTATGATTACTTTTAGTTTTATACTGAAAAAAAAAACAATTATGCCATCAAACCACTTACAGCTGATTGACGGCTGTTATCATTGTCAACTAAGGGCCGGTTTATTGTACCCTAGTAAAAGTTGAGTTGACCATTAGTCAAACTAACCAATAGTTAAGTGCCAAAACAATTATTAAATCGAGTTTACGTTTTTTGACCCCTATATTAAGTATAGTTAAAATTGACCATGGTTAAGTATGTTGCCATTAGAAAGAACGCTGGCTTCCTGGGATTGACTATAGGGAGTCAATTTTATGGCAATATTGCTTTGATATGACATTTGACGCTTGTTTGACGCGTGTGATTAGAACGGCTTATGTCAAGCTAACGTCAGTTACTGTCGGTTACCAATGGTTACTAAAAACGTCGTAAACAAATGTGTAACCTCGGTATATTTGAACTGATTTTAAAAAACGAAAACCAATAAAAACTTCAAACTGGCAAAAATGACACGCAAAAGCTGTAGCTACCTGGAGTGAACTAGCCACCATCTTGTTAATCCCTCGATGAAGCTGTGGTCAAATATTCTAACTGATAGTTTTAATTGTACCTAGTTATGGTATCCATAGATCAAAAACCCGTTTTTGAGAAATATAACAATTGGTTGCATTTTTTAACCATTGATGGTTGCCTTAACTACGGATCAAAAAACTGGCCTTTTTAACCAATTCATGTAAATTTAACATTAAATATAATCAACAAGTTATTCATATCACTTTCTAGACACAAACAAGTTCGGAATAAATCTTCTTAGACAACGAACAGCGTCTCACCATCTCCTTAATGTTGACAATCAGTCAAAGTGCTCTATATAATATGCATGTAATGCTAGATAGTAATATCATTATTGCAGTTCTGTGGGTACTTGACTACATTATGCAAACCGCTGTTTATTTTGTTCCGCGCCTCGACGCTGTAAAATACTTGCCGGGAGCTATGTTTGGCGATGGAACAAGGAAATACAATCAACTAATGAAAAAAAGGCGTTTGGTTACGCGTTATATTATTATAGGTTGCGTAGGCATGCGTTGTTTCTTGAATTTTATATTTTTAAAAAGAAGTCTATAGTTCCTGCCTTTTTACCCCACTTACAAAATAGGAGAAGTTTCTCAATTCGGTGTGTTTTTTTTGTTTGTTACCTCAGATCTCCGTCATTTATAAACCGATTTGGAAAATACGTTTTTTAATTTGAAAGGATAACTTTCAGATGCTCCCATACAAATTTCATCAAAATCGGTTCAGCAGATTGTCACTGAAGTCGGTTCGTCGCTTTTTTAAAGCAATTTATGTTATTAGTTTTATGCTGATATTGATTCGACTTTTATCTGAAAATGACTAGTGAAGCTCTACCATACACACGTTTTATGTTGATCTGCACACGTTTTATTCCGCTTGTTTTAATTTGTTGTTTAAAAAGATGAGTTAAAATACGGGACGGAGTAGTTTAAAACAGGAACTCGCTGTACAGATTAGATGATACCTTTAGTTTTTGCAGACACCTTTTACGAGTGGGAGGCGGAAATTCTGAATGACAGAAGAATAGACAAACAGAAACAGTGGAATACGGTCAATTTTTGCACTGAACCCTAAAGGACGCGACCGTTCTCTCAGACAGATCCGTTGCGAAAGTTTCAGCTGTACCTATGAGCCCCTCAGACGAATACGCTTAATTTTTCTACCAACTTCAGTAACTAGTTATAACGCGAGATTTTTGTTGAAAACATTTTAGTTGTACTACTCGTTTTTATATTGGTAAAGTTTGAAACTTCGTTACGAGTCGACGTCGACGTGAGATTTGTTTACTTATTCTTTTGCTGATAATGTTTAGAATTGGAGTAATGGAATATACATTTTAGGAACATTCATAGTGTTACCTAGTAGCTTATTATATACTTATGCCTATATTATTATATGTCTTGTTTTTACAAGCTTTTATTTAACTTGTCTTGTTGACGGCTCCGTAGCCAAGTTGGTAGTAACCGTGCCTGCAAAGCGAGGGGTCCCGGGTTCGATTCCCGGCCGGGGCAGATTTTGTGTAAACATAAAGTTTGTTCTCGGGTCTTGGATGTTTGTGATGTGTATCTGTGTGTGTCCATGCCACCTGCGACACAGGTAATCCTAGTGCGAGGGTATGAGTGTAAGCGTTTATTTATTTTATTTGTTAGTATAGACCGAAAAATAAGTCAAATATAGCAAGCTAAATTTGACTCACTTCCCGTTGTTCGATTGAGCTGAAATTTTACATGAATGTAAATCGGATTACGATGCAATATATTGATGTCACAGAGCAGGTCTTACGATGGAGCCGGAAGGTGGAACCAAGAACGAAACGACGTAACACCATCGACTTTGGGCTCGATTGATTTGTCTTTACAAGTACCTACTCTGATTCTAGATGATGTCCGGGGTCCTGATGATGAAGCCTGAAGGTGCCAATTACGTATTTTATAAAAGCTTGTCTGAAAAAATATATTTTCCACAAACAAATGTTTGCGTAGAGGTAGTTTATGGGACGGAGGTTGACAGGCAACTTTTTTCTAGGAACCTTCACGTAGGTAAAACCGCGGGGCTACTGATTAAGCTATTGAAGGCAGTTGTAGACGTAAAAACGGAGAATGAGGTTCTTAAGTCGACCCGTATATATATTTATTTATTCGTACAACACATGTAACTTACAGAGTACCTATTGTCCAACACACTACACAGATCTGGTTGTTGAGCGAGCATATCATTGAGTACCAGCCTTAAGACCCCAGCGGTAGGGGCATTGTTTTAATATTTTGTGTATCATCATTGGTCACGGCGGTCACGGATAACTTTTAAGAGTAGTCCGATTTTGACGACTGTTTTTGTCAGTGGATAAGGTATTACTCGTACTTCGATGTGATAAATGTGATCGTCGGTTTGGTTTTTGGTAACAAGTTTTATGATTTTTTCCTGATGTTTTTTGTCATATATAATTGTTTCATATCTCCTCTTTCCATAATGAAAGCATTTGATGGAACTTGTTACACATAATATGAACCAAAATGTATAAATGTTTACTTTTTCGCTCGCTGGAGAGAGCTAAATATTTTCAACATCTTGACGCAACTTTTTAATAAGTAATTTGCGTTCGGAAATTGCAACGGCCCATAAACACCGTAAACTTTCGGAATTCCCGCTCGCAAATTCGCAGTTTGTAACGCGAGCGCCGTAAAAGAAATTTCCGCTGCAGCCCGGACTCCTAAGTTCACGGCACAATTTTTGAAATTACCCCGCGAGGTGTCTAAATTCACCCCATTTACCTTTTCATTTGAAAGTTTCCCAATTGTGAGCTTTGCCGCTTTGTATTAGAGTTGTTGTTGGTTTTTAATATCGGGCAAATAGCAGTTGTTGACGGAAATGAAGGTGGAGGAACGCAGTCGCTAATAGACAACGCGCCAGTTATTTGAAAAGTTTGCCAATCGCCGCCCGCTGCCCCGCCCGCCCTTCCGGCGGAAGTTCCCGCAGTCAGTAGGTCAAGAGTTCACTGAATACAGTTTAAACTGTTTAAAGATAGTGAGCGGAGGGTTCAAACTTTCGCCTGGAGCGCCTAATTTTCATTCTGTTTGTTTCGTTCAGTTATACTCGTATTTGTTTTATTGAATGACCACACTTATTCTACAACGTTTTAGGTCCTGCACTTGAACTTGTAATACTTACTACAACGAAACAACCGTATTGAATGGATTGTTTGACCGTATTTATATTTTTAATTTAAAAACTTAAGAACGATTAATGACATTTGAATTATAATCTTATTAATTCTTAATCTAAAAAATAAAAATGTGTTATTTTATTGACTAGTGTAATATATGTAGGTACGCTTATGCAGGCAGCGTTTTGTTGTTATATCTGTTATGTACCTATTATGATCACCGAATTCTCTCAAATAACATATTTCATTTCAAATTCCTGGACTTGGATTCCCTGCATCGCATATTGCATAGACACACACCAATATCTAAGACCTGGAAAACAGACTTTATGTGTCCTCACAAAGTTTGCCCCGGCCGGGATCGAACTTGTCTCCCGTGCTTTCCAGGCAGCGTTACTACTGACTTAGCCACGTAGTCGACAGGAAGTACGTTGAGCATTTACTTGTTTTTTATTTCAAATAGAGTACATAATAAGAATGTTTATTGTGCAAGTGGCGCGTAACCGAGCCGCCGCGGGGGGAATACTAAACAGAGGGGAGAAGAGGGGCGTGTATTGTTTTAATTATGCGTTTAGAGATAAGGGTAGGACGCTGGTGAAATTATTGCACGCTAATGGCGACCTTTACTTGAATGTAGGTTTAACGTTTGAAGAATATTAAAGCTTATTTTACTCTTAGATGTTCAACTTGAGGATGGTAGCTAGCCCGCCAAGCTCTAGAAAATGCCCAATCAATCACTACGCTATGGTTGCATCAATAGGTTTTCCTTGACAGAAAGCTTAAGCTCATTGTATTCATTGAACCATTGACCTACAGTCGGTGTCCGACACAACCACTAAGCCATCATCGTTTTCAAAATTAAACAAATAAACCGTTACACGTGTAGCACGTGCTTCCTCACGTTCTATCACGTAATGGGTTAAGTTATGTTTACCTAATAGTTATATCAAGGAGGTAAGCGTTAACTGTCGTTCGAGGGGTGATAACTATCTTAAACACTGTTTATGAACGGATTAATCGGACGAGACGTGTGCTGGTGATATGGCGCTGATAAATTTACAAATGTAAAACTTGCGTTAACTTACTTTTGGTGATAGCCTGACAGTCTGCTGTAGTTGATAGGTCGATGAACTTCGCTACTGTAGAATGAGAGGGTCGCAGGTTCCATTCCCGCAATGGGGCATATTTTGACATACCTATCTTAAAAAATATCACAGGTTTCGTGTCTGGGTGTTGTCGACCGCATCGTAGGTTAACTATCAGGTGAGATCGCGGTCAAACGTGAGCTTATTTTTAATTAATATTAAATATAAATTGTGATCGTAATCCTGCAGTTTCTGATTCGCTAGACACCGTGAATTAGAGACTGTAGACTGGACAGGGACTGGTTTTTTTTATTTGTAATATAAAAATATTTGAAATCGCATTTGCTTAGAAATGAAACCTCATCTTATGTCATTGATCTAGTCTGTAAATATAGTATTGAAAAGTATCTCAATTCAGATATAAAAGTTGTAAAAGCGCCAATCTCCTAAGGCCATCGTCTCAGTGCAAGCGATACGAAGCGACGCATTAGCATATATATAGCGCGGATAAGCGCCGTGGACTCGGCGCGGGCGCGGGCGCGGGCGCGGCGGGGAGAACACAATGCACGGAGATAAATACATATTTACAGTTTACGTGATGTTGTGCTGAAATCTCGAGAGATGCGGCTTGCTCGGGATTTTAAACAACACTGCTTTTGAATTTTGCACAATGGTGACTTGTACTCTCTTTATGTACTCATAGCAGTATACGACGCATACTGCTTCGAAAATACTTTTTTAATTTATTGATTTTATTTATTACTAATATTTGCCAGGCGCTAGGACTCACTCTTCTGCGAGTGTCCGTCTGAGTACCACCGCTTTGCTCGTGAAGTCTGCCGCCAAGCAGTAATGTGCAAGCATTACAGTGTTCCGGTTTGATGAGCAGAATAACCAGTGAAATTACTAGGCTACTAAGATGTCTCAGGGTAACGTAGCACTGCAGTGCCACGCAGGCCTTTGTGTTTCAAAGTTTTGAGTGGTTATTGGTTGGCGTTATGCTTACCATCAGGCCAACGACCTGCTCGTCTTGTTGCCCATTAGTATAAAAAAGTATGTGTAAATGATATTTATTGTCTTTTAGATATTAAAATGTCTTTTAATCTTATAATATATGTTAAAATACTGTACATAATAGAATCTACTAGGTAGATACCTACTCGACGGGCAGATCTCCTTTTTTAACTTCTACACATCACTACTGCTAAGTAATCTGCAAAATAGTAGAAAATATACAGGTAATTCTAGGCCTATAAAACGTTATATTCAAATGTTCCAGCCCACCCACTATATACACTAATTGACAGTGTACAAAGTATGCTGGCGGCATTGTGTCGTTGAATTACAACACTGTACATGTGTACTTATGAGTAATTTTTTATATTTATCTCAAAAAAAAACGTATCATTTACTATTTTTCTTTTTCAGTCAGTAACTTTTAAGCACAGGTGTCTTTGTTTCTTTAATAATGTAATTTATTCTTGTTTCTGGCTATGCCATAACCACTCGCGGTTTTCCAGACCCTGTCTTAAGATGTTGTAATACATGACGTCGTGTGTCGCACAACTTAATTCAAAGCAAAAGAGGCTCATTAATTTATTCCCATCGACATTGCGATGTGGATCGACTACGACTCCATCTCCACCGACACTAACTAGAGAAAGAGCAGAAATGCCGTTTAGTACTTACTTGGGTCGCTCAAAGTGTCTTAGCAGAAAAAAAATTAAACACACCCTAAACATATAAACTGCGTCGAACTTCTAAACATGCCTTAGTCGCTTGTTTAAATAGAAACAACCACAAATCTTGATTTAAGTAGTGTCAAACTATAATCTATTGTGACATTTCTAATCGTTTTAGATGTTTATTTAGACACTGTTTAGCTAATACATGCGTCTATAAGTTGTTTTTTGTGGCAAAACGTAAAGTGTTCAGCCGCAAGACTTTTGAGACCGTCTGACATTCCCATGACGCGGGTGATGTCAGCTCAGGTAACTGTTTAACGCACCAAGTACTGAGCGACCCTTCTGTCTCTCTCTATGCCGCGTCATCGCTCCGTCGCTCGGCAGCCGCGGCACGTCCTCGCTTCATTCAGCGATAAACAAAGCGAACCCAAAACATGGAATTATGATTAGGAAAACGGGAAATGTTATTTATGATATTCGCAACTGGCAATATATTTTGTAATTTAGATACTCAGAATTTTGTAATTACGTCTTATTTAATATCACGTTCGAAATATACATGCTACCATTTTTGTCAGTTGCCAGTAATATGTTCTAGGGTATTTTATTAAATTCTTTGTAGGATAGCCTTTGATTTCCTTCTCACGTCATAATGATAAGTAATGGTGTGATCGACGCTGGTGACACAATTAATCCAAGTATTGAAACTAACTGCAAAGTAACACCGATATGTGTTAGTCTGTCCAATTTACAATCTGTCCCACACCGAACAACCCACAAGTGCTTTTTATACAATTGGATTAAGATATTTTATGTTATAAATAAAAAAATGGAAGATAATACATGCATACAAGTTTCTTCCATTTCTTGTCGATCGCTTGTATACTTAGAACGGGCGCTTAGTCATTTATTAACAAATAATTTTTTTTTATATAATATTAGTCATTTATAATAAACATTATAATTAAATATTTAGAGCGCTCCCCTGATATTCATAATATAGATTTACATACTAAAGAATTTCTAATTTGAAGTTGATTTATGTATAGATAACCTCCATACTGTTAGCCACCGATCGAACACGGTTTGATTCCTAAAACCAGCTCACAACAGTGTCAGTGTACTGTTATGTAGATGTGAGTGTTTGTACATACAGATAGGCTTATTATAATATTATTTATATTGTATACATTTTTTCTGCGAGTCTACGATAAATATTTTTACAAAATCTCGTTGAACACACAACTTGTGTTTGAACGAAGCCGTTTCGAACATCGTAAACAAAACAAAGATGATTATAAAAACGAGTCTCGAAATGACTTGCCGAGATCATAAACTGAAGTGGAGTATTAAGGTGCAAACTGTTAGGAGTGCAGAATTTGGTTATCACCCCCCTTGCCATCCCTCGCGCGCTGATTGCAAATAAATACTCACCGCACCCCACGCAAGGGGATAATTTAGTTTCACCGCATGTTTTTCCACATTTTGCCCTAAGGCGTCGTGTCTATATTTTGTTATCTCTGTATTTGTAGAAAACAAAGTTGTCGTTGAAGATATTTTAAGTCTAATCATATGGTACCTATCTTAGAGCAATACATAATTATTTAGACATTGCCGTACACACAATCACTCAGATATAGGTAACCAGTAGATACAAGTCAATAGAGCTCGTGACGTATTATGCTCCTGGTGAATGAACAGGACTTCCTTTTCTTCCCGTGAGCGGTGTAAGGGCCGGCTAAAGGAATATCCAGGGAATTGACAGCATCTCCTCGGTCATCATCAAACCGTAGTGAGGTCATGGCGACGTCTGCCGAGCGAGCTGTATTATGACAGCATTACGGGGGCGACCTACACTCTACAGTGGACGGCTTCTAACTGATGATGATGACGTTTAGTTAAAATTTTAAACACACACTCTAAAATGACCAGTACTTTACACAAGGCCTACAACTTGAATTTTCATACAAACTGTTAGTGGGTATGCTCGTGGATTTTGGCATAAGGTTTTTAAGTAAAACATAACAAGTTCAGTTATACATGACTTTAAGAGGTTATCAGTCAGACAGCATCCGGTTACAAATTGCACAATTTCATTCGAGTCCACCCCCGCACACCCCCGCACAACCCTGCCAGTTGTAGTGTGAGTGTCTCGGTGCCTAAGAGCCCAATTTCGTAAGTTATTACCTGCGCCGCCCCCGGAATACTAACTCGCGAGTCGCAGTTACTGAGCTGATACAGTATATACTTAGCACCCTATACTATGCTTATAATTATATTGGTTTCATCATGAAAATGATTATGAAACTTGGGGAACGACTATTTTGGATGTCAGATTGAATCTGACAACACAGCAAAGGCAATTTAGTAATATAAATAAACTAACCTTAACGATTCCGTAATAAAATTGATTGTTAGGCTTTATAAGACAAATTTAATGCAAGACATTAAAAAAAGTAAAAAACGTTATTTTGTTAAAAAAAACTCTTCCAAAGAAATGTTCTCAGTTCTTCGCAAATGAGTTAAACTGTTTGGGAAAGGAATATTATAACCACGAATCGCGAATTGAACCCATGCACGACCTTTGAAATAGTTCTATTTAATATTACTTATGTTCTCGCTAGCGTGTGCTGATGCGTTTGAAACAGAAATATGCAATTTCTAAAACATTACTGTGATTTAACGGTCTCGTGAACAAAGCGTCGTAAACTTTGTGCAAAAGTGAATCCAGCAGATTAACTCCCTCGTATCATCCGCAGATGCAAATGCACAGAGCGACACATACTGACGCAATGCTGCGCGAAAATGATTCATATTTACATAACTGTAAGCGCTATAAGCTTGGAATAGACACACCCTCGCCGCCGGATCTCGCCGATCCTTATAATTCTAGCGGCAAATATGTAGAGTCGATCGAATGTGTTTCGGCCGCGTTGAATGCGATAAAGATATTTTTCACGTAGTTTTCGCTTCTGATTTTGTCGAGTGTGGATCGGCGGGTGCTTTGTGCCGTATTACATACGAATGGGTGTGCGGAACGTGGCAAATAAAACTATACTGAACGCTCAACGGATTTAAGCGGCAAAGAACACAGGCTTTCCCAGCGAAGGGAGAAAGTAAATGGAAACATGCGAATGTGTGATGGAAATCGATCTGTTCTTGAACATCCGCGCCGTCGAAGGCGCGGACGCTTTAACAAACTACCAGATTGCATAAAGTCACTAAACTCATGTACTCTTCATTGATACATTTTGGCATAAGATTAGTTTTATCTGGATAAAACTGTTTCAAACTTTAAAACTGAAAATTAAATGCCAAAAGAATACTATGACTGAACGGTTGAATTTTTTGATTTTTGGATTAATGTTTGATTACACATTAGGTTACATGAGGTTACATATTAATATCGTTTAATAATATTGAAAATGTCATTGAGATCAGAGTGAGACTATATTTATGTATTAGGTTGGGGAAAAAGTCTTTTCGCATTATAGTATGTATGAACTTGTAATAAAATCTCTTTGGCTATACTATTTGTATCTGGCTGGTTTTGGTATCATATGAAAGTTTAAATTTGAAAGAACATAATTCCAAATTCAAATTAGGAAAATGTGTGATTTTCATTTGTTTTTCGTACTGTCAAAATGAGTGAATCTAATGAAGAAATTCGATCAATTTTAAAATTTTACTACAAAAAAGGTAAAAATGCAACGCAGGACGCGAAAAAAATTTGCGATGTTTATGGACCTAGTGCAGTGTCTGTGAGAGTAGCACAACTTTGGTTTAAGCGTTTTCAATCCGGAAATTTTGATTTCAAAGATGCACGTCGCTCTGGTCGCCCTATTACGGATAAAATGGATGCCATTTTTGAAAAAGTGGAACAAGATTGGCATATCAGTAGTTACGACGTAGCTGAAGAACTGGGAATTGACCACAAAACAGTTTTGGCGCATTTGAAAAAAACTGGGTACACAAAAAAGCTCGATATTTGGGTACCTCACGAGCTCACTGAAAGAAACCCAATGAACCGTGTACTTATTTGTGATTCTTTACTACAACGTAATGAAACCGAACCATTTTTGAAGAAGCTGATAACTGGTGATAAAAAGTGAATCACGTACGACGAGAACGTGCGAAAAAGGTCGTGGTCAAAGACCGGTCAGGCTTCACAGACTGTGGCGAAACCCGGGTTAACTCGCAACAAGGTGATGCTGTGTGTGTGGTGGGATTGGAAGGCCATTATTCATTATGAGCTGTTACCACCAGGCAGGACCATCGATTCTGAACTCTACTGCGAACAACTGATGAGATTAAAGCAAGAAGTTGAGAGAAAGCGGCCGGAATTAATCAACAGAAGGGGTGTGGTTTTCATTTTCATGGTTTTTCATGATAACGCTAGACCTCACACATCTTTAGCCACTCAGAAAAAATTAAGAGAGTTTGGCTGGGAGGTGTTAATGCATCCGCCGTATAGTCCTGACCTTGCACCTTCAGATTTCCACCTGTTTCGGTCTCTTCAGAATTCTTTAGGCAGTGTCAGGTTAACATCACGAGAGGACTGCCAAAACCACTTGTCGCGGTATTTTGATCAGAAGTCCCAAAATTTATATAGCAATGGGATCATGTCCCTACCTACAAGATGGCAAAAAGTTATCGAACAAAATGGTACCTACATACTTTAGTTAAATGTAAATAAACTATATTAAAAAATGTTTTGAATTTTCTTAAAAAATGCGAAGAAACTTTTTCCCCGACCTATTATTTCATAATATTTTTAAAGGTCTTCCAATTAGTGTACTAATTTTTTTTATAAAAAATAAAACAAGTCTCTAAACAAAAGATAAAAGTACTGAGGATTAAGACAAGGAATTTTAATTTTTTATTTACTTACGTTCTTCATTTAACGTAACGTTTGTCTCAGAATCGTAAACACCCGTTAATCCGTTAACTCGAAAACCGGTAAATATATTTGTTCATTACCTCGCGCCAATCAGCAGATTGCCGGTAAACAACGTCAGCGTTTCCGAACAAGTCTGATTTCCTCGTATTTTCTTCGCCCTTCGGAACTTTTCCTTTTTCTTATCGAACCCATTCTTCATGTTGTTAGTTCGGTTAAGTTTTCTGCGCGTGTTATAATAGAGCTGTTTTGTTTAAAACAATTTATTGGTTTACAGATTCCAAATGTAAACTCCATGATTAGTTATCTCATAATTTTACAGATTATGAAATTAAAAAAGTCTGCGTAAAGTGTATTCGGAGTGTTACGGAGAATGCAGAAATAATAAAGTTATACTGTAACATTATTATTTTATGGACGAATTCGATTATTATCATATTATTTATTCCATATCTAGCTTTTTTTAAAACTTTTCTTATGCATTTAGACTCATACATTTTTTTTTATTCTCAGGAGTAAAATGTCTCTAGATGTTCGTTCCACTCACATAACTGTTCGAGAAGAATGATCAGAAATAAATTGAAAATTTCCACTATAACTGGTGACCTTGGCAAAAGTCAAGTTCTCTCCTTAATTTCTTTTTCCAGTTATTGTGCGATCAAATCACTGCGACGTCTCAAAGTGGATAAATTAATTTACATCTAAATAAAGGTCGAGTTGCTAAATGGGTGTAAAAATAGCTTACTGCATACATATCTCTTCACTAACGAGAGATGTCTGACTTAATTAATTAAACCCACTTGAATAATCGCGTAAACCAATATATCAAACGTTTAACTGAGTTTAACACGTTGAATGGCAGACGCGAAAATAAACGCGTCTAATCCGCAGTTAATCTAAAACTGCAGCGCGACAAGACGTGTCCGTCGCACAGTCAGCCGCTTGAATCGCTCTCGACAAAAACCCGTCGAGCGCTCTCGCCGCTTACCGGTTTTTGTAAATCTGTCTGCGCGCTGGACCTTGTTCGTGCACTTTGTTTTGCGTTACTTGGTATGACACTTCGAATTACAATTTAAAAAGCATCCCAAGATTTTTGTGTTGCATCAGTTACTCAATTTGTCTAAAATACCTTTGTTTGAGGTCCTAAGCTGTGTTCGCTTGTTTTCATCAGACAACTAATCATCTTCAATGACTTTGACAATGACAATGATGTTAACTAATCTTAATAAAACTTTTTTAATTAAACGTTTTCAATGTCATCTTTAGAAGAAGCGTAAAATACCTCCGTCGGGCGACTCGTCGAGTAATTTTAACGAGCGTTTTATACGCGCCATAAACACTTTCTGTCGTTAACTCGTCAGATGATTAGCACTTCGTTATTAGCGGAGTCATTACTCCACATCCCTAGTTCCTTATTAGGAGTGTTATCTTTCTATTAAGTCCACATAATTCTCTCATGTTCCTAGTTCTCATTTCTGTGGGTAGGTATTGGAAGCACAATATTGCGATTCTGCAGCGATTGTGATCACTCAATAAATAAATGCGTCTGGATGTTTACTTACTCTATTATTTGTCCTACACATCATGTTATATATCATCCATATAAAAAAATAATTATATACTCATAGCCCTGCACTTTCTGGTGTCACAGATGGTATGTACAGATAGACAACACACACCTTCTAGACCCGACAACACTCTATGCTCACTTCACAGTCTACCCACCCGAGGCTCCTCGCTTTGCTCGCAGGTTTACTGCCAGATTATCCACGGAGCCGTCAAATCATCTGATGTTGGACGAATGGATTCAGTCCTCACGAAACAAATCTTATTTACGTCACGACTGTGTTTTTCATCTCTAACACTGAAATAGTTAATAAGTTAGTAAAAAGAAGGTTCATATACAATCAAGGTTCTACAGGTCCGACAATTTTGGTAAAAAATATTAAAACACCCAATCCTGAAAAACAAATCACAATTCTCGAGTCAGGGCCGGTCACGAACCCCTAATTTGGGATGTTCGAAACATTGTCGCGGTTAACGCGAGTGGTGATGCAAATGTGAAGAGTGTGCTCTAGTCGAATGAGTACTGTAACGACGTCCGCCACGGACCACGGACCACGGGCCACGGACCACGGACCACGGACCACGGACCACGGGCCACACGGCACGGGCCACAGACCACAGACCACGGACCACGGACCACGGACCACGGACCACGGACCACGGACCACGGACCACGGACCACGGACCACGGACCACGCGGCACGGGCCACGGACCACGGACCACGGACCACGGACCACACGGCACGGGCCACGGGGCATGGACGACGCGACTGAAATAAACTAGTTATTTGGTGGGCAGGAGCTCGGCACAGATGTCATGTATAGTGCTACTGTGCGTTGTGTAGTGCTATACAATTTAGCTGATCTTAATTTCTTCAAAGTTGGAACTATTTTTTTATGTAAGGTCGTTCTTATATTGAACATCTCGCCTTTCTATAACAATGGCAATATCAACCAGAGCTTAGAATGATAAAGTCCTGTGTAGCACTGTGATTTTTATGTGCCCTTTGATTCCATATCTCCACTCACGACAATTCCAACATCAAGCGATGTTAATATAAAACTGATTTCATCCAGATGACAGTGCATAAAATACAGTGTAACCGACCGTCCCGAGTAAGCGCCGTATCCCGGTTCATCCGGCACCTCCTCGCTCGCGGCTCGTCGCGTCGTCCGGCGACTGCACTTTACGACGCAGACTGCGGACTGCTGACGCGAAGCTCAGGTTTTATTTCAGCATTTTATAGTATTTGACGATCAGGTTGGTTATGTTCAGTGATAGCTTCGGACGTAGCATTGAGGTAGCTTTTATCTGATCCGTCGCTTTGGTGCTTTATTTTATATGTAGACTGACGTTCTACAAAGCTCAGTTAGCATCCAGTATTCCAGACGTGCAGCCCAATCTTCGTTACCTCCATGGAAAGCTATTGGAACAGTAACTCGATTTGGTGCATTGCCAAACTTGGAATTGAACTGTATCCCCCGAAATCTGTTTTTAAATTTTTCACGTAACAAATAGAGCTGCGATCCCGAGGTCGAGGCCGCTATCCTTCTCGGTCACCGTGAGTCCCCGCACGTCGCACGTCGCACGTCGCCCGTCGCCCACTGACGGCCACTTCTCTCGGTTGTCGGTCACGTAGCCAACTGAAGGGATTTCGTTCCGACTCCATCCATCAACTCTGTCTCATCTCTTATTTATGTCGCGGAGAAAACTCTCGAGATTATGGAGGGATGACAATGTATTCGGTAGGGAAATGACTTTTGAATTGTGGCTGTCTCGACGTGCTTTATGTTTCAAGTTGTTCGACTTAGTTTTAATATTTTTTGTATTTCGTATATAGAAAACAAATCGTGGAATATTAAAATTCACGTGATCGGCCATTCAATTCCCATTTCAGAGTTTAAACAACAGATGTCAAAATGCTCATTAAAAATATTTCAAATTGCAAGCTACATGATCTTCAGTTCATAGTTGGTGAACTCCAGCCTAAAGCTACCTATTTAATCTGATGTCCCATAACGCCCGCCAGGAGCTCTAAGCCCGACGTGATACGATATGAGACCCGAAAAGAAATCGAAACCGCGCGAGGAGCATTACCATAACAATATGTAGGATTCGGTTTATTAAATCAAAGTCAGCGAATATTGGCATGTGTAAATCTGGCGGTCCGGTCGAGCGGTCGGGCGGTCCGGTCGAGCGGTCGGGCGGTCCGGTCGGGCGGTCTGGCGGTATGATAAACAAACGGATTCGGTGGATTCGGTCCGCATTTACATGAGCCCAATATTCGCGGAGTGACCGCTGATATGTGGCTTTGTACAAGGAGTTATGGCGCCTGGATGCGTTTGATACCAGCGCTGTAGGTCAGCGGGGCCGTTGCCTACCTAAATTGGTACTGTTTTGCATGGCACAGATTTACATATGATTTATTAAATATATCTACACAAAATAAGATAAATATTGACGCATAAAAACGAGGCAAAAAACGTTTTATCTACAGGGGATTGAGTCGTTATGTTATGTATGCGTAAAAAGAGAGTGTTTAATAATGGATAAAAGAGCTCGTGTCTAGACGCGGCTAACTAAAATTATACCTTGCAGTAGTTGTAGTGTAATACCTAACTGGTGCGGTGTCAGGGAACTTTCGAAACTAACCGTGTTATACTCTAACATTGTTTCAACTACGTGATAACTAGAGAACTTGTAAGTTTTAGCACAGAGTTGTTACAATATATGATGTAGGTATTTTCTGGTGGCTAGCTACGGCCCTCAAGTTGAAAATATCTGTCGCCAAGCAACTAATGATCTGTTACGACTTGAGAGCTAGTCCCTATGATTAGAGTATTTATTACATTCGATCTATCATTTAAGGTCAGGTGAGATAGTGGTCCAACACTAACCTATCCAAAATAAAAAGGCACCTATAATGTACTAGTAGATGTATTATAATTATTATATAACATCGCAATACATTTATAATACAACAGTTACTCGTATTTTACATATTTTTCCATATGAATTACTTAATTTGCTTTGAATTCAGAAAAAAAGAAACTTTATCTGTAATAACAAGTTTCGTCTCCTTGAAGAAACCTACAACGGATACCTACACAATACACTTTTATATTCCAGTATCAAATATTCACAATCTTTTTTCAACACATTTAATAAAAGCATGGTGAGAGCCAAAACGTAAGTACCTACTTGAATTTACATCTTTTGTGCTTCTTAGAACGGGGACTTTTTGGTACAGAAACAAAGAATGCCAGTGAAATTACTGGGCTTATGACACTTAATATCTAATGTCTCAGGGTAACGACCGCACTGCAGTGCCGCGCCGGCCTTTTGTTTCATAATTCTGAGTGGCATTGCAATTGTTATGGACCGGTGTTATGCTTATATCAGCAAACAAACGACCAGCTCGCCTCGTTACCAAATAGTATAAAATAGGTGGAAAGTGGGACAGAAACAGATCTGTGTGTAATAATTGCTACCGATAGCATGAAGGAGCTAACAGCATTTCTTTTTCAGTAATTATTTTAATTCACGGTTATGAATAAAACATACTTTTCTTAAAAAAACTTGCTAAAATTCTAAATTCAAATCACAACCGTAAACTGCAGCCATCGCTCGTCACTCATTCGGAGGTTTCGTTCGCGAACCCTTCACCGGCGGGGGGGGAGTGGGCGGGGGGGGGGGGCGTCAGGTCACGTTTTCATTTAGTTTTATGAAGTCGCCCCGTTATCGGTCCGCAAATAGTCCACTTGACGGGGGCTGTCGGGGCTGTCGGCCCTTTATGCCACTCGGTCACGCCATCCGGCCACCACCTGCGTGATTTACTTCAGGGAACTCGTTTCGGCGACTGATAACGCAACTTTCGCCTTCATTGTTTCCGGAAGTATTCAATTTGTGCATGATTTATGGTGTTTTGATATATTGACGTTGAACGCTGAAGTGTTTGTTGTTTATTGTTTTGGGGGAATGGTTTGTGTATAGTTATTGTCTGTGAGAACGAAACTAAAGTCCAGCTTATTATTATTCAAGATTGGGTTTGGCTGTTAATGGTCAATCAAGATAGTTTACGATTCATTCATTTAATTTACATAATTATATCATTTTATTTCGTGTAGTAGTCAAACGCTAAGCTGTCAAAATAAAGTTTGCTATAACGAGTACTGAAGAGAACTGAAGCTAGCATAATTAACTATTAAGTCATTGGTGGTTCTTTAATAATCTCTCTTTTGTTAGTGAGAGGACTAACTCTTTTGCGGGTGTCCGTCTGGGTTGTTACCACCGCTTTGCTCGTGAAGTCTGCCGCCAAGCAGTAGTGTGCAAGCATTACTGTGTTCCGGTTTGATGAGCAGAGTATCCAGTGAAATTACTGGGCTTATGAGACTTAATACCTAATGTCTCAGGGTAACGAGCGCACTGCAGTGCCGCGC
Organism: Crocallis elinguaria; assembly: GCA_907269065.1. Taxonomy (NCBI): domain Eukaryota; kingdom Metazoa; phylum Arthropoda; class Insecta; order Lepidoptera; family Geometridae; genus Crocallis; species Crocallis elinguaria. Next base: position 33,963,524 of record OU026068.1, read on the forward strand.
AGGCCTTTGTGTTACAATGTTCTGGGTGGCACTGCAATTGTTATGGGCCGGCGTTATGCTTACCATCAGGCAAACGACCAGCTCGTCTCGTTACCATATAACATTAAAAAAAATCTCATAATTGACATAAAGAGAAAAAACAAAAGAAATACTATATCTATAAGAACTAGTAAAAACAAAAATCTGTAGAAAAGAGGTTCTGTTCAAAGTGATAGTACCAGTTTTGTCGTTCGCATGTCTGACGGGTCCCGCTCTAGACGCAGTCGTTCAAATATCTATCAGCCAAGTAATTTGTAAACACGGCAGCCATTACACGCCGCCGAGCGCGCTGTTTATTTATCAGAATTATAAAATTACACGCTGCCAGCGAGAAAATACTACGCGTATTAATTTAATAGCAGATACTCGCTTATTTCTTCATTTACGAAACGTTACAACACGGACCTGTAATAACACTCGGTGTTTTCTTGAAATTTACATTTATGAATAGAATAAATATGTAAATGCTGGGTCAACACCGCCACCCGCACTCGGACGCTCGCTTGATAACGCTAGCGAGTCGGAAAGTTCGTATATGTAAATGAGGCGGCTCGTATCGACTCGGACAAACCGATCGTTTATCGATAACGTCGCGTAATATCCCGATGGACTTCGAATAAACACCGTTCTAAACTGTAACCAGACGGGTTTCGGAGTGGTTCGGTGGCGCTCACTGGTGTGGGTGGAACAAAAGCCATGAACGACGTAGCGCGGATGCGGTAGCGTTGTTATTGAGATGCTTCCTGTACTTTCACTCATAACGAGACCTCCGCGAGGCGAGCCCTCCCGTCCTACATTAACACTCGTAATATTCTTTAGGTAAGTAGTTAAATCGTAATTTTTCAACTTGACTTAGCCTCACTTTTGGACTCCCGTATTTTTAAACGTTACCTCATGATTTCTTCGACTTTACAATTTGAATAAAAAGTGATTTATTTATTTCATGCAAGCACTTTGTACTTTAGGAAAAAACCTTATGAAGACCTCATAGCAAATGAATTCAACAGAGCATCAAAAACTTATCACTAAACTGACAAATTGTATATATTTTTTGCTTCTATTGGCTTACGTTTGACCAAGATCTCACCTGATGTTAAGCGACGATGCGGTCGACGATGTAGCACGCTTGCCTAGAAGAACTCCCAAATTATAGCTATTGGGAAACACAGAGGCTGCCAAAGAATTCCACTCCTTAGCCGTCCGTATAATGAAGATTGAAGCAAAACGCTTGGTACGGACAGGAGGGATATCAACCATATACGGGTGGCGCAGTGCCGTGCCTCTAGATGGCCGTTGGAAAAATGGAGATGCGGAAATCAAATTGTGTAACTCTGTCGCGCACACTACAAAATATTTCCTGTATAACACTGAGAGACTTGCAATTTTGCGTCAGTGCTCAAGACTCAGAAACATAGTCTCAAACAACCTATCGTTACTAATGACTTTCTTTGCTCGCCTTTCAATGGTTCCAATGCCTCGAGCTCATATTATGCATACTTAAATTTCAATGTTATTATTTTAGAACTCTGTTAAGGAACCCTGCTTCTACTCTAAACACCTATACCTTTTACCGTAGACAGTGAATCTGAAGATGAACTGAGATGCTTTCATTTAAATTTAACTGGAGGAGTAATTGAGGAAACATTTAAGAATACGGGGAGAAGCTATCTACCTCTGCGCTATCCATCACGTGATGCCCGAGATTACGTTTGATGAGGTCCAGCGGCTGCGGCGCCCACGCCTAGTATTCTAATTTGAATGATAACTGTGCACCAGTCTGATACACAACGCTGATAAATCAATGTCGGAGTGAAATGATCGCAGGTAGCTAAGCTTTCCTATTATCTTATACCCAAATCTAAACGAGGAAGTTCAAAATTAATTAATTCGTTTATCGTTTAACAAATTTTTATGCATTTGAAGTATCTAGAAGATATGAATTTTAAAAGGCTGATAAAATGCTCAAGAAGATTTTTGTAAGTGTTTGCGTACGTAATAACGTACGATGCCATTTTTAATAAATTCCTGTCAAATGTGTGTAAAATGTGAAAATTCAGTTTTGATCACATTTCTGCATCAAATTTCTGCATGAGTGTTCTGCGGCTAAATACGTCATCCATATTTTTGGGTGCCGTAAAAAATTCTAAAATCTTCATGATTAATTTTCAATGAATCAAAGAATTTTTAAAATAACAGATATGCGCTATGGAAATGTTAATTGTCTCTTTTTCGTCTCTGTTTTCCCGTTATCAAGTTTCTTCAATCTTTATCAGCATCATGTATAACCTGAGGTAGGTAAAGTTTAGACGCAAGTCTTTGCCTACTGTTATTTTCAGATACTGTAGTACACTAAACCTCTTTCCTCACTCAAATAATCATTTCCCTGTTACATAAAGGCGATAAAGAGCCGGAAATATTACACTAAAGACATTACGGCCGATGTGATCAGGCCACAAATGAGCGAGGAGAGATAACGTCAGGTATTCTCAACAATGGAAAAACGCCCGACTGGAGAGGTAACGCGCCGATAAGAAGGCAGCTGGACGTCTCAGTGACGTCATCATTTATCCATTGTCCACGGCGATGATGCGATTAGTGGATTCCGTCGGGGGGTAACAAATTGTGGCGGAGTCCCGAGTTCGGCCGAGTCGCGCCGATCGCAGATAGCGTCCCGACTGTCGGCTCGAGTCGGGATCGTATCGCGACGATGTCTTTATGACGCAAGTTTTCTTATTGAGTCATGTCTTAATACCTTCAATGGAACAATACTAGAATTTTGCATGGATCGTGAAAGTTTGAAATCGTTTCTCTGTACTCTGTTCAGTTTATTGCCTCAGACTATTTGTAACTTAAATCTGATTTGAATTCACCTACTGCGTATGTGAGCTGAGCTCGTGAAATCTTATAAGACTTGAAGATTTTGAATTACGTAGTTCAGTTATATATTTCTTGAAAACATTATTTATGCAATGATGAAGTGTGTAAAAGACCTGTTGAATGATATGTTTTGCAGAGTTTGATTTGTCTTGATGAGGTTTCTAGTCCAATCCATGATTGGACTGCAATTTCTGAGTCATATTATTTGCTCATACGTTTCCTGCTTTAATAAACGGTTTTCAGGAATAAGTCATATGAAATAAGTTTTAAGTCAACACAATTTCACTTAACTTCAGCGATGTATTCGAATCCAATCCCTCAGTACGACATGCTAACTCCGCAGACCCCTCATCGTTTGCAAATCAAATCTTATGCGGCGTCTTAATTATGCGCGAGCTGTTTGAATTCTTATGAAAGCTGAAGTGTGCTTACTCAGTCCGATTATTTGAACATTCGGTCTTGGAATGGTATCTGTAAGTAATGTGGCTAATTACATTCATTTCAGCTTCTTTAGTTATAGATGCATTTACACTCGCTGGTTTGCGGTCTACTTTTTCTAATAAGTATTTTTATACTGCAATGAGGATGCCTCGCGATATGCTAAGTTTTATGTAAGGTTATAAATGACTATGTCATTTATCATCATTAGGCTAAAAACGTCCACTGTTAAACTTCGGAGTCCTCCATGTCGGGTGGAGTTTGCCATAATACAGCACGATTGGCAGGCGTCTTGGTGATCGCAGTAGATTATGATGATGATGATGATGTTGGCCGAAAATAATCCTGCTGCCGATTCCCTGTATGATCTGGATATTCCTTTAGCCGGTTCTTACGGGAAGAGATGGGGAGGTACTATTCTTAATCGGGAGCACTCAGCCAACTGTATCATCCAGAACTTTGGTATATAATGAAAGCACATGAGTTTCTAAATATCACTAGGTAGCTGGTAGGTGTAGTATTTCAAAGAATTCGAATCCTACAATTAGCTTGAGCTTTCAGTCAATTCAGACATCGAGATTGAATCATAGCATGGTAACGTCTGGACAGCTAGTGGTATATCAAACTGTACTAGGATCGTATCATTGGATCTGACCCAGTACGTATACACGTCAGTAGTAGCTCCTGAGATGGGGTGAACGAAGACACAGCCGTGTGTCAACAGCTGCGTTGTTCGGGGAGTCAACGATACGGAGCGGGGCGGCAAACAAGCGCTCGCCGGGCGGCGGGTAAGAAGTGTTGACATAACCTGTTGCTAAGTCAGGATCGATTACAATGTGCCGTGCCTTTTTATGATGACGATGGATCAGTGGTGGTCAACGATTCGAATAATACAATATGACTGAGCTTTCCGGTAAATAAAACGTAGTACTGCAATCGTAGTATGGTGCTAGGACTTAGAAATTTTTTAGTGCTTGCCGAGCTACCTGCCAGCCACAAGTTTACAATCTGTCGCCAAGACATATCGATCTGTTTCGTCAGCTGCACTTGAGAGCCCCTAGTGATGCGACCAAGCATGGTGGTAACATTGTCTAGGGCTCGCCTAGCTAGCTACCAGCCACCAGTTGAAAATATATCGCCAACTTCCCATCGATCTGTTTCGTCAGCTGCACTTGAGAGCTAGTCTTATTCTAGGGTTGTCATGTTCGCCATATCGGTATTTTGTTTATTTAGGCACTGACCAGCGACCCGCCGCGGTTTCGCACGGGTAGCTTTTTGGTAGTTCTTTTTTTACAAGGACAGCAGAAATGTCTCAGCAATGAATTTCAGTTTTGCATTACCTTTTAAAAACCCGATTTTGTGGAAGGTGGCCCCAGGGACTCTGTAACGAAACGACGTAACTCTATCGAGTTTGGACTCGTTTATTTTGTCTTTACAAGTACACTGATCCTAGATGATGTTCAGAACCCTGGTGATTAAGCCGGAAGGTGGCCACAAGATTACATTAACAATTACGTATTTTATAAAAGTTTGGAAAAATATATTTTTCCACAAAATACTGTTATTTATATAGAATTTTAGATCATAGGTAGTAATGATAATGTTGTTCTGTTCCAGGTAAGCTGCCGTGACGAGTGGTGGCGCGGTCGGTGCCAGCCGGCGGTGAGTCGCCAACTTTTGTGCTCCCATCAATTTAGCCGCGCGGGGGAACTTCGCAAGTTATCTGATTTGAATATTACACATCCCCCGATTCGTCTGCACAAGAAGTTATTCAATATATCTCAGGCTATACATAAATTTGGAACGTATTACAGTTTAGAAATGTGTGTAGCTAGCTGAGGCTACACAGCGATAAACATGGAGCTAACAAATGATAATCAAACATTTTTTAGTCTTGAAATTGAACTAATTTGTAGGACTAACTCTTCTGCGAGTGTCCGTCTGAGTACCACCGCTTTGCTCGTGAAGTCTGCCGCTTAGCATTTCTGTGTTCCGGTTTGATGAGCGAAGTAATCAGTGAAATTACTGGGCTTATGAGGCTGCGAGCGTACTGCAGTGCCGTGCAGGCCTTTGTTTTCAAAGCTGAGTGGCACTGCCATTGTTATGGGCCGGCGTTATGCTTAACATCAGGCGAACGACCCGCTCGTCGCGTTATCATAGTACATTACGATATAAGTGCGTAAAGATGGTTATAACATGCGAGGCGGAATTTCAGCCCGAGCCGAAGGCGAGGGCGTAATTGAGCCGAGCATGTTATAACCAATACGCACGTATATCGTACGACGTTTTTTAACACACTTGCGAGTAAACAGGAAAAAAAAACATTTAAATAAACTCAATCTGTGAATGCACACTGTTGCTTTCCCGCCATTTTACCAGCGCGCTTGAATAGCAACAGCGCGCTGCTCACTAGCTGGAGTGGTGCGGCGGCGATCAGTTCCATATTTGAAATGGCAAATAATACTGTTATGGAATTTGTATGGACTATAACTTAACTATTTGCTTTGATAACACACGCGTTTTTTATGACCCGCTTTACATATTTAAAACCGGTGGAATTATATCAGCTTTACGAGAGAGGGTGTTAAAAAATAGTATAAAAATACAGTCAAACCGTTTAGGCTACAGAGCGTGTCAAAGAAATTAACATTGTAAATACTTACGCTCGAAAAACATCACCTTTCTTTCCTCTTGCAGTCGAGTAGTAATGCTTTACAGCACCACTACATAGTCATTACATCCGGTGTGTACATGTAAGCGTGTTTCAATAGCTAGTAGATGCTCCTACAACACCAAGTTTCAGTTAAGTTGAACTTGCAACTTGATCGCGTCGCTCGGCGCCCGCCCTCTACTGTATGGAGCTATTATTCCCTTTAAGTTCCCAGTTTCCTGCGGAGTTTAGTGGAGTACGTATAAAGTAAGATCGCTTGGTGTGGCTTCATAAGATTTATATTTACAATTTACAAAGTACATTTCGGTACAGTACATATTAAATGATATCACTGACATTTTACGAAATTTCATGTAAAACCTCTAAACTTGCTTGAATGACATTATGTGGCTACAGGAAAAATGCAGAAGCCAAACAGCCAGTGAAATGTAGAATAGACTTCATTTATTTTCACTGGATTTAAAAATGGTTGTGGAAATTTTAACGAGTTATTAATTAATGAAAAATTTGCTTTGTTATTTCAATGGAGACATATAAAAATTATAATGGATAAAAATATAATTTTACGTGGGGCTGTCACAAGCATATTATTATCGAACGCTCCTCTTCGCTCAGCCCAAAATACTTGCTAACCAACCACAGCTAACGAAGGTTTTCATGTCGACCAGCTTTCAATATATTTTTTACATTTATATTACCTACCAGTATCATCATGGCAAGCCTTCTTCTTCTTGTCTAGGAGTCTTCCTAGAAGACGTGAGTAGAACGTCTGTAAAACGTCAGTAGAAAGGAACGCCTCTCAAAACCAGTAAAGTAGACGTTACACGGATGGCGAAAAAGATGTATTTGATTCACATAATCGCTAAAAGTATTTACCGATACTAATAATTTATAAGATCTGCGTATCTGCTAGTGAGCCCTTCCAACTGGTACATAATCTGTGTTAATTCCTTAAGATTTATAAGCGAATGTTAGCTCCATTACTCTTGTAGTGCTGTCGCACATAACTCACGCACATTACAGTACGAGTTACGATATTATCCCTCCGAGCCGGTCCGAGCAGTTGTTTAAATAGACATCACACTTTTATTGGCTAATATATTGCTGTGCACACACAGGTTGTCTAGTAAATAATGAATCTATCTGTCGATAAAAAAATTTGAATATTTTTTTATAGTTTAGAAACTACGGGACATGCCAGTTTTTTAAGATATCTGCCGCCTGCCATTCGATACTTTTTGTATTTCAGATGATTTAAATTTTCTATCAAAAAGCGACAGCTTTATTTATTTCTAATAGATTTATTTATTTATTTTCTGAGGCTGTATGGTGCCCGTCCAAGTATCTGCAAGATATCCACTACGTAACAAATGCGCCCTGTTTGAATTTAAATTCTGGAATAGATAGTTATGGACTCGTGGTACAATCACTATTTCTCTCTAAAATGTTGGTGTATATGAATTGGTGACGTAAGTTGATAATAATTAAAACAGAGCTTTCAAATTTTTACAGTTATTTGCATTTTCAAGTTCCATTTTTCAATAAAAAAGTAACAAATTATTAAAGAGGTTTAAATATTCAAATACAACTTACTAGATAAGTACCATTTGGATAATTGTACTTATTTTCATATTTCGTCCTGTGCATGATGACTGTGGTTATGAAAGCTAATCTCTGTAGTACAATAACATTGACAGGTTATGAAGCGGTTCATTTAGCGCGGCACCGCACCGGCGCGGAGAAAGTGCCCGGAGACAGGACTTTCACTTGAATTAATTTAATTAGTTTTGAGACAATGTTGAGAAAACAATGAAAGGAAATTATTCAGGGAATCCTAATACATCGTCGACCGCATCGTCACTTACCACCAGGTGAGATAGTGGTCAATAGTATTTTTATGGCTTATCTGGCCATAAGTTAAAAATCTGTCGAAAAGTGCCTATTTGTGTGTTACTGCAATCGTACTTGAGCACCAATTTTGTACGAGATTTATTGTTTTTACCTCCACCATTACTTACCGAGCGAGTTAGTGGTCACGGATAACAAAAGAACAAGCTTCTTTCCTGCAAAACAATTTTTATAGACATTTTAAAAATATTTGGACGTGCTCATTAGCGAACGTCCCGTCCGACGTTACAAATACAAGGGAATATTCCCGGGGAGAACAATGTCCCGAGCGCGCCTGAAGGGAATCTAATTACCAGAGCTGCTTATTAAAACACGATTTGGGAAACATTTTTCCGCGAATCTTTACAAAGATGTAGTTAGTGGGAATTATACACCGGTACCTGGATATCAGAGACAAAAGATCTCAATAACAGTTTTCAGCTTTAGACTTCATCGAGCTCGCTTCAGATCATTATTTTATAGTTATTTAGCATTTTCTATTGGCCGCCTGCCTAGCTATCATCCTTAACGTGGAAATCTGTCACCAGGTATCATCGATGTGTTCCGGCAATTGCACTTGAGAACCAGCGGCGCGAGTACGGATCTTTTCGGTCGATAAAAATCGATAATATTCGATAAAATTGACAGTTTAAATCGATAAAGTGGAATTTATCGAGCATCGAAACAATCGACAAAAGTTATCGAAAAGCTAGGTCGAATCCAAAGAGAATATAGAGCTACTACAATACTTTACGACCAGACTTCGGCACTCGCAACATTCGATAAATTTGTCGAGTTTTTCGGTTCAACAAATTTATCGAACCGACTTCCGTACTTGCGCCGCAGGTGAAATAAGGCTCAAACGTAACCTATCGAGTAAGTGACTCTAAAACGCTGATCAGTGACTGAATTAAAGACCCACGGTGCTATCCGACGTACGATTACTTGTCGTAAGAGTCCCCATACACGAGCGTTCCAAATCCATCGCTTCGCATGTTATTTATTTATTTATTATTTATTTATTATTAATACAAAGAAATATACAAATTTGGTTCTTATTGTCTTAAAACCTATGTTAGGTTTGTCTAGACAATATAAGTATGTCGTGTATTAAGTGGAACGATAGTCCCATTTCCCACTAACGATGAGTTGTAATGTTGGATTTGGAACGTTGGGATTTCTATTATTTCTATCACTCCACGTAATCCTGCATCTGGGATACCCCACAAGTGTGGTTTTTGGAATGTTGTGGATTGGATTGCTCGTGTATGTGGGCTCTTATGATCTATTGCGAGCCAACAACTTGCAAGGCAGCTGCTCTGGGCATAAGTTCGTTAAATCGGTTTCAGAGGCACTGCTGCTGAGGAGCCCCAGAGCAAACCATTGCCCATCTACTGTCGTGCTCTACAAGCCCTTTTTGGGCTTGTTCTACACACTATAGAGGAACTCACTTAGATAATGCGGTGGCATTAGGAATATATCTTTCCAGTATAATATAAGTCTACCCATCGATTCGAAAAAATGAAGGCTTAGTTGCAACATAACAACGTGTCCACCGTGGCATTTATATCGCAATTTTTTAAAATGGCGTTGCCCTACTTCCTCGGCGGCGATGGCCCAAGTCCATTTGGTAATTTAAAGACTTCGTTTTTGTGACCGTCGTGCACTTGGGTGGCGTTAGAGTGAGTTAATCGCTGAGTTATAGCCGGAAACAGCTGATTTAATGTCGCCCGGGGCGCTTCCGACGCGCCCTCGTTTGTCATCTCTTGTGGCTTAGCGTCGGAGGGCGCGGTGGCGGTGGCAGGGGCCATTAATGACTACTGTCGATGGATACTATACATTGGGCTGTGGGGTTCAGCTAGTCAAGCTATTACTTTCTTGAGCAACGCCTACGCACGTCCCGCTACTCACGCCATTGACCTGATCGACTTGTGACTTGTGCTTGTTACACTGTATAATTGTTTTGACGCTTTTGTAGGTTAGTGTTTGACCACCTGCACCTCACCTGCTCCCAAAGTATTGATGTGATTGAAGCTGGTAACATATAAAACATTTAACAGAGATTAGTGCTCAAGTGCAATAAGCAATCTCTGTACATTGTTTATTTAGACTTGTGTCTTATGGATTTTTAAGTTTCAACGGGTTTCTAAAAAGATTTGTTACTCTGTTTCAACTGCTTTTATGTCTAAAACAACAAGTGCACTGCAGTGCAGCGTAAGCCCTTGTGTTGTAAAGTTCTGAGTGGAACTGCAACTGTATATGGACGGGAGTAATGCTTACCATTAGGCAATCGACTTGTTCGTCTCGTTATTTAGTATGGTAACACACTATGTATGGATGGCGTCGCAGCATCCCGCACGCCCCCACACCGCGCCCATCGAGTGCTCGCGATGACTAATTATGCTTAGCGCCCAATTAAACACACGTGTGGGGACTTCTTATTAATTTTCTGTCAAAAAAGTCTTCGTATTAATTTCATTGAGTATTTTTAAGTGTATTTATTATTGGTGCGTACGTTATTATTTTGTTCTGCCAGCTGGGCATTGGTGTGTTAGATTGTATTTTTTTCATTATAGATATAAAGATAATGAAATAAACTATAAAAATAGCTATATTAAATTTAATGAACCTTACCTACTTTTCATCAAAAGTTCTCATATCTCGAATATTCTGTTGACACCGCTGCTCGGGATATAACTTGAAATCAATACTAAATGTTCGTCCATCACCGGTTCTAGGGTTGCCACCTGGCCTGTTTGCGGCACAGAGTCACGACTGAAAGTCTTTTGACATGCCTATGTTGTGGCAGCCCTAACTCATTCATCACAGTTAACGAGACGAGTACAAACTTCTACTCGCGCAAATCAGAGGAATGATTAAATTAGAATATTACTCGTGTGTATGTAGAAATGAGTTTGTGTTGCAGTGTGTGTGTGTGTGTGTGAATTTGTCATGATTAACTTAAGATTGAAAGCTGTAATTAATTAATTAGATCGTCCAGAACCACACGTGGTATATAACGGCTCAGAAATTGGTGGTAGTTATAGTCCCACTTTGTTTTTTATCATTTATTTGATCATCAAATGGAAGACAAAAATAATTTGTAACTTTAGTAGGAATCAAACGAAAGTTGTAGTACTCGTATGTACTTCAATGCACCTTTACCATAACTAATAGACTAGACTCTAGAGTATTATTGGTAACTTATATTAGTCGGAGATGTCACTCTAAGCCTAGAATATGGATTGTGACAAGTACAGCTGTGAAAACACACTGATAGCTGATAATAAGATTTTCTACCTAAGAATGGTAGCTAGCTATACAAACATAAAATCCACAAAGCAATCTGCAGTCAATTTATACTGCTTCACAGTTGCTTTCAACAAACCATTAGGTATGTTTAGGTCCTGAAAACCGATCCTAGTCACCTTGGCTCTTGGCTCTTTTTTATACTATTGGATAACGAGGCGAGCAGGTCTTTCGCCTGATAGTAAGCATAATGCCAGTAGCACTAACAATAGCAGTGCCACTTCTGAGTGGCACTGCTATTGTTATTATAGGCTGAAACACAAAGGCCTGCGCGGCATTGCAAGCAGTGCGCTCGTTGCCCTGAGACATTATAAATATTAAATCTTATAAGCCGAATAAATTTACTGACTACTTTGCTAATCAAACCGGAACAGTGCTTGCACATTACTGCTTGGCGGGAGATTTCCGTCGAAACACTTAATCACAAGACAACGAAAATTGTGCAACAGATACAACTGTGCAACAGACACATATACACCAGAGAAACGCGGAAGCTGCCAAGATGCTGCCGATAAGCAATATACATAAGTTACCATAGACAGACCATAAACAATAATCTCGTACATGTATTGTGTGCTGCGGGCATCATTCACGGTCTCCTATTGACCACGCGCCACCTCCCGCTGTCTCCTGTAGTCCACACATAAATAAAATTAAGTACGAGAGTGTATCGAAATAAATCTGATTACGATTGTAGTCACGGACTAGTATATGCATGCGTACATGTGTTGTCGACGCGTACCTGTGGGTACAGAGCTTGGGATATAAAACTGCGCTCGCTCCAGGGTGGTCTCATCTCTCAATTTGCTTACTCTATGGCCATTGAACTTTCCTAAGCAACTGGCAAGATGTATGGTTTAGATAGATACTACAGTACAATACAAATACTACATAGGGCGCCCGCCTCCCTTGCGTATCTGTGTCCATGCCACCTGCGACACATGATATTCTAGTGCAGGGCTGTAAGCAGCGGCGTATTTTAGGATTCAGCGCCCTGGGCCTGCAGGCCCTGCCGCCCTTATTTTTGGCAATTTTAAACTGAATCGAAACAGACAAAACACAGTTTAACCCTGATCATAATTAATAGCCTTAGTTAGGTAGTCTTTTTTAAATTTCTTCTGCTTGCACCGCCCCTAGCAGCCTGCCGCCCCGGGCCATGGCTCTTTTGGCCCTAGGGTAAATACGCCCCTGGCTGTAAGCGTTTATATGTAGAAAATGAGTTAGGGCTTTCTAGCATAAAATAAGCAAGCAAACGCTTTAGTTCCACACATTTGAAGTTATCAATTGAACCGTCCACTAACACCTCGGGAGAGCCTTCCAGTGCAGCAGGCGCCTGTAGCGCGCGGTACGGAGCACCCTTTTAAGTTTTAATATGCTAAGTCTTTTAATTATCATCTTAATGGCTTCTTAATGAAGGCCTTGAGTCACTTCTGCTTAACTTTATGTAGTTAATTTTCTTCTTTAACCTAATTTTATAGATTCAAAACAGACGACGTCGTTGTGCCTTTCATTTACACAAGAGCACGTATTTGTAAAATTCATTGCTATTTAAAATTTACGTAAATATATGCGTCTTAAAAATTTCACTGCCAACAGGATTGAATCTGCGTCTTTTGGTTATCTAGATGAGAAGCCTCAACCAACTAGGCTGTGGAAGCAATCGAGGTTTAATCCGAAATTCAAGAATTTAAAGTTATTATAACTAACGTAGGTTAAACCATCATCTAAAGCTTGCTTATAATGTTCTATATAGGTTATCGTTTGTCCACTGTCTCGCCCGATCTTAAACTACGATTCGATCGAAGATACGCTCGACCTGGACTAGAACTGACTGTCGGTTGTCTAGCCAGGCGAACTCTAGAACTGCTCTACCACCATTATCCGGTTGCTTAACGATGTTTTCCTTCACCGAAAACTTAATCTCATCGTAGGATTCTAAGCCTTGGCCTCAAATAGCGATATCTCTACCACGACGCCATCATCGCTTCAGAATTCACATTTTCAAAATCATAAACTTGACTACCCTAACAAATGAATCTTCGACAATTCGGCTAAAGCACTATCGTATCCATAAGTTCCGTTGCATTGTTTGAACTGCCCGAGCTTGTCGATCGATCTGAGACGTACCGTCGACAAAAGACGCGTGATCGGATAGGACCGGAGAACGAAGCGCGTTCCGGTCACTCGGAGATGGATATGCTTATCGGCGCTCGGATCACTGCGCCTCTTGGTAGCGGCGAGCGCGGACGGATGGATCCGAAGGATATTCTGGGCCCCGATCGCGTTAATTTGAAATGACAGCGTACGTTTATGAGTTAGTTGTGGTTTGATTCCAACTGTAGTTAAGTGTCGATTCACCTGTGTAGAATTTTTTTCACCGTTCATTTGACAGCGTTAACTGTCAGTTGTTGTCGAGAAACGTCTCAACTTTTGGTAAAACTATTAGCGCGATACGAAACGGTCAAAAAGCTGTAAAGCGGTTGTAGTTTAGTAGCGGTTTGGTTGATAATTTTTAACGCGATTGCCCTCCAGTTTATAATTGAAAACTGGTACGGCATCGGATCTGTAACGGGATGCTGTGTTACTCTTGATGATACTTATCGTATCGAATTTAAATTGTAATACTCAGTGAACCATGCTGAGTTTATTATCTCGTATCATTGTGAGATTTTTGATTTATCACCGTCAATGTAGTTCATAAAACTTGTTTCATTTAAGAATCTTGCGATTATTACACACAGTAAAATTGTTAACCCTAATTTGTTAATTAGTCCTGTTTTGATCGTAATGTATTGATACATGTAATAAAGTTTGTATTGTGTTGTATCCCTTACGTTTTTGTTGATAGTTGAAGTAGGGAGGGAAACCTCGGAGCTTTTTGTTCACATTTGACACAGTTTCTCAAACGGTATAGTAACACCGTTGCCAACAACACTTGTATTATACATACAACAGTTTCATATTATAGCTGTTAGCTGATATCATAGAACAAAAAGCTTTGTTCCATAAAATTCTTAGCAAGAGACTCGCTAAATTGCGAACAAAAAAATCTCAAACGGCATCTATATAACAGGAAGTTCCACAAATTGCATCACTTGGCACGACTCTCTGCAGCGCAGTTGCAACAAAAACCCCGGGATCCGGTTATATCCGGATATACCCGCGCTGCGGCTATACATTAAAACCGCGCGACGTCGCGTCTCCCCCGCGTGGGACCGGAGCCTCCGCGAGCGTTTTAATGAGGAACCATAGCAAAAGCCTTCAAGGTGTACATATATGAGCATCCAGTCTATTCTGAGCTCTCTTTGGAATAAGCGCGATTTCGGTCTCAGCTCAACTTATACAAGTCATTGTAATAATAACATAAAGTTAGGTACGATATATTCTTTAGTTATTGTTGTTACTTAAATTATGTACGGAAGCTGAAGAGCTTCCGTAAATAAAAAATATAAAAATAAACGTAATTATTAAGAAATACACCTAATAAAAATATAAATAATATGAAGAAAAGACATACAAGTTAATTTTTACCGTTGGGATCCTATTTTACCTATTAGTAGTAAAATGGTTAGGAATCATTAAAATTTGCCGAAGATTAGCGATTTCCCAAAGAGAGATTTAAATTGTTTGATAATATTGTAATGAAACATCAAGTTATTACAAGCAAAAGCCTTTTGACAACGAATTTAACGTAAATCGCTTTGATGTAAATCCTGCTTAAAATTCGCAAGTAAGCAATAAGTTACAACAACATTACTTAGAATCACACGATATTAAATGAACATAACTTTCACTAATGTAAAATTGAAAGTCCATAACAACAACTGTCTGATCAACAGTCGTGTTGATCACAAGTCTGTGATCACGTCACGGGAGGTCGTGTCGTGTCGCGCAAGTTTTTTAATCAACTGACATTAGCATGACAACTGCGGAGGTGTCACTCGCACCTGATAAGAGAGTGAACTCCAGTGAGCCACGAAATTGATTGGGGGAGCGTTATCATTCGAAGAAATATTGCGGAATAAGCTGCCATCATAGGTTTTATGAAAAATGTGCTGAAATAGAGTTACCAGAAAGCCTTTAGATATTGGTAGGATACTGGGGCTGCCGGCGACAATGTTTTGCTACCTGGCACTCTATTAATAGAGAATCTCAAATAGACGGAACCATAAACGCTATAATCTGTCAATGTATGGTGGTAGGACTAACTCTTCTGCAAGTGCAATATCCGTTTGGGTGGGTACCATCGTTTTGCTCGTGTAATCTGCTGCCAAGCATAAATGGCAAGCATAATTGTTAGTGGGAGGACTAACTCTTCTGCGAGGGTCCGTCTGGGTTGTTACCACCGCTTTGTGAGTGAAGTCGGCCGCCAAGCAGTAGTGTGCAAGCATTACTGTGTTCCGGTTTGGTGAGTAGAGTATCCAGTGAAATTACTGGGCTTATGAGACTTAATACCTAATGTCTCAGGGTAACGAGCGCACTGCAGTGCCGCGCAGGCCTTTGTGTTTCAAAGTTCTGGGTGGCACTGCAATTGTTATGGGCCGGCGTTATGCTTACCATCAGGCAAACGACCAGCTCGTCTCGTTACCAAATAACATAAAAAAAACAAATTTCTCTGTTTCGGTTTGATGAACAAAGTGATTGGGCTACCTGACATGGGCTACACGCTCGTCTCGTTATACAATATAAAAGTTCGAGATGCGCCTGGTGCTGTATGCGATGCACTTTGCTCTGATGAGATTGAAGTATTAAGAGCTGAGATTAGGTAAAAAATAATATCTCGAATTATATGATATTGTAATCCATGCCTGCAGCGCAAGTACGGATCTTTTCGATCGATAAAATTCGATGTTAGTTGATTGTTGAGTACATATAGTTCTCCATGTTCCACCTTTTCCTAGGCTTTGGCTGTAAACCAGCGCTGAATGTATTTTACAATGGGCTTATTTCTGAGCTAAGAGCTTTTCAGAGCACTGCTTTGTAACTTCTTTGTATATCTTTTTAGTTTTTATATAAGTAGGTAACCTGATTTAATTTTTTGTATGTTCTCATGTGCTTTTCTTGTAAGACAAAATACATGGAAACATATATGATTGTGTTTCCGTGTATTTCCCGCGTCACCAGGCGTCACCACCCGTCGCCGACACTCGATCCGTTGTGATGGTAATGCCTAATTGCACCGCTGATGGCGTGGGCGGCGCCGGCGCGGGCGGCGGTTCCCATACAAGTGTCATATCGAGGCATTGTGCCGCGTGCGTGCCATTGTTTGTCCACAACGCCCTTTGTGGCGCGATCGACAACAACCACAGGGCCGGAAACGATACTAAAGCGGTACATATTGTATAGCTATACTTACTACTGGTAATAATATAATGGGTAACTTTTATGTACGTACCAAAAAAAGTAAACTACAAGTGTAGTAGGTACTCCCTCCTATACGGCTTCGTGGTAAAATTGCAAAGCAAAGAGTCCCTGGTTTGATTGCTGGCCGGGGCAGATTTTGTGTGATGAATATACAATTTGTTATTGGTCTTGGATGTTTTTGTTGTGATATCTATGTGAGTCCACCCCATCTGCGATATAGGGAATACTAGTGCAGGGATATGTAAGTGTTTATGTTATGTTTATATGTACAGTTTTAAACTCGAGTCAAGTCGGTGTATGCGGTTGTACCCTGCCTGACTTACGTATATGAAACAGATAGCACAGCTCTTAATGCAGCCTTCTTTACGATCTATAATTGAAATAGAATTGTAGGATTATAGAACTACTGATCTACAGATCGGCGGCCGACGTCACTACCACTGAGCCATCGTCGCTTCAATTACAATACCGAATTATTATCTATTACAGAAAATACCGATAATTTTAGGTAAAATGGCTCTCGTTGTCGGTAGGACGGCGGTGTGAACCCGGCGACCTTTGTGTGGGCGGCTTTAAATATCCAACGGCTAAAAACGGATCATACTTGACGTGAGAGATAAATGATCTCTGCGGCTATTGTACTTACTTTTGTTATCCTTTCTGAACACGTGAATGAATTGGATTTCAATAGTAAGTCCCCCGCGATGAAAAAAGGTCTTATCAGCTCATGAGCTGAGGACTTGCCTCAGTGAGATGAATTAGAAGTACTTAATGAAAAATATGTACAGAATTGTTGAGTTAGTAGGAGCAGTGCCTAAAGGTCTAATATGCCGTTCTGTAATTTTTCTTCTACCACCATTCGCAATTATTGTACCAACATGCGCAATGAATATTTGAATTTGTATTGAACTAGATCCAATTCAACTACAACATGTTATTTTTGTCTAAGCAGTCATTGGAACTGAGTTCAACAAAGAATTTTACTGTTTCCGCTTCTGCAATTTTTCCCGTTCTTATTTTACATGGAAATTATCTTCAGTACTTGCAAGTTAGCAGGTGGAAATGAAAATGGGCAGGTCACATCGCTCGCAGAACCGATAACCGATGGGAAAGAAAGCGGGGAACCGTTGGATGCGCGAGGCGAGTAGCCGATCCAAGTGTCGCTCTATGAGGGAGGCCTTCAGCAGTTGACGTCTTCCGGCTGATGATGACACACAATAAAAAAATACAGACGAATTGAGAACCATCTCCTTTTTTGAAGTTGTTTAAAAATGATAACAGACGTTTATGTAATGGGGTAGTAATTGTTAGAAAGGAATAATAAATGAGTTCTATTGTATGTACGAAGGTGTTGTTACGAATGCAATATAAGGAATGCAAAAGTCAAACAAACAAAACCTAGAACCCATGCCGGTACACACTCGTTTTCTTTCTGCTGCGACGCCAATTTATCAGTGTTGGGAATGTTTGCTGCAATCGTCCAATCAGCCGCCAAACTGTTGCAATTAAACGGCGCGCGGCGGGTTGTGGCCGGCCAGCGCACGCCGCACCGCGCCGCACCGCGCCGCACCACGCGACTGTCGCGCCACTCTCGCTGGTTTTATTGTTGCGGGGCTGCGCAGGACGGGACTTTACGTGTGCTTGGCACCTCTGATTGGGAAATGGGATGAATAAACTTTATCTGACTCCAGTTGTTTGAGACTGGGTTTTCAAAGATCTGAATCTGGAAGAATTGAATATTAGTAACATCTGAACTGATATGTGCATGTATTCCGGTCACCGAGGGATTTTTAATTTACGAACGTTAATTTGGTCATACGTAGGAATAAAAGTAGTTCTTTTAAGCATGATTACAAAACCTTTTTACTAGTTTTATTTATGTTTGTTAGTTTGTCTTGCTAGGTAAATTTGACCCACTTCCCGGTGTTCGATTGAGTTTAATTTTTACATAGTACATAATATGTAAATCGGATGACAATGCAATATAATGATGTCAAAGAGCTGGTCTGATGTGAGCTGGAAGGCGGCCACAGGAACTCTGTAACAAAACGACGTAACCCCGTCGAGTTAGGGCTGGATTGATTTGTCTTTACAAGTACTCTGATCCTAGATGATGTCCAAGGTCCTGGATACCATTAGCCGGAAGGATTGCCTTTTTTATAAAAGCTTGCTTGGAAAGTCTATCGAGAGTTCATAAACAATGAAGCGCCGTCCCTAACCAAAGGCTCAAAATAACAAAAGTAAAAACAGGTTCAATAACTCAGACGGCGCCCGTTTCTGTTATTACCTTTAAAAAATCGCTCCGTCTATCGACGGCATCACACGCTGTACCCGCCCCTCTCGTGACGTCAGCTCGTGACATGCGGGCCATTACTCGCGGCCCGCATCCCAGGAATGCCAGCTTGCGACCCGCGATGTTTGACACTTGCAAATAGGAGCTGATTGTGTCGACGCGCGACGGCAGGAAATGCGATTTCCTTATATCATCACTTTCAATACGGCGCGGTGACACGTACCGCGACAACAGGAAAAAGTGGTTTTGTTATTTCGTTGTACGGGCACTGTAGCTACTGTTTCTTTACCTATAACTAAATAATATATAGAAAAGTTTGGTGTTTTTTATCAACAATATGGATTATTTTGTTATACATCAAAGGTTAGCGATTGACTGCTACTCACCTGGTCTCAAGCGATGATGTAATCGAAGGTGTTCTACACACTTATCCTATAATAGTAGGACTGCCTCTCAAGCGCTGGAACACTGATAGGTGCTTGGTGACAGATTTTCAACATAAGGTCGGTAGCTAGCCAGGCAAGCTCTTCAAATATCATACAACTAAACGCGGATGAAATCGTTTAGCATCGTTTATTGGCAGTATAGGTACTTTATCAAAGCTTATAAAATAAATCAGCTCGCATACGGATGTATATCTCCATTTATGGACTACCAGGATGATGTAGTACACGTCACCCGGTGCTCGGTATGATTGATGCGCGAGTTGATCAGCCCCTCAACAGGTATGAATGGCGCACGTGTGTGCTGTGCGGTGCGGTGAGTCGGCGGCGGCGGCCGGGGGACGGTGGACGGAGTGGACAGGGGACGGAGGTCGACGTGGAGCCACTCCGTCAAGCGTGCACTAATCGGAGTGTCATCTACTGGACGTTGTCGGCGGGGCTTATCGTTACAGATGGGGTTCACTCATCACTTATATTTAATAATATATTAAAAATAGTATATTATAATAAAAAAAAATGTACCTACTTGATAGATTATGATTTGATCGGTTTTTCGTCAGATCTTGAATGGAAATGTGGTTGGAGGTGGTAAATACGCTAAACCTAGCACAAGATGGCTTTTAAGCGTTTTTTTTTACAATATTGGAAATACAGACCAGCGGGTCATTTGCCTGATGGTAAGCATAACGGCAGAAAGTAACTGCCGAAGTGGTTACAGATTTTCATCTAAGAGTACCTTGTAGTAAGAAACCAGGCATTTACTTGGAAAAGCTCTGCCACTAACCGGTTTTCACAGAAAGGTCAAAACATGATTTACGAATCATTGTGTCTTACACTGAAAACTAAAACAGAAACTTGATAAAAAATTTGCTTATTGACACTTACTTACTAAACTGCTTGCACAAAAGTACGTTTAATTAGCTTGAGGTTTCCATTCTTAAAATTCTTGCCTTGACAGTGTATTATATGACGCTAGTGACGTGCCGTGTGAGACACCTCGTTTTAGTGACGTACGAGCGCAGGTGACGAGTCGGAGCGGTACTCATCACTCACTGCCGCCGGAGACAGTGACACAGCTCTACAATCAGATTTAAAAACAAAAGTTAGAGTTCAGAACTCAGAACCGAGGTTTTGGAGCTGTTATTTCGAGCTTCGGTGACACGTCCCGTTGTGTCGTTACCGCCTAATAACAACAGGGATGTTGAATGCTTTTTTTATGATTTCATTCAATTCGTCTTTTCATGAGAATCAAATTCAAATTCAAAAGTCTTTATTCAAATAGGCCCCAAAGGAGCACTTATGAAAGTTAAAATGACTCTAACAGGGGGCCTCTGCAACATTCATCTACGCGAATCACAGACTAAAACTAATGCTGTCTTTATCAGAACATAATAAATGACAAAGACACCAGAATCAAATGACTATATCGAAAGAACTGGAAATCGAACACTAGAAAGGTTAAAAATGAGAGTCAGTCAGCCGTATCTACTGAGTGCTAAAACGCCCCATACAAATTGGATAGAACATATGACGTCACCTGTTCTAAGCGGCCCGCAAAGCTGTATAACTAAAAACATGCACTCACTTCCCGGTGTTCAGTTGAACCGAAATTTTACATACATATGTAAATCGCATGACAATGCAATATAAAATTTAAAATAATTTATTATATTCATTTTATAACAAAAACATATAAAATTAAATAAATTATGTAATATTACCAGTACTAAATTACTAACCTACCTACACAAAAACAATCATTTACAATTATAGTCACTATTATTATCTAACACATTCATTAATTTCACATAGTTGAAATATCTATTAACCAAAGTTATAATCAAGAAAACAGTACATTCATACATTAATACTCGTACATTAATACTCCATTACGAGTAATTTATATCATTATAGTGAAGTTGTCCCCTAGTTTTGATTCACTAGAGCAGGCTGCAAGATTACCGCGTTAATGTTAATAAATAATTTGAGCTGAGTGGAGTCACTCGATTCTCCAAGTTGAGCGAACTTGGAGTTTTGAAACTCGCGCGAAATGGCGTCGTTAACTACTTGAGCCATTAGAGTTGATGCCAGTTATAATAACTACTCGGGTACATTATATTACAGTCACTTTATAATAGTTTTAGAATATTAGTAAGTAGGAAAAGAATCGGCTATGCAATAAAGCATGCCTTTGTGTAGTGCATTTCAGTGTTAAAATTAAGGTACACACGTTTCTCTTCTGACGAGAAACCTTCGCTTTGCAGGCAGGATCATCACCGTAGCCACTGAGCCTAATCTTGTCTAATCAATGTCACAGAGCTACTGAGGAGTAATAAAGGCTACTTAGTTTCGCTTCTGTAAAGATAACTAGCCGCTGCAACGTCGTGCCGCGTCGTCGGCGCTGACTGACGCGTCGTGACACGTCGCGGTCGACCTTTATTTCTGCTAATGATGCTTTCTCCCATACGAGCAAGGAAGCCCGAGAGATACGTTTTATAAGACTTACAGAAGTTATTGAAAGGACACAAATAAGAAAGTAAATTTTGGTCGTAAATAAAATGTTGTAGCAATAAACGTTGTTTTCCTTAATACGTAGAAAACGACTTTTTCTTGCGGAGCTGGCATAGTTACTAAATAGTTCAATTCCCTAAAAAATTTTTTCATTGCATTTTCTTTAAATTAAATCTTTACCATCGGATTATACGCTTGAAGTCAAACACTCATAAATTCAAGCACGCAAAGAAATCTGGTAATATGTTTTTTTTATTAATGCTTCTACTAATATGTTTTTTTATTACTACATTTTTGCCAACAGCTTGTATTTTTTCGTTAAATTCCTAAAGTTATTAAAAAGTACTCAGAAGCTCACCAACACATCATAACCATGAAAACGTCAAAGCAATTCTCGACCACATGGATATATTGAAAAGGCTCAAAAGTCCAGAATCGTTAGAATTAGTAAAGTGTTAAAGTGTCGATGTAGTGTAGTACAAGTTACATGTCATGTGGGCTGTGGTGCAAGTGCTATGAATGGTAGTTTTGGTTCGAATGACTTAGTAATGTATCACGAGAACCGTAGTCCTATTCATAGAGAACTAAAATCTCGATGGTCCCGTATAATTAACCCCACAATACAAATGTAAAATAATGTAGGCTTCTAATGTAGACATCACACAATAATAATAGTTGTGCTAACATGAACCTCCGTTGTTCTGTTATAAAATAAATCATAAATCGCAATGGTGCTGGTAGTCCATTCAAGACGCCGCCGTAACCTAGTCACGAGCTCGAGATAGCGCTCTAGCTAGCTAGCTAGTTAGTTAGTTGGGCTAGCTATTCCTAGGGGCCTAGAGGCACCTAGCCGAAACTATAATATCGCTGCTTATTGAAATGGCACCGATTGTTCTAATTTGTAAAAAAACTGTTGTTATTTTCTTGACTATTTTTCTGTATGGGATGGAAAAAAATTTTTTTCCTGCCTCAGGCGCATCCCAAGAGGCGATTAATTCGACTAATGGGGAAGGACTTATTTCCTCTTTCGTGTAGTACGTTCCACTGTTTTGCTTGTTAACGCTGCGCGAAATATGTTGACCCGCCGTCACAGCGAATTATTTTCATACAACAAATGTAATAAATAGCTCACGTGCTAGGAGCGTATTATTACTTTTACGTGATACGTTAAAATACAGCTACTGGTAAAATCTTTAATTTCCATTTAAAGTTCAAATAAAGCTTGCTATCCCAAGTTCCCAGCTTCAGTCTCGAACTGAGCACAATATAAACTTGCGTGTCGTATCTCGGCCAGTTAACAAACAAGCGCCGCCGCTCCGCCAGCGGCATTCACATGAACTAATCTCAGGACGACTGCTCCACTCACCTGCAGTGCAGTGCAGTCTGCAGTTATGCATATTCAGACAGCCGGCAGTGGTACTGCTCACCACGTATAATACCTAACAGTACTTGTACCGTCTACATCCGTAGCTACTGCTCGCCGTGCATGGAGATATTGTTCCGTTTATTTTAGCAAAATTCTTAGATCGGTTGAAGTGGTATTTTTCACTCAAGGAGGGTTGTGTTAGCATACTTTCCACTCGTTTGCTTGTGTGAACCCTGGTATTAATTACCATCTAATCAGACAGCAGCCCTCAAGAACTACTCGAATTGATCGGTTTCACAGAAAGTCTGATATCCATACAGATAAGCGGGTGGGTGTACCATAAGCTGGAAGCTTATATACTTATAACGCTATCAGACCCTATCAATGGCCTTCGAGATCCAGTGTCTGTTGAAGATACAACACGAAGACATTTCCAATTTTCCGGTAAAATAGAGCAGTTACAAATATCTACCATTATTTAACATTGTACAACTATTGTCTGTACATTTTGATTCCAGTCTTGTCGTCTGTATATCTGTTCTGGTAAAAAACATAAAGTGAAAAAACCGTCGTATATATTAATTTACTGTACTCTAAGTGCATTTAATGTTTTTAACAATTTGGTTCGTAGTAATAATGCTACGACAAACAGCACAGCCAAAATGACCGATATCGTACAACATTATCTTTTATCCTTCTTTCTCCTTCGTGAGAAGAAAGGGACATATAATGTGAGTTACGAGTATTGTTTAGTGACTTGCATTTGTCGCCATCTGATCCTATTTCCAGCTATAAAAGGAAAGTTGAGAGGGTTGTCTATTGTGTTGCGCAAACTTTTTGAGTCCTCGATTAATTACATGCTATATATAAACTATATCTGTACTTAAATTATCATAAATTACTAACGCGAATATTTGTCTTTCCAAAATTGCGTTAGTTATAATGACATTTTATAGAGTACTTATTATTTACAAGAAGTTATATCTGCTCGAAACGAATCAATAAACAATTAACAGATTATAAAGTACAAAATAAAAAATTTTTATCTACACAAAACGCTAGTCAAGGCTTCAAGAAATTCTGGTAGCATTGCCTTGTTAGATGGCAATGCTGCTAATTTTCCTATTTGCACGTAACGTAAAACCATTATTTAAAAAAAAATTAACACCATTATTAATATACTCAATAAACAACAATAACAACTTCCAGTATGTTCAGAACTTCAAAACTTCAATGCAACAAAACTATCAACAAATTGACACGAAACTACCACGAAATGAGAACACGTAACCATTGTGTTTATTTCCATTAAAACTTCTGATACAAGACTCCCCACTCTGAACAAAAGCCGGCGGCTCGTCAACGATCAAAAGTCGGCTGTAATCGCCAAAATAGTGTTGTATGTTTGTAACTCCTCAAGGGCGGTCTGCAGCCGGCGACGGGCGGCTCGTGTGGAGGTCGCTCGCGGCCACATACCACAGAACGTATAATAGTGCTCGTAGTTACAAGTCGCGGCACGGCGCGCGGACATGTATCACGTCCCGAAGTTTACTTTTTGTCGTAAATCCCTTCACCTCCCTCTCCCCCCCGATCCTACACTTGTTCCGCGGGAGATCACGAGCTTTATGCTGATTAAAGGGTAGGGTTTGATGTTTGGTGGCCGTTGTTTCAATCTGTTTGGGCTCATTACAATTTGTAAAGTTGTCGTTATCGGATGTTCTGTTGTCCAAGACGGCCCTGGGAATATATTAGTGTTTTCGCTTTGCAAAAATTATCACTTGTTTCTTTAGTTCTGGTTCTCGTCAAGATTACCTTCCCTCCTAGAAAGTAAATGGAATAGATATTTTGCTGCATTCGATCACACCATTATCTGATCTGATAGGAAGATTTGAGTCGGAGATGATACTCAATAATTCCTAATAAATCTGGATTAAATAATAATCTACAGGAAACCCCAACGTTACAGTTATACTAACTCTTTATTTCATTTATTTTTGTCTTTTTGGGACCAAAATCAGCTTGTTTAAAACATTAACAATTTGGTCGATGATGTTACAATTCTTAATAATTTACTACCACAGCTGACTCCCGTCGACGATGACTGTCGACGGTGACTGTCGAGAAGTTATCCCAAATTCGTGATAAGTACTAAAATATGCTAAAGCGTGTCTTTATCGTTCAGCGTCGTCTGTTGCTCGGCTCCTCGCGCACATCTCGTGAATTAATTCTCCAGAAGGTAACATAATTCAGTATGATTTATTCGCTCGCAGACGGACTCCGTGAAAATTGCTGTTTCACCGTTTCTCGTATTTTTTCCGGCGAAGAGAGAAAACAGAGCTAACAGGGAGGGGGAGATCTCTTACCTCGCGAGAATCATAAGAATCGTGTTAGTCGTGTCGCCATTTGTTTAATTAAAGTCGTAATAAGAAATTTTCTTGCTTTCGTTTGTAATTTTTCATATTTTTTTTCTCGAATGAAGCGTTTTTCCAGAATTGATTTTGAGGAAAAGAATATTACTACAATAAAAATTCAGTAGCTATAGTAACATCTTAAACGTTTACGATCAGTATCGGGTTACATCTTACAAAGTATTAAATATCTGTTAAATATTGTCTCTTGCTATTTCAATAAATGTCTGTGGATGTTGTTCATGACACAAGTTGTTCAGGACGGATAGACGATAGTTATCCTCTGACCCGCGTGGCTCGTGGCGAGCGCCCTCCGTCGGCGGACGTCCGCCACTTGCTGCTTATTGACATCGCTCAGCTGGCGACTATTACACACAGATATTTGATACGCCTTCAGGGTTTAGGTTGATGTGACAGTGTGTAATGATAATATTATAGGTACGTATTGTCCAAAGTGCTTGTGTAGTTATAGTATACAATTTAGCAAATTGATTAATCTAAGGAATTGTCTAATTATTTACTAATAATGGTTACTCAGAGTTCCATACATAATACAGAACGCAACAATGCATTGTTTCACTTGCACAACTAACAGATACTTTCTCTGAGCGTACATATCCCTAGGGCTGTTTTACCGGTTTGGTCCTAGACACAACCATTTCTGCATTTATCAAGTGCATAAATCTTTTCAAGCGAAAACTATCAAATCTTTGAACAATTACCATTCGGTTTTATCTCTCAACGTCTAGCTACCATCAAGACGTGGTAGTGGCAGAACAAGTCTAGTTAGTGCTGCGCGCCGCGGTCGGGCCGGGCGTCCCCGGGGCCCGGTTTCATTACCCGGTGCTGGCCCGGGCCGTTCTCGGATAGTTTTATTCCACCAAATTTCCTTTCGGCGATTTTCACTTGCTTTTGCGGCCACCTAAATTAAGTTTATTTGACCGTTCTCACTCACTCTCGCTCACTAACTTTTAGATAACAGTCGGGCGCGCTCAGTTTGTTATCATACCCTGAAGACTGTTCAGATCTACTATAAGTTATTGCAATCAGAACTGAGGTATGTACTTTATTATGATTGCTAAGTGCTTTTTAAACAGTTAATTTATAAGAAAATTACAGCGTTTTATTCGGCTAAACTCAACCTTAGCAAACCAAAAATTACAAGATTCAAATCGAAAATCTAATCTTCGTTGACTTGAACCAATCACCTTGTTCGTGCGGATGCTTATTATACTTATTTCATCCCCTTTGATTTGGGTACAATTCACAGCCTCAATGAGATTATATTAAGTAACTTTAATTTAATCTAGAGAATACTTTTCCGATTAACATCCAGAGGTTGTAGAAAGGGGCCGCGACTCAATAGCACAAAACAGAGAGAGGACAGAACCACAACTCCGCCGTCAAGTTTCTTGCCCTTTTTCTCAATAGTACACTATTATGGAACAGGCAACTACAACTTCCATGAACGCTATTGTCAGGCACACGTAGGATAGCTTTAGTTAGATTGGACACAACTTGAAACGAATACATTGGTGCGCAGGGACGATTACGAGTATCTTTCGATTCTATTTTATTGCGGCCTAAGCTAAAATTCTTACACAGTGCCAGCTAAAGGCACTATACCTTTAGCTAGCCACAAAACATCATTTTTAGGAGTGAGCAGCTTCTACATTTTTCTTGCTCGGTGACACTGTAAAGGTCAGTCGACTAACTGCAAGATAACCACAAAAATCATCACTCCAAGAAGAGCAAAACCAGCCGCACACAGTGACACTGCTACATGTTTAACTGTAGTTTTAAACCAAACCCAGTCTTCAAGACAGCGCCCGACGGCTGAGTCTCTGCTCCGAGTGGTGCTTCTGTTCCACGTATTTTGTATCAATAGTACCGAAAGCACTGTAACGAAGCCAAACTTCCTGTTGCGCGCCGCTCGGCCTAATGAAAAGTATTACCTCTCTCATTAACGAGGGCAGCTGTCAACCCGAGGGTTGCCATCTGCTGACTTTTAACTTTGGAAAGATTGAAACTAAACTCTCGTTTAACTCTAATTGTACGTTTCATTGAAAATAAAGCGGGGACTCTGTTAAAACTTTACTGAATACATACGGCCTTATTACAAAAAACTCGTTAAACTCGACTTTGGTCGACAACCAATTTGTCTTCAACTATCTTTAGAGTCGACCTATAAACCAAACCTTATTACAAAAGATGAATAAAGCCAAGACAACTTATTACCAAACTGTAGCTATGGTAGAAATTATTTCCACAGATAATAAATGTCTTTATGCTACGGATACACGAAATGTAGAATTGACACAATGTACTAATTTTTATTTTGGAATATAAGTAGCTATTTTGTCACACAATACTATTTTCTAATATCGAAAAATATTGTAGGTAATTTTTAAATGACTTTTGATCATTGCGAGTAATTCAAAACATCCTAATTAGCTATTTACGTATATGAAAAAAATGTTAAGGAGATACTCCTTATATATCCAACCTATACAATGGCACACTATGGCTAAGTAACCATAGCAACATGTTTTGTTGATTGTGTGTACTGTCAATGCTTGTAATATATTCTATTTTTACTATGTATACTTTCGATATTATAAGTATTTCCTATATATTTTGCTAAAAGCTATTATTCTACTCATCCACGCTTCCTAATACCTCACCACCCCTTCTTACTTTAATACAAAATATATGATTTTTTTTTACGATTTGACAATTATTAGTAGAATACGTGGCCGCCATTAAAATAAATGCTTAAACCTTCGCTAAACTAGGTGCCCGGCAAGACTAACTTTGACACCATAGTCAACCAAGACCTAAGTGCTAATCTGCTTTTTGTAATAATAAATTTGACAAAACTACGGTTTAAACTCCAGTTTAGCGTTAAAACTCGTTTTGTAATAAGGCCGTTTGAGTTCTATCTCACAGGTAGCCCCAAAGCGCTCGCAATAAAATTGTCACCCAAAAAAGATCAGAGACACATAAACACGGTTAAACTAATCAAATGAAACAAAATAACATAAAAAAAGCTAATAGAGTCAGTATGTATGTCAGCATCCTTGTTTAGAAGACGGATAATTTAAAAATTATAAAAACAAAAGCTTACAATGCGAGTGCCGCAGTGAGCCATCTTACGGACGCAACCCCTTGGCGAAGAGGACTTAGAAAACACCTGGACTGCCAAAGTATATCGATCAAAGAAACCAACTAAAGTCTCTGCAACGGTGGCCCCTAAACCTTTCGTTTGTAGTACAATGTTCCCACAGGTCGTCGGCAGAGGCCCGGGCGGCACGCGGCGCGCGACGCGGGCGTCACGTAGAGCTCTCGGGCCTTTTTAGCGCCCGAGCGCTCTCGCCTCTAGGACTTAAAGCACTTCCAACACAATACGAGCTTCTTACATGGGAAATGTCTAGTTTTGTTATATTTTATAATATTTTAAAGCTATCGTTTAAAACTCTCCTTCTTCTCAAGGAATGGTAACATTTGATAATTGCTGGGTTTTCGTACTCAAGTTTACAGAATACATTATGTCTATATGAATTATTATGAATTATGTCTATATGAATGTAAGCCGCAGT
Source organism: Crocallis elinguaria (assembly GCA_907269065.1). Lineage (NCBI taxonomy): Eukaryota > Metazoa > Arthropoda > Insecta > Lepidoptera > Geometridae > Crocallis > Crocallis elinguaria. Next base: position 33,992,729 of record OU026068.1, read on the forward strand.
AGAAAAACACTGCTTTAGAGCCAGAAGTTTATTTTTACTGGTTTCATTAAAAAAACTTCAAATCGACCAATTAAAAAAAGCATCTGATTGGTGTTGTTCGTAACTTCCCTTAAAACATCGTAACATTTACTATTTTGGTGTTTCGTAACATGCTGTTAGGTATTTTTTCCTCTTTTAATATCAACATACTCGTAGTATTGTACTAAAATACATAATGTAAGTGCAAGTCCCCAACATAATTGCTGGTTGTTTCTAAAAGAACATTCTAATAACTTGAAATTAAAAAAGCTTAATTGCAGGACCGCCCCTATCGCACCCCATATGCCCCCGGGGGTCAAACCGTGATAATTTAGGTGATTCTTTGAAAATTACTTGTTTTAATAGTTACAGTATAATCCTACTAAATATATTCGTAAAAAAATATACAACGAAAGAGTAAGAGAGTGAGTGCATTCGGCCGTGTCAATGTCCTAAAGAATTTCTTCTCACCTCTCCATAAATTGTACATAAATTACATCATTATCATTATTATCTCGTATGGTTGACTCAAAATCTCGCAAGTGGAGCCGCACTCAACAAACAACTTAAAGAAGTAAACTTTATTAAAGGTTCCTCAAACAGCAGCGAGAGTGAAACCGCGCTAGAGGGTGCTCGAGGTAAGCGTGGACACTCGGCACCGCTCGCGACACCGCGACACTCCGCCCGGGGCCAGACACTCGACACTCTTGAATTAGGGAAAGTATTCGGATGCAAACACACCGAACGTTACTGAAAGGCTCGGGTGTCGAGTGTCGCGTGTCGAGTGCAGGCCGTCTTATTATTCTAGTCGATTGAACTGCTCAAGTTTTTTTAACCGGGATCAAATGGTACTTTACCAATTGACGCGTGTTTATATCGGTTATATTTCAAGATATTTATATTTTTTTATTATGTACTTTGAAAGAATTATTTTGTATTAATACATTTAAATATCTCATCAATATGTAATAATGCTATGGTTTGTTGATTTGTTGGTTTGTCCTTATTCAGGCAGTAACGAAGCAACGGATCGATGTTATTTTTGGCATAGATATAGTTTGACGCGGGTGATCAAGTGATGAATCGCGAATATAGTTGAACATTTAGAGCTCCAATGGCAGGTCCCAAAGCTGGTCGTTGCCCGACACCGAGTGTTTACTCAAAGTATAAAACCTAACACGCGCTCAGAAGAGTGAGGGCGTCCAGAGCCACGGGCTCCTTAAATTACACGTCATTTTATTCGCTTCGACATTACACGAGATGGCGGGTCCTCTACTCGACATAACGGTCGAGGTTACGGCGTTGTTAAAGCGTAACACAGTTAGTTTTGAATAGTGAAGCGTCCGCGTCAGTCCACCCGGGGCCGGGGGTGCAATAACCGGGTGCAATTAACCCCACGACGCTTGGATTATTAGCGAAACACGACAAACAACAGTTTAGCAACAGTTATTGCCCAAGTTGCGCCATTAGCGTGTTTTATTCGCTACTTTCGCCGTTTGCTACGAGAAGTTGCGGAAGGGTTATCTCAGTCCGGTGCGGCGGCGGCGGCGGCGGCGGCGGCGCGCGCTCTAATCCCTTTATCGTTCGCGAACGTCTTCGCCCCCTCCCCCTCCCCCTCCCCCCGCATCCTTTACACCGACAAGGTTAAGCTCCCGTCTAAGCGTGAGATATTAAAGTCGTCGGGAGCGTCTTCAGGCGGCGTTGTTCTCGTGTTATTAAATAACAGCCTCCGATGTCGCGGCCCCGGCCCGCCCGCGACGAGCGGCGCAATGCCTGCGGTGGCTTTATGAACCGCTTTATATCCTGCAGCGTCGCACACACGGGACTCACGGGAGTAATGAACTACTGAATCAATGGAGAGAGCCGGCGACTTACATACGTGGATTAATTACGAGGAAGACGGGATTGTTGTGTTTACGTCGCCTTAGTGAATAATGCGCCGAGTGAATATTGTCTCCGAGTGCAGATTCCCTCGCGGCACTTATCGCAACAAGCGGCTGCGAGCATTATGCAAATGCAGCGGGCCCGGCCCGTAGAACAGCTGTAATCTCGCGACTTCGCGACTGTACAATATTTTCATTACGGCCCCTCCAAAAAACGAGATTACTTTCTGAAGTTTGAAGCGAAATGACGCTTGAATGGGGCTAACTCAATTTGCGTGCGATTCTCTCGGTCGGGGTCGGGGCGCCCATATTTTTTGCTTCTCGACGGGGATTAACTCGATTATCAAAATTCAGAGGCGCGAGTAATGGCTCAATAATGTACCGGTGATTTGTGGCTCAGGCGAGCCACTCACCGCCCGCCGCGCGCCGCGCACTCTGCGACTGCCCTCGGAGCGCGCCGCTCCTTCGCCTCTCCGCTCGCATACTTTACACATTATTATAGGCCACTTAATTCTTTTTCTATCAAACTATAGTAAGTTGTACTCGATTCGTCTATAAAGTAGTCAATTTTCTAAACATACATTATATCGAAAGCTTTAATGTATTTTACGAAGGTTCCTCCGACGCGCTCCGTTCCAATTATGGAAAATTTGGAGCGAATCAGAATATTTAATGAGAGTAATAATGGAATTCCTCAGCGACGGAAATGAGGAGTTCTGAAAAATGTGCCCGAAATATAATACAATTGGAACAGGGACAATTAATCTCATTTCGTATCTTTTCGAACGCGAAAATCTGCCGCTGACCAGACGACTTAGCTCGATGTTCTCTGCGTCTACTAGACAGTTTATGATATTCAAATGTACAACGATAACATGAATATTAGTTCTTTTCGTTTTTGTATAACTAAACGAATTCGTATATACTGGACTGCAACTGTTTTGTTAGTCTGCATTAAATACAACTTGTGTAACGTCTTCGTTCGCCCGCAAACTGTAAGTTAGTTAAGATCTACTTTGTATCCCGTACTACAGTTAAGTTACTAATGTTAATGTCTAGCCACATAAACATTGGGTTCACAGTCACTCGTGAACATGATGCTTGCGACAGCGTCGATATATCGGGTGCTCATCGCTCAGAAATAACAATCACGGTAAATATCCCGGTACAATGTATGATCTACCCACGTAGTGTATATATAGACACAATAAAACTGTAATAGGTTCAATTCTGTACGTCCTACTTTCTATCCTATCCCATTTCTATCCTGTTCTACTAACCAATAAATGCGATAGTTTGTATGTGCGTGTGTGTGTGTGTGTGTGTGAATGTTTGCATCTCCGTAACTACCGAATCAATTCTGTTTAAATTTAGAATGTAGATACTTTAGATTTTGTAATAACACATAGGGCAATCTAATTTTCGAAAATCAACCCCCTAGGGGTGTTCTATTGAGTGTTAAATATTCTATGGAAAATTTTATTTCTTGATTCGTTTCACTCAAAACTCGGTACAAATAAACTTTAAATTAATAATAAAAGACGTATTTTTTCAAAACTACCTCTAGGGGATGTGAAATACCTTTTTTGGGAAATTTTTTTCCTTGATTCGATTCACTCAAAACACGGTACAAATGTGTGTGTATGTGCAAATATAAATTATGGTGAATGCAATTCGCCTTACTTTCAAGACCTTTGACTGAAAGCAGCTGCAGTGAAACGCGCGTGTACCAACTATGAATTCGTTGGTAGTCGGTGTACTTGTGGAATGTTCGATATTTAATTAAAGTGCGCATTTTTGGCGATCGTCCCCCTCCCCCTGCCGCCTCACCCCACCCGCCTGGACCCTCCTCAGCGTAATTAAATTTTATTGGAGCCAATCGAAAGTTAAGCCGTATCGGAAGAAAAAGCTATCTCGTCAATAACCCACGCGCCGCGAGCCGTGAGCGGCGCAGCCGACTCTTCTCTTCATTTTGAGAATATTAATGGTTTTTTTCTGCGTAATGACTAACAACTAAATATAAGATAAGAGAGATACATGTAACGTGGATACAGAATCGAGACATTTACAGAGTACCGTCCTCCAGCTCCCTAGTCCCGGTCCCGAGTCCCACCGGGTCACCGCTCCGTAGACAGGTTTATTACCCACCGACAATAATTACCCTCATTATTTCCGCTTCGCTCTAAATATTAAAACAATAATGACACGCGCCTGGCTTCACGGTGTTTTAGGATATTGTTGTCACTTTTTTCTTAGGAATATTTATTTTAGCTTGTATTTCTTCTATTTCAGTTTGAGTTTAGGAAACTCATGTATATTTAAGTAAGTTCTATGTATAATAGAGACAATAAAGTGCATCTAGCAAATGTTAAGTTATAGTTTCTATCTTTTTGTATTCTTTATTAACCAGCTACTACATAAACTGTACATCTATCTGATGTAGCCACAGAATCAGTTGTGTAATGTACAAGCCACTGTAGGCCTATAATATTGTATGTTCTAGCCCGCTACCGGTTGGTAGAGCACCCAGCACGCTAGTGGTGGCATTGCTTCGTTAGATTGCTTTTATAACCCAGTAATCAGGTTGTGACACCAATATAATATAAATAATAATTGTAATATAAATCTATTTTTTTTTTTCTCAATGTTTATCCTCTGGCGGAATTTTGTAAAACTATTTATGTTAATCTATGAATAGTGTTGTGGGCTGCACTATTGTCATTTTATTTCGTGTATTTCACAAATTATTATAGTGTAGTTGTTTGCTGTTCCTAATAAAATAAAATAAAATAATGAAATCGCAAAAGTACACCATAGCTCAATTGACATTTTTGACCATAAATTAACCAAATTCAAAACAAATTTAAAGAAGATTGTGTTTACTGCCTATAATAATGATGATAATAGATAATATATTCAAAATCAAAATCAATTTATTTGTCCGAATATTGTGATAAAAGTTCTTAAATTACATTAGATACAAATATTCTACAGTTTCCGGTGTACAAATGCTTCCTTAATACTCAAATTTCAATATTTATCATTTGTTACCTTATATTAACTTTTGTGTTAGTCTAATTTCTGCTAACGTTATATTCATCATGTTGTATACAAAATATGTTTAGGAATATGGTCTGATTCATAAATGTAAACTCTATTATATCAATAATATTATTGACTGTATTCTGTTTTGTGTGTGAATGAATAAATAAATGAGTTTATCTCACAAAACACAACACAAAAAGAATTTAATTGAAAGACTGATTTTTTGTTTGGCGCCTGAAATTATCGTGAAGGTTTTAACTGTGTTGGCATTTGACTCTTTTTAATTTAACTTTATTTAGGTTATAGCAAAAGTATTATTTTTAACTGACCCCTAGATAGTCAAGATTCTAATTCGCCTATTTTTGCGCAGTGACCATACATCTAAGAAGGGGTTCACATTAGTCCGCGTCGCGGCCAGGCTGGTTGGCCCGGCGGGGGTGGTGCGGGCGGGGGAGGCGACATCACATTCGCGTGGCCGCGTCGCATCCGCGTCGTCCCGTTTCACGCACTTTTTGTCGCGTCTGCTTACTTTTTGTAACACTTTTCTTTTTATCAACGCTTTTTTTTGCAACCGTTACTGCAATAAAACAAATCCTTTCTGTCACTTTTGTAACGAGAAAACTTCTTTTTTTCTCCTGTTTTTTTATGGTTTCGTAATTGAAATTATAAAATACGAAATTTATATATGTGCATTATACTCTGTATCAATTTGTCATTTATCTCAAAACGTTGATGATATCTTGTATTGTTTGTAATGGGAATGCGGGTGAAAACCGTGGGCAGGAGCTAGTTATAAAATTAAACGAGAATAAAATCGGATAACGTGAATCGGGATGTTGACTCCATTTTTTTATGATCTCAGTCGATTCGTTTTCTCATGAGAATCAAATTTTTATTTCGAATAAACTGGAAATCGAACTCTTGAAACATTAAAAATGAGAGTCAAAGTCGAGCGTCTCTACTGAGCGCGCGCTAAGACGCCCCATACTAATTGTATTGAACATGTAACGTAACTTGTTCTACGCGGGCTGTAAAGCTGTACTAAAAACTTGGATTTTGTTGATTTGGTCGTGAAAAACTGCTTTTAAGCACATACTTGTTATACATTCTTTTATCCATTGAAATGTAAAGAATCTGATGCTAACATTTAAATTACTATTGAATGATTAAAAAAAATCGTTGAATTCGTTGAGATGCAGTATCTTTGCGGAAATATTTTTTATTTCATTTGTGTTGTGTTAAATTTGAAGTTCGTATTTTGTTTTTCATGCAACAGCCCAATTGTGGTGCGAACAAGCTCTCTACGTGAGCTGTCGTAGCAGCGTCGTAGCGCAATACTACGAGACATGAGATTAGCGCAAACGACGACAATTTAATTGTTTCAGTTGAAGTTACATCGGCCGCTTGTGAGGGACGTAATAATGATTCATTTAAATCGGTTCGTTCATTTAAGGACTAGAAAGTTTGTATGACAAGGCATAGGACGTACGCGCTCTTAAATAATATTTCAAACCCCGTTGACTTTAATTATAATCTAAACTAACAGAATGTCGTCTTGTATGAGAAAGTGGTAAGTATTCGTTCATTACAATATAAAAAAAGTTTTTGAAATGAAATGACGGATTGAAATGTTACGAGTCGAAACAAAATATATTTAAGAAGCCACCTCAAAGTTCAAATACGCTCGTTCGAGTGATGTGCCGCGTGTACTCCAATGAATACGTAAGTCGCTTCTGTTCAGTCAACCTAGTTTTCAACTAGTTGATGAATGCTGACTCGCGTCAATGTAACAGCTAGCTTTGTGCAACCTAAAGTCTAAAATCTCTCAGTATATCCGCGTCCGGAGACTCCTCACCTTGTGAGAATCACCTTAATCTCCAGAGAGGGCGCTGCGTCTCGCGACTATACCGAGCGCGAGATTGCTTAATTTTCACGAGATGAGCAAACAAACAGCGCACTTTAGATGATAAAAACTGTTTACCGACGTAATTGAATTTGAAATGAATTCAATGAAGTTGGGGAAGATGGCGTGGAGCGGTGCGAGATCAAAGGTGCGGCCGCCCTCGCCGCCCTCGCCGCCCTCGCGCTGGGACTCGTGTTTTAATTTGGTCAGAGAGACGTGCGCCGCCGCCGCGGGCGTCGCCGCCGGCGCGGCTGCAGAGCGCAACACGAGCGCTCGAGACCTCTTTAAAGATTAATTTAAATATATTATGTAGTTCTATGCATGTCCAAATTTTTGCTGACACTACTGTAATATTTATTTTGAATAAATATGTATAACTTTATGTGTATTGTATTATATTTTATGTATATTTTTTATCTACCTATATTTAATTTAAGTATTTATTTTAATTCATTATTGGCGTTTACTGTAATGTTTAGTTTTTCTTAAGATTTTTATGTTTCTGCCAATATATTCGTAAATTAGTAAAAACAAGTATTTATTAAATTTTGTAATAGTAGGTGTGTAGTCTATTTGATTAATTTAATAAAGATTTGATTTTGTAATAAAGTTTTTCTTTTATTATTCGGAACTAAGTCTCTGAATTTATATTAAATGTATAAAGCTCTCTGCTCACTATCACTCTTCAAGTCATGTGTCTCTAAACGGCCTGTTGCCTGCAAGAGATAGTTGATTAGTGATAAGGTAAGTAATTAGTACCGATTGTACTAATTTGTAAGAGCTGTTGTAATTTTTTTTAGCGTGTGATAAAGTGTTATCTATTTATCTTCTCCTCCTTGCTGCCCTTGTCTAATATAACATGCGGTCGGCGTAGTACGTCTTTTTTTTTTTTTTTATGTTATTAGGTAACGAGACGGGCTGGTCGTTTGCCTGATGTTAAGCATAACGCCGGCCCATAACGATAGCAGTGCCACTCAGAACTTTGAAACACAAAGGCCTGCGCGGCACTGCAGTGCGCTCGTTACCCTGAGACATTAGGTATTAAGTCTCATAAGCCCAGTAATTTCACTGGATACTCTGCTCATCAAACCGGAACACAGTAATGCTTGCACACTACTGCTTGGCGGCAGACTTCACGAGCAAAGCGGTGGTAACAACCCAGACGGACACTCGCAGAAGAGTTAGTCCTCCCACTAACAAAATCTCTATCTATCTATCTATCTATCTATCTATCGGTTATTATTTTTAATGTATTTATTATTTATATCTGGTTTTAATGTTTATTCTGTACGTAATGATAATTTGATGTCGGATGGAACCCGATTAAAGCTTACTCGGGGCCATGCGACATATTATTGTTATGCCTTATTCCTGACATCATAATAATAGTAAAAATACACTTTATGTCAAAATAAAATTCTATTGCCTCTTTTTTTCAAATCAGCTATTTCTTGGAACGAGCTTTGATTTTCAATGGCGCCATCACTATCACCGACTTGAACTAAAATTAGCGTAGGACGTCACCTCATTCATAGATGGCGCTGTAACAAATCAGTAAATTATTAATTTGTACTAACAATAACTTTCCAACATCGTTGACTAATCACAAGTTCCGTCCGGTTTTGGACATGACCAAATGTAATGATTTTAATTTTCAGATTCAAATCATCATGAGTCAGTCAACCACAGGATACTAATTCTTCTAAGCCACTATCTATACAATTGTATATCTCAGACTTCGAGTTTTTTTTATATTCTCGATAGGTTGACGTTTGAACCACCATCTTACTTATGGTTGAAGGTGTAAAAACTTTAAATAGAACTGGCTCTGAAGTGCAACTTGTAAAACGAACCAATGGGTGTTTGGCGACAGATTATTATCTTGAGAGCTTTACCTAGCCGACCAACTACTAAAAATGCCATACCGTATACCTATTGAGCACCATATTGACATAACGCAAACTCCAAAATTATTTGTAAAAGAGAAAGGTAATTCGATAACCTCGAGCCCACATTTGGCTTTAATAGCGAACGGTATAATTTGCAGTCTACGTAAAACTCCCTCATTAGCCCACGCGGACCGTTTAAGTAATTAAGCGTTGATTTGAGAGTCGAATCTACTCCATTATTACGCGTTCGAGCACGCTCCGTCACGCTGACCACAAACCTTATGCACTGAGCGTGACAGAGCACTATCAGCCTTACCCCCAATGGCAAAGAGCCGCTTATCCCTCCACGAGCCCCTAGCGGGATATTAAGCGTCAAGGCGACGACACCTGTCATATCTATCGGAAATCACTTGACGTGTTGACGCTCTCACTTCATTAAAGTATTCGTACTGTCGTCTCTTGGACTCTGGATGGATGACTGGTAGAAAATACTTGGTTTCTTTTTGTATATATTTTGTGCAATGAAGTACTGAATAAATACAATTATGAGCAAGTGCGCATCTCAAAAGTCGAGTACTTGAACATATTCGAGCTTAACAACTCTTTACTATAGTAACATTTCGAGTAGGTATATATTACGCCCTTTGTGGTTTCAGGGTCACCACACAAGTAGCTTTAACTTTTGTATTCCTCTCCCTTATCACCACAAACCACAGAGGAAAAAATCTTGGCCAGTACCTCAACGAGGAATCGGAGCTCATGCGTTATTCTTTTTGTAATCTCACAACCGAAATATTACTAGCGTCACTAGATGGCGCTAGTGTAGAGAAAAGTTACCCATACTTCCATGTTACTTCGTCTTATTCACAGAATTATAGGGCCGAAATAAAAATAAAATTATGTTTTGAATGAATTAAAGGCAAAGTAAACCTACGAACAACCTTTTCTAAACTTTTAGTTTCTTAATACTTTTTATAATGATATCTGTTGTTTACGAATTTCAGCTAGATGGCGGTAACAGTCACATACTGTTAATGTACCGACATCATAGTTGCCACGAACCACTTGAATACCGCTCCGCCGCGTGCCCCGCGGTGTGTTAACACCGCCCACGTGGTATGTGGCTGGTATCCGGTCCGTCCTTACCAAATAATTAAAAAAGGCCTATAACCTAGAAAATTGGCTTTCAATTGCAAAAAAGGTACCATACCATCTGGCAGATAAAACATTGCCACTTTTGGACGCCCCACTTTTCTAATTTGAATTTAATTCAGTGGTAACCAGACGGACAGTAGCACGTGTTTTCTCAGTGATACATGACAAACAGGTTATACTTACAAAGAATAATGCTAACTAAACCCATTCACAACAAAAACATAATATTTTAGCATTCTTCTTTGTATGTATAACCTGTTTCACTTGGTTTTTCCTTCGAAATATCCGGAGTCTGATAAAATACCTAACAGCTATTAATGCCGACATCTGCGTGCGGTTTCGGTCCCGATAAGGCCTCTTGAGTGAAGAAGCAAAAAATAGCCAAGAACACACACTACTCATATTATTGTCCACAAGTAACGATTTATTTCTTTTTTGCGCAATAAATAAGGAAATTAGGTAAGTACTGCCTGTTACATACATAGTTATGTAGCAAACAATGAGTATTGTTCTAAAACAAATCTCGGCAAATAGTACAACATTGCAAAATTGCTTGTTTAGTTGTTGCTTGTATATATTTATAATAATATAATATGGCATTTCAAATTTCGGCACAGATTACGTATTAGTTTACAATTCTTACAATTCAGGTGAAAATACAGTAGTCGAAATAAAAAGAGCCCTGCAGCACAAAATAGAGGAACTGAACCTTCAGTGTTACACAGTGACGGCCTTTACCACGAAACAGAGAGAGAGAACAGAATTGACACGCGTTAGCTCACGTGAGCGTTTAGAACGACAAGTTTAAACTTCCCTTCTGCGCTCTTGTGATCCACAAATCAACCTAGGAATATTAAGATTAGGAATCACAGAGCAGGTTTACTGGTCTGTATTAGGAATATTGTCATGGAAATTACTCGCAGTACTATAATTAACATTACTGATGGCAGGCGTGACGCTGCATTCCTTCAGTCACTGTCTGGAAGGCAGCCAAAAAAATAAAGCAATGAGAACTCCAAGAGTATTTACTTTTATCAGTTCCCAGTAAAAAAACTAGTCGCTCAGCCATTCAAATATCTGTAAACCAGTGCACGACGCTCACATTCATACACACATTCTATCACATCATTTATACAGGTAGGTGTATTATACTAAGTAATAATCTGCTGGCGGCGCCGATGCACTTATGTAGAGGTCGACGTGACCTCGCAGACTCGCAGGTCTAAATATACGCGTGCGTCACGGAGCCTGGTATTCCCAATTTATGTGACCGGCAAGAACTCGCTTCGATATATCCATAGTTTAAACAGACAAGTATGTTATCTGCACGGCGAGAGCGCGGCTTGTATGTGTGCGTGCCTGTATATACGCAATTTTATGTTGCGGTATGTCTGTTGTTTGCTGATACGGGCGTAGGGTCGTTTGTAATGAGGTTATCCGCCGTGGTTCAGCGTCACCGAGCATTTAAGTGATAGCTAGCTTCTACCAGTGCGTCGAATCAAATCAAAAGTAGCCTATAGGTATAATACCACTCAGGGATAATGTAACTTCATATTAGTGTTATTTTTACAAACGGACCACTTGGTTCTATAGATTAGCGGTAACAAAAACAAACTTAATTAACTCTTTATAATGCTAATATAGTTTGGTGATACTTAATGTTACTTAATGTTACTTAAGTTACCTATATTTGGGTAGGGTTGATTTTACTGAGGTTTGTTCCGGATATTGGTGAAAAAGTCATCAATGTAAATATATTTTATGTGATAATTGTATAGTAACTGTTTGCTTCAATGAGACGCGTCGGTCGTCGTGGACGTCGGCGAGCGACCGCGCGACGCCGACGCCTCACAAGTTCAGCGCAACAAACACATCACATGACCATACCCACGTCCAACAATGCAATGCAATAATGAGTCATTCATTTAAATATTAGCAATCAATAACGAACTGTTTACGCAGGTAAGGCATTTGAGGCTTGAACAATGCACAAGGATAAAATGCAGAAAAATTGAACAACATTGACGTAGGTACTATGTTTTTGTTATTTATATCGATTACGGCCATTATTAGTGTTAGTCATTCGCACACTGCCACACAAGACGTATCTCAGACATAGAGTCCTATTATTATAACATTATAAAGGACAAGGGCACGGCAGTGGCACTGAGACGTGGTCTCTTACAGTTGGTCTCATAAGCAAGCTCAAAGTTGCACAACGAGCTATGCAGAGGGCTATGCTCGGAGTTTCCCTGCGTGATAAGATCCGAAACGAGGAGATCCGCAGGAGAACGAAAGTCAACATAGCTCTCAAAGTTAGCAAGTTGAAATGGCAGTGGGCAGGTCACATCGCTCGCAGAACCGATAACCGATGGGGAAGAAAGGTTCTCGAGTGGCGACCACGAACCGGAAGACGTAATGTAGGACGTCCCCCCACTAGGTGGACCGATGACCTTGTCAAAACCGCGGGGAACCGTTGAATGCAAGAGGCGAGTAGTCGATCCAAGTGTCGTTCTATGGGGGAGGCCTATGTTCAGCAGTGGACGTCTTCCGGCTGATGATGATGATGATGATGTGTTTATTGACACCAAGATACAGAATGGAAAAAACCAATTTAACAATCGCCAGATTTATTAATAAATGCTAGCTCTTTCAGATAACCTTTAGATAACGGTGATGTAGCATCATAAAGAAACACTTAAAATGGTTATAACAATAAGAATTATTATTGTTATACACTGATTATGGACAACATAGGGAAAATTATAAGTATAATAAAAAATATACGCATTGTACCAAAGACTATAAATCCTGTTGACTAATGATACTGTGCATTGTACCTACCTAAACTTGGTAGATTGAAATGGCAGTCATATTGGACATCATATCACGACACAAACACAAAATACGGTGATTTCAGTCTGGAGTTCTTGAAAGATTAGAAGTATTAACATAAACATAACATTATTAATTAACATATAATATTGACAAGCTTCTGCCCGCGGTTTTCACCGTTTTCATACAGGAATCGCGCATTTTCCGGGATAAAAAGTGACCTATGTTACTCTCCGGTCCATAAACTATATCTATGTCAAAAATCACGTCAATCCGTTGCTCCGTTGCTGCGTGAAAGAAGGACAAACCAACAAACACACTTTCGCATTTATAATATTAGTAGGATTAACTAAACTAATATAAGTATAGTTTATACAATATACTAACCTATTTACAATAGATTTGTTTACCTATTTATTTGAACTGAGGTTTACAATGTTGGTCCCAGTCAGTGTCCGACACCCCGGAGACCGGGCCCTTGCGGGATGGTTCAAATATATGTAAATTATTATTATGATTGTTTATTTATTTATTTATTTATTTATTTATTTATTTATTTATTAAACAATCAATTGCAAACTTACAGCTACATCAGCCAAAACATTCACAATGATTGTAACTGTAACAACTCATCTGAAGTGGCACATTAATTTTCTTCATTTCGCTTCGTTGATGAGGTACGATGTGTATAAATGTCGAAGATACAATGTACAAAGCGTTACCACAAGTACAAATAAAAAATAATAATAACTACGGACAGCTAGAACATTGAGGTAGGAACAGTGATTAGGAAGTACAGGATCTCAGGACAGCGCTCAAATATAGCTGTCTGCCGTAGCCCACCAAAACGCAACTAGTTCGAACAGCGTCAGACGTCGTTTGGTCATCCAACGAAATAATAATGGCATACTGCAGAATCAAAACTGCAAAAATGATATTAGCATTCGTTTGATGTAAAACTGGATGTTTCCAGTCGGCAGCTGCGTAGACTGATAAATCGTTGCAAGCAAAATTGAACCGTACTTCTATGATTTAGGTTTCAAATTATTTTTTGTTTCTTTATTTACATTGTAAACGTCAGCTTACGTTCGTAGCGTAACCAAAGAGCTCCATGTGTGCGTAACACGTAGCCGCATGACATGAACGGATAATTATAGCGTTGCATTTTGGTCGAATTCCAAAAAAGGACAAGTTTCTTAATTTGGTTGTACATTTTTTTGTTTGTTACCTCAGACCTCCGGTGCTTATTAACCGATTTAAAAAAAAATGTTTTATTTGAAAGGATGTACTTTCAGATTGGTCCCACAGATATTTCACTGAAGTCAGTACATCTTTTAAAGCAATTTGTGTTTAATAAAATTGTATTGAAAATATTAGTCCTTGAGATTCTAATTCATAACTAAATTTAGTTTGTTTTCATGTATTGTTGTTGTTGCAGGTCCGCCGGGGCCACCGGGGAAGCGCGGCAAGAAGGGGAAGAAGGGGGACGCGGGAGAGCCCGGCCCGTCGGTGAGTAGCCGCCACGAACATCTTTGACACAACGTGACATCGTGGCGCCGCGCCGCAGCGACGGAGCATCGTGTGGTGCTCGCTGGGTGTCGTTTACTCAACCGGAAAATATATCGATGACCACCTACTCGTATATTCCACAAGTTGTAATTGAGAGTTAGTTTTTACTAACCCTTTGCTTTTTTCAACGTGCTTATAGTACGTTATGATACTTGTGTGCTAAGTTGGTCATTACACACGAGGTGTCATTGTTCGATACGAGAGCCGAGTATGTATCGCGAACTAAATCGACAAACTGCTAATACTTACATATAATAAACAGAATATTTTTGTATATAACATAACCTTTTGTGACAATTTCATAAAATCATTTATTTATCTATACATCTATGCAAATAAATAAAATTGAAGTGTTTATAATATCAAAATAACAGCTTTTCATTAAATACATATGAAAGTATACACGGTACCTACAACAAAACACAATTTTTAATATATTTGTATGTCTGTCTGTCTATTTGTTCCGGGTAATCTCCGAAATGGCTAGACCGATTTTGACGGGACTTTCACTGGCAGATAGCTGATGTTATAAGCTGATGTTCTTTGTTGGTACTAATCTTTGGTATTAGCTATATTACGGGGTAAATTAAGAATGCTTCGTCATCATACATGTAACTTGCAGTGAAGTACAAACTTAACTTAATCGGAACATAAACCACGAGTGCGGTAATGCAAAGTAAAAATCACGCGTGTTTAATATCGTGGATTATATGCCTAAAAGCGATGTAATAATAACCCACATTACGAAAGAGGGTGTTGAAAAAGCTCTTATTAAGTAACTACTACATAAACATTACTTAGCTAAGTTGAATTATCTACAAGCTCTAACCCACGGAAAGAAATTAACAACGTACCCAGCAGGCTGGCAGCATCTGCTAAGCTTAGCGTGTTATTATAGACAAATTAACGGGATAAAAAGTAAAGTTTTACAAGTATTTACCTATCAGATCTGCCGCTACTAAATAGTTTTATATTACTAGCTATTTATACTGTCTCAATAAACAGCGTCGGATGCTTTGCAATCTGCACTGCGTATCGCACACCCGCGCCGCACCCGCACCGCGCACGCACCGCGCCCGCGCCGCACCCGTACCGCGCCCGCACCGCACATCCTCCGCACACGTTCGTAGTGTCGCGCTTGCTTACACGTGTTTGTTTGGTTCCAGGGTCTCACAGGATCGGCGGGGAAGAACGGATTTCCGGTATTTATTTCATTTAACATTTCCTTCTAATGTAAATACTCTCAATCATTCACGAACTTTCCTCCCAACCTGATTCAATTTTCCGTCTTTAATCTACTGCACTTTTCACGCAGTCTTCGTCGAGTGTTATTCTTCTTCCATCACACAGCACAGAGTCCAAGTGTCAGTGTCAGTATGAACGCAGTCGTGTGTGTCGGTGTTGCTAAACGGTGTGACGTTTCAGGGCAGCAAGGGCGAGAAGGGCGAGCGAGGCTTCATGGTAAGAGTAGAGTCTGTGCTCCCTAGCCGCCCGCTGGTGTTCAGTACTAACGAAGCTTTGAAGGACTGAGGGCTTTCGAAACTTTATTTTACTGAAAACCTGTCTATATATATATATATCAGAATTTTTATCTTTTACATATTATACGGTGGTTCCGCATAGATTAAATTACGAATGTATATCTTCATTTTTAGAATATTAATATGTTGCCATGTGAACTTACAAATGTTTGTTGGTATAAAGCTACAAGCGGACAGCATCTCCACTGATTTATAAAAGATCAAACGCTTTACGAACAGCATACAATATCACAGCACAAAAACTCGATGACACCAAAACAACATATAATATTACATAACTTTAAACCTAGGAATTCTGGTATATAAATCTGGTATAAATATATAAAATTCTTTCGGCTATCGCGGATAAGGCTGTGATGGTTTGGATGAAATTTTGTATTTATATAAAGTTTTGCTTTTTAAGTTGAGCTAAGTATATAACTACATAGTGGTATAACTTTAGTAACGGGATATTTACCATGTATTTGTATTTAAAATACATGGTAAATATCCCGTTACTAAAGTTAACTCTTGTGTTAGTGACCATGAAAGTTTAAAAACTTATACATAGTGGTATATATTGTAAAAACGCTATTATACACAAAAAGATTTTTCGCTTATTTGTTTACACCGAGCAAAGCACGGTGATTAGTTTTATTTTAAAACACTGGAAGAACCTCGGTCACCCACATATTATGTATTATTAGCGATGCTCTCGTGAACTAGTGTTGTGCACTACGTCATCGTCAAATTGTAAGTTTCAAAAGCCCTCGGCGCTGGTAGTGACGTAGTGAAGACTTCGCGTAGAGTGTAGACCCTGTGTTGGTGCGCTTTCTCGTTTATTGATGCTCCATAATAAGCCACCCCAAGCAATCTAGTCCAACTGCGGTGGTGAGAGGTGACGAAAACCTATAAAACCACAAAGAAAAATATCTTTGTGGTTTTGTTTCTCGCACTCTTCAACAGCTATACGCGCCGCGCTGCTATACTGCAAGCAAAAGTTAAATCATATTGCTTTTGTTCAGTTGGAGTATAAAGCCTGTATCGATAAATAAAGTAGTATCAAATATGCCTAAAGAATTTCTTTTTAAAAAAATAATGGTTATAAAAGTCTATAGGGTTCCAAATATATTATTTTAATCCAAATTTGAATTCGGTTTTCGTCGTTAAAAAAACTGCACGTATGTCCTCAACAGGTTACAATAAATACAACTAATATATAATTATTATAAAATGTGCTGGTATACGTACTGAGCAATCCAATGTGCGTGTCGCGAGCACGGCGCCTGGCTGATGGTATGCGGACGTGGCGACATAAGCTGCGAGCTAATTAATCGTAGAGGCGCGCGTTGATGTCTTTTGTTTGGTACTGAGATGCCGCGCCGCCGCCGCGCTGCATTTTTCAACTTTGCGATTCAATTCAGCTTATATATTATTTTGTTTACTATGCTTATGTCATACGCATACTTATACACAAAACTTACTCAGCAATACAAATAATTCTCTAATAATTTCAACGTCAGTGAACATAGAACCTTATATATGCTGATGACATCTTTTCTACTTCGGAGGTATCTTGTCAGATAGTAAATAAAGCACAAACAGATTTATTGTGATGTACCAAGAACACCTCTGACATGATATTTTTGGCCAAAACTAAAAAGAGTCCATCATACTTACCATTGACTGTGGACAATGTAGGGATTTGTTAGTGGGAGGACTAACTCTTCTGCGAGTGTCCGTCTGGGTTGTTACCACCGCTTTGCTCATGAAGTCTGCCGCCAAGCAGTAGTGTGCAAGCATTACTGTGTTCCGGTTTGATGAGCAGAGTAGCCAGTGAAATTACTGGGCTTATGAGACTTAATACCTAATGTCTCAGGGTAACGAGCGCACTGCAGTGCCGCGCAGGGCTTTGTGTTTCAAAGTTCTGGGTGGCACTGCAATCGTTATGGGCCGGCGTTATGCTTACCATCAGGCAAACGACCAGCTCGTCTCGTTACCTAATAACATAAAAAAAAAAAAAAAAAAAAAAATTCACCGCTCCCATAAAGAAAATTCCATTGATTTTTATCTGGATGACAAACTCAATTGGCAATCACGTATAAATTAAAATTCAAAGTGCTTTAATCATATGGGCCCTAAAGGAGCCATGAAGGTTAAAATAAATGACTCGAAGTGTCCATTCCAAAATAGTGTAGAATACATTAGATTGAAAGTGTCATCAGTAACAGGAGAACTACGAAGAGCGGTTACAACCCCGAGAAGTCCGATTATAAACAACTCATTGGTAAAATTTCATTTGGAGTATCTTATTAAAAATCTTTAAATCTCGTAAAACAAACTAGTGAAGGTAATTTTTGACTACGATTTCTTGGTAAACAAATATCCGTGCCCTGTATGACAAAACAAACATATTTAATTTAAAGCAACTTATGTGCATTTTTGTTCAAAATGCATTTTTTTATACTATTTGATAACGAGAAGAGCTGATTGTTTGCCTGTTGGTGAGCATAACACCGACCCAAGACAGTTGCAGCGCCATTTAGAACTTTCAAACACAAGCCTGCGCGGCACTGCAGTACGCTCGTTACCCTGATCATTAGGTATTAAGTCTCATAAGCCCAGTAATTTCACTGAATACTTTGCTCATCAAACCGAGACATAGTAATGCTAGCACATTACTGCTTGGCGGCAGACTTCACTCACAAAGAAGAAGGACACTCGCAGAAGAGACAAGCTTCCTACCATCTAGTGAAAGTAAACAATGTTGTCGAATCGGCAAAGTTTAACAGTTGTCTGTCGTCACACTAAAGGCGTCGAGATACAAAATAAATACGGTTCATTTTATGTACTGTCTAACTTCCGCCCGCGGTTTCCACCCGCGTTCCCACAGGAACTGTGCATTTTTCTGGGATAAAAAGTAGCCTATGTTACTCTCCGGTCCATAAACTATATCTATGCCAAAAATCACGTCGATCCGTTGCTCCGTTACTGCGTGAAAGAAGGACAAACCAACAAACATACTTTCGCATTTATAATATTAGTATGAAAGTATGGATAGTATGGATATGAATTACAAGTCGTCTGGTTATGAGTCAGCTGCTGTCTGTCGCTGGTCGGCGCGCACTTGACTGATGTATCGTACGTAGCGTAGTGTTCTTATATTATGTAGTACGCTTCGTTCTGCGCACTCGACTACCATCTAACTACTGTCCCTCTAAAACATTCTACACACGGTTTCACTCTCTTCTGCAATTATCTACGTAACATGGTGTGTTATGTTGTAACGTGATTGTACAATATGCTAGGTTTTTCTTTCGTTTAACACTATTTGTGGGGCTAAAGCTTTTACTTAATAACTATTCAAAACCTAACTTCTCACTAACAGCAACTACTTTTAAATGTTTTTGTGTACAAACATTCTCATATTATTCCTTTTGTCTATTTGCTATAAACAGTTATTATACGTATATTTATGTTGCAGGGCCCCATAGGGTTGGACGGGCCCAAAGGAGATCCGGTAAGTTGGAGTAGTTTTCTATTTAAATATAATTGGTCTGACGCTGAGCGCCGCACCTCGACCCACAAACCAACTGCAGCGGTATCCAGAGCTTGTTTGCGAAAACAAGCTCAAGTCCTGGGCTACTCAGCAGGCATATTCACAATTCAATCTGGCAGGTTTCCGTTCGGATCCACATTATCCATCTCAGTCATGTACATTCAGGATGACAGAGACGAAGAATGTGGATTCAAACGGAAACCTGTCGGATTGAGTTGAGAATACGCCTGCTGCACTGCGCTTGTTCCCCAGAATTATCAGATCTACTCTAACTACTTGTCTAGTCTTTATATTTAAGCGTAAAACACAGTAGTTGCTACATACTACTACTTACAATAAGCAAGGCAAAGGCAAAGGCAATGCTGATATTCCCGTGCTGAAAAAAAAATCGTGAGTGTGTGTGGGTGCCCACGAGCTAAACATGTTTTATTCTGGTAATAACATAAATTTCGTTGTTAGTTATAAACTCAACCTAATAGTGTTTTTCTACAATAATAATAATAATTGGATTAGCACATATGATTCGTCCCGGAGAAACGCATAGTTCCCACGGAGATACCAGAAAGTGTTATATGTATACACCTATTACATTTGATCACGTGTGGTGTTTCAGGGCCGGCCGGGGGACAAGGGGCAAAAGGGCGAGCACGGCAGCCCTGGCTTCGACGTGTTTTCCGCCGTCAAGGTAACACAGTTAGCCAGTCTTATTATTTTTTTATTTATATACACGATCTGTGCATTCGTGAACCTAGTTATGTAAAGTTATTTGACAAAATTGAACATGTAACATTGCATAACATAAGACTATAATATTCTACATCCCAAAATGTGCACACATTTTGTAAAAAATGCGTGTGTGACCAAAAACACAAAATAACGAATCGATTCTTAAGTTGTGGACATGTGACCCATCTCGCTCAAGTTCTTGCGTCGAAACACAACAGCTCGCCGGAGTCACAACCACGAGGTACTTGAAACGGAAATGCTAATTTATTTATTTGTTTGTTAATTCACTGATCCGTTAAGTTAAAAAGTTGACTAATGTCTTAATTTTGTAGTGTTGCTGGTGGGATTTTGGTACCAAAAAACCCCAGCATTGTGTAAATTCCGTTACAAAATGTAGATAATATTCATGAAAGTGATGCCCCTAAGCCGGGACCAGCCGACAGAGGATCCACTGTCCCGTACAAGTAACGTTGTAGTAGAAGGCTGGTCCCGGCGGCGGGCGCGTACTGACTCGGTCGGCGCGTTGCAGGGCGTGAAGCGGTCGGTGGACAACTTTAAGATAAGTCCGTACACCAGCGCCGAGATCATAGCCGTCAAGGTACCTCTGCCGTGGGCGCAAGTTTACTCGCTCTTTTACTTTGGTGTTTTTCACTTATTTCGCAGTTGAACGGTATTCGCTTCGTGTCATTGTTTTAGTTGCGCTTTTTTGTATAACGTTTGCGTAAAATTAGTTTTGTATCAAATAATTGGCTCTGATCGTGCTACTGTTAAGCTCTTTTAACAGTAGTAGCTCGTGAGCGAGCTATGAGTAGTTTTATTTTTATTCCACATTTTGACTATTGCGAGCGTAGCGACACAAAATTAAATAATATTTCTGCATAACTTCAGGTGATCTAAGATGAGCACCCGATACACTGTCCGCCAAATGAGACGCACTACATAACTGATACCTTCGAGAATGAAGCACGTTACATTGCGGCTTCGGCATTGTTCAGTGTGCGTGACCTTAGAAAACAGATTTCCACAAATTTACACAGACAGCAAAAATGGCTTTCGTGTCTTTTGTGTTGGCTATTGGAGCAGTCGTAAGATGATATTATAATGTTGTGTCGCCATGTTGGCGTGCATGTGTGTGTGTACTGACGTAGCGCTGTCGTAGGGGCTGCAGGCGGCGGGACACAACATCTCCGCGCAGACCATCATCCAGCTCAAGGTCGGTGCACGGAGTGGTCGCCTCTCTTCATGTCTCTCCTCTGTAACTGTGCACGGAGTGGTCCCCTCCCTTCATGTGTCCCCTCTGTAACTGTGCAAGGAGTGGTTTCCTTCCTTCATGTGTCCCCGGTGTAACTCAGATCTCTTAGGTCGGGCACCCGCACAAGGGGCGTCGAGTGGTAACACAGCCGGGACACAAGATTTTTAATACGTACTGTTATATTAAATCAATTTCAATTTCATAATAACATGAACATCACGTGTTGTAAACGGTTGGTCAACACGGCGTCTCCACTTGTCGCCCCTTCTCTTCCGTTTCCTTTCTTTATTTACTAACTCTTTACGAAGAAAGTAATGCTTCTGGTGATTATATAACTCCTAATAACGAAAACAACATTTAAAAATAAGGCACAGTAATGTTTCACGTGCAAACCAAAACTGCTAATTATTTGTTCGGACAGACAAACTAACAGCCGTCGCTTGTTTGTTGCTGCTTGGTGTCTTTCATGTGAATGTATTTTGTTATTATTTGCATGCCGTTACTTTATTTTCTTGGTCCTTACAATTATTGTTAATGAATTATTCACTATTTTCGAATGCATTTAAAATGTAGCCCCCGTATCGTTTCGATTTCCGTATTCATAATATTCGCTACGGTTTTATTCCTAACCAATTTGTAAATAAGTTACTTTTTTATAGTAAATATTTCCATTATCATAGCGTTAGTATCAGTGTAAGAGTGTGTAAGCGTTTGCAGATGTATTGAAAAACTCGTAAAAAAATTAAGCCCAAGCCGTTAGTCCAAACAATCAATGTCTCTCTCGTTATTTTTGTGTTCAGTTTCATAGCACTCAACAACAATTTATTTCAATCCTCCATTTAATTGCACAATCATGTACAGGGTGAGCCCGGCGAGCCAGGCCCACCAGGAAGCCCCGGTCCGCATGGGCCTGAAGGCTTACCGGGACACGACGGACGAGGGGGCCCTCCCGGACCATCGGGGCCCCCCGGCCCAGTGGGAGCCTCTGGCCCGGTGGGGCCCCTCGGCCCACCTGGACCTATTGGACCTTCTGGACACAAGGTAAAACAACGTATTATCATTATATATTTTTTTTATATACTATTGCAAGAAAGATTCATTCTTCGAACTGAAATAAAGTAAAGTCAATGATACAAGATGGCATTCTGCCTATTTAGAAACAATTCCCTCAATAGGCCAACAATTCGATAGGCGAACAATTCGATCAATAGGCCGAAGGTTCGGATCCTACAGTAGCTTGAACTTAAGATAAAAAAGAAGTATGCAACCATGACGCACCAAAACAGTGCAAGGTAGCCGTTACAACCATACTACGGTTGTATCATGAAGGGAGCGCTCGTCTGACATGACAGGGCGAAACAGCAACTGTAAGAACAATACATATTTAAGATCTAAACATTTAAAAGCTTTGTTGTAATTTCCAGGGTGACAAAGGCGACAAAGGCGAACGTGGATTCACAACAACGCTAAAGGGCGACGCGTTCCCGACGGGGATCATCGAGGGGCCACCTGGCCCCCCGGGACCACCTGGTACGAGCCCCTTTGAACTCACCTCGAATGCATGCCTGGTGTTGTACTGTTACACTTACCGCCTCACCGAGTGATTTCGCCTTTCATACATAATGACTAAAACGTACATAAACGAGACAACAAGCTGTTTAAAAGCCGAAATCACTCAACAATCATAAACCTTCACTTTTTATTTTGGTGGTAGATTTTATAAACTAATTCACGTAGCTTGATGCTGTTCACAATTAAAAATATTGACCAAGTAACGTAATTAATTTTGCTGCAACTAATTTGGTTTTAGTTTTTGCGACACTCGCTTGGCTTAAAATTACAATTTGAATAGTTCGTTCTCAATCGTCACTCGAGACCTCGATCGAAACAATCAACATTTATGTACATTGTACGTATAGTAAATACACAAAAATTATTAGGTTGCGTACACGTTCCAGTACGAACAATATTCACAAAAAAACTTTATTACGTGAATAATAATCATTTACATTAGGAATAATTATTATTATTCCTAATATTAAATTTAAACGAAAATACGACAATACTTCCTTTTTGTGTTCAAACGATCGAACAACAGAACCGATCTAGAGTTCGAGAATGCAAGAGTAGAGCGCAGTGTGGTGTAGTGTAGTGTGAGGCGGGGGAGGTGGGGAAGGTCGGCGGGAGGTGGGGGAGGTCGGCGGGAGGTGGCTCCGCGTGAGACGGTGTGTTGTTGAAGGAGCGGCGGGCGCGCGCGGCGAGCGCGGCGACGGCGGCGCGGCCGGCCCGCCCGGCGCGCCCGGCGAGCGCGGCGCGCGCGGCAAGCGCGGCAAGCGGGTAAACACGCGCCGCCCGCCCGGCGCGGCCGCCCTGCGCCGGCGCACCGCGCTGGCGAGCCGGCTGCCTCTGTCGTGGCCCGTGCACTGTTTCGACGCTTCAGTATACGCTTGCATGGGACGCTCCCGCGATGCACGTTGCATGTTGTTTAATTTTTAATCGCCAACTAACGTCTTTCACGCGTTGAATTGGAGTTGTGGTACAAATGATGACTAACGAAAATGACCCGCGTTTGTTAGAGGTCGGGTGACCTCGGTGTTACGATTTATTTTTTGTCCGGTTTATCAGGTAAGCCACACTTTTTGTAACTGTCTTTTTTCAGCCGCTTTTTACTACTTGGTATGTTTTTACTTACATTTTTTTATTTCCACGAAGACCTCTTTTGTTCGTTCTTGTAGAATCATCTTCATAAACCTGTACCTATATCTCTATACTTTCTTGCCTCGTGACATTGACCGAGTACATAAGCGCCAATTGTGAGAGTCCGTTGCCGCCGCAGGTCGCGCGGGCGAGGCGGGCCCGCGCGGGCCCCCCGGACACGACGGCGCGCCGGGGATGCAGGGGCTGCCTGGGAAACCGGTGAGTATCCTTCCTTAACTCAACAAAATTACAAAACAATTTTGAGCTCATTTATGACAAAGCCAGAAGGCGGCTACAGAGACTCAAAAGGTTACTAGGCGGCGCAAGCTAAGAACGTAACGTCTCTTACGAGGTTCCTTGTGCGTTCCAGGGCGAGGTAGGCCCGAAAGGCACGAAGGGCGAGTACGGCGACATGGGCTCGCCCGGCATGCTGGGCGCGCCCGGGCTGCCCGGCCCGCCCGGGTACCCGGGCCTCAAGGGCGACAAGGGCGACAAAGGCGACTCGGTGAGAAAAACTATTTCTTTAACCTTCTGCACACGCACACACACACACACCACAACACAGCACCTCAGTATTTAGTAGTACCGAAGTGTTCTGTTCTGTCAGTTTGTGAAAATTATTTGCTAATATTATTTGTGAAAATCTAAACGATGTTTCTTAGTTCTAATTTTCTATGAAAATGATACGTTTGAAAGTTGACTAAACCTAGTATACACACGAAAGAAGCAAATTATCAGTTTTTGTCAATTAAAAATCAAATTTTAGTCCACTTTCATTCAACATTTAAATAATAATAATAATAAGAATCGCTCTGGTGTATTAAATAAATCAAATCTAGTTCATGGACCCGTTGAGATTCGTTGTCTGCATGACACGTTCCCGCCTGCCCCTTACGGTCGCAGTTGCAACCAAATGAGGTCGGTTAGCAAAGTCCTGCGCGGCTCCGCGCTCCGTCATTCAAGTCTCACGGTCACGATGCGATCGAGCCTCAGTTCACAGCAACACTATTTAAACCTCTGTTCTCTGTCGTGATCTGGGATAAAATTCAAATCAAATATGTACCCGTAAATATTCAAATGAGTTAAATACAAAGTCAAGTACTTACTATATTCTACGAAAACATTTAGCTTAAGCATCTTGTATAATTGTAAAATTCCATTGTGTTAATAATTAAAATAATAGAGGGGAGACACTATAATCGTTGCACTAACGCGTGGCTGGTTTCTTCTCGGTGGCGGCGGCGGCGTGTGGCGGCGTGTGGTGGCGTGTGGTGGCGTGTGGCGGCAGAAGTACAGGAAGCTCAGGAGGCGGCAGGTAGCTATCATAATCATTTATTTGCTAAAAATGTTGGTGATAACAATAGTGTCGGGTCACAGGTATAGAAAATATAAAGTGCCATAAACATTTTACCACATTGTGGCATGCAAATATTAGAATAATTAACTATCATTGAATTTAAAATATTACAAAAAACGAATGACACAATAATCGTAATACAATTCATATTTCATTTCCTATATGTAGCTAGGCGGCCAGGCGCCGCCGGCGACGGGTGCTAGTACACCGGACCACACTAGGCGCGCCGCACACCGGCCACTAGCCGCGCGTCATTTTGCGTACTCATCTTAGATGTACTTCAAGTTAATTCCAACCCTGGCCGTTTGAGTCACGCGACTGGTGATGACTCGGTGTAGCAACAACAATCTATTTTATTTTAATTCCTTTACGCAAAGGTGCGTCAAAGTAAAGCGTACGATTTGAATGTTTCGTGGTTTAACTATTAAGCGTCTAAGCAGTTTTGTTTTGACAATTCTAATATTATAACTATCTTAAAGAAATCATTTAAAATCACATTAATGTAAATGTGATATAATTATTTTATTATGAAGATACCTACGTAGTTTTACACTTATAAATCGGTCCGTCGGGCTCCTGACATGTCGTGAACTGGTAATCTTTATGCCCACTGTTGAACTTGCAGGGAGATGGCACCGGGTACGAGCTCTTCGGACATGAAATGGTAAGTTGCTTTGGTGAAGTTTAAATCTTTACAGGTAACACGTTTCAATAGTTCGATTTGTATGATACAAACTATACTGTTGTACGATACATCAAATTATTAACACTGGGATCAAAAGAAGAATAATAAAAATATCGAGACCTTACTTGAATTAAAGTAGAGATAGCGAAAGCAGTAGCTAAGACTACTGATGTCGATATGAAAATTTTTGCCGATACGCTGTCATATTCTCAATTGAATCGGATGCTTCCTATTCGGGTGTACATGAAATCCTAATCATGCTAATTCACAAACTATCGGAAACAGATTTCGCCTATTAAACTGCCCTCTTTCCGATTCGAACCACTTCGTTCGGAAACATTTTATATTTTAAATCAGCTGGGTTCCGGACACCTGCTGATTTTCTATCTTTCTATCTACAAGTTCCAGCTGACAAATAGCTCTCAGAATTCGTTTGAAACTCTTGGAAACTTGTAACTTATACTTATACACTATGGAAAATCAGCATTCAGGGTACCAACTGTCATGTTTTCGAAGGAAGTGGTTCGAATCGGAAAGAAGGAGTTTACTAGGCTAAATCTGTTTGCAATACTCTGTGAATTTGCCTGATTAGGACGACGGACATATCCGAATCGGATACATCCGATTTCATTGAGAATACGCCTGCAGGTTTAGATAAAAACTACTGTATATTTTTTCAGTAGGGTGTATGTTTCAGTGTCTAAGAGTCATGGGCCGAGAGACTACTGGACTACTGAGTTGTGTATTTGGCGGCCGCATACCTACACGGGCGACGGCATTCACACGAACGGATTGTAGTTAACTAATTACTCATACACAGGGATCAATGACACCCGATTTCGTTTTTTTATGACATTTATACCCGTTTTCACCAACCCGAGGAGACGCCTAAATAGGATGCCTAAACATTTAGGAGTTGCTTAGTTAAGCGTCGCCTTATTCGTCGTTGGTGAAAACGAGCAGTAGCTTCACCATTTGTAGTATGATTATAATGTAATGAGGTCCGTTGTGCGCACAGATGATGGGCCCGCCGGGCGCGCCGGGGCCGGCGGGCCCGCCCGGCGTGGCCGGCCCGCCCGGCATCAAGGGCGACAAGGGCGAGCAGGGCGCGCGCGGCAAGGCGGTCAGTATACACCTCCCGTCGTGCCTAAGTACTACTGCTGTGTCCCGGCAGGTGATGACATGATGTGTCAACCCTCGCCCGATCAACTGGAACAATGTGCGTGGCAGACATGGTTCGATGGCTCCGTAGCTTAGTCCAAAACGAGGCCCTCGCACACAATCTGCTCCGGGGTTCGATTCCTGGCCTGTTTTGTGGTGAGCATATAAGTTTGTTCTTGGGTCTTGGTTGTTTGTGCTGTGTATGTATGTGCGTCCATGGCGCCTGCGACACTGGAACCTAGTGCAGGGGTATGATTGTTTAATGTGTTATCTTTAGTGTGTACACGTAAATGTTTTATTACACAGAGGGTTCATTCGTCCCCGCGGCGCCGCGCCCGAACATTTTGTTCGTATCCAATAATATTATAATTTTACCTAGTTTTTGTATTATTTACTTTGTTTCGTGTATAACATAACACGAGCTTCGTAAATAAATATTTTTTTCCTTAATGATTAATAATTATATAAATGATAAACACACAGTCACATTACATTGTACGTGCCACCTGGTACATACCTATTTTATCATTCAATTGACGTTGTTTCAATTAGTTCAACTTTTATAAATTTAATTGAACATTGACTTTTTAATTTAGCGAGTCACGTTGTGTTCGTTCGTCGGAAACGTTAGGTTATTTACTAGGTGGGAGGACTAACTCTTCTGCGAGTGTCCGTCTGCGCTGGTACCACCGCTTTGGGAGGGAAGTCTGCCGCCAAGCAGTAATGTGCAAGCATTACTGTGTTTCTGTTTGATGAGCAAAGTAGCCAATGAAATTACTGGGCTTATGAGATTTAATACCTAATGTCTCAGTGTAACGAGCGCACTGCAGTGCCGCGCAGTTGTTATGGGCCGGCGTTATGCTTACCATCAGGCAAACGAACAGCTTGTCTCGTTACCAAAAAACATAAAAAAATGACTGCTTGGCGGCAGACTGCACGAGCAGAGCGGTGGTGCCCACCCAGATGTTCGTTCTCAGAAGAGTTAGTCCTAGCACCAGGTGATACAATTGTTTTCTAAATATTATTAATGATTGTTTGTTTGCGACGTCGACAGGGCGAGCGGGGCGAGCCGGGCGACGCGGGGCCCATGGGCCTGCCGGTGAGTGCCTCCACTAACACTTGTTATATTATTATATATTATAATACATATATTACACTATAATTATTATCTATCTAGTTCGTTTGCGACACGCGTGCAGCCTGCAGCGCATTAAAGGGACGAGCGTGAGCGCAGAGCACGTGACATGTTGCGCGAGCTGTTTTCACTTTCCCGTTCGTTAACTCTGATCCCGTCCGGCAAAGCTCTCTCCGTCTGTTGTGTCCACACTGTAGGCGTATCTCGCACGAACTTGACAGATTATAGCTTGTATTTACCGCAGCTTCTGCGTTTGAACACACAGTGGTTGCGAAATTATTTTTTTGAGTAGAGGTCGTAGAAGCTGCGGTCGTCGTGGTTTGCGCGTGGTCCGTGATTGATGCATAACCATCAATATTTATTAGCGTCTAATGCCCCTAAAAGATTTAGCCGACAAGTTTCGCAGTATTTAGTTTAAATCTTTTTCTTTTTTTTTTGTTACTCGCTTAAATCATAATTCATGCTTGTTGTCTTCACCTATAAATACTGTGGCATTTGGTTTTTTATTATTCTATGAAATTGTTTTGATGTATGTTTTGGTGTACGCAGTGTTGGTGATCTAACTAATAAATAAATAAATAAATAAATAAGTATGTATGCCTACGACCGTAGTGAGTAGGAGGTGCGGTCTTGTGCTCGGTCATTTCGCACAGTAGTTATAATAACTACCTGCGGTACCGCTCCTAACTAATCATTTCTGTGAAACTAAACAATTCTGTGAAATAATTTATTTTTGCTTATATTTTCCTTATTCACTTTATACATTCCATAAGTATATTTATTTTAATATTTATGTATTGGCAATCGTTTAGAACCACGCGGAATAAAGTGCATTGCGTTCTATTACTTGTAGCCTATAATTGAAAAAACAAACAGAACAGGGAGGAAGTAACATCTTTAGTAATCGCCTGGCGAGCCTCCCGCACGCTGTCGATCTGTCGCCAGCACACGGCGACACGTTTCGGCCACAATTGAAAGCCAGTCCCTGTTCTAGTCTTATAAGTATAGCGTGGGCAGCTTCGGCCACATCATCACATAAAATGAGGTGAAATAAAGATCAAACCCCAAGCGGAAGAGGTTAAAAAATGTTTGTCAGTCGGCCCCACATTTACTGCTGAACATCGTATTTTAACTAAACGAATGAATGTCTATTGTATGTGTTGTAGGGACCGGTGGGGCTGCCGGGCGAGCCGGGCCGCGGCGCCAGCGGGCCCCGGGTCAGTGCCGACAGCACCTAGCACTAGACACGCTCACATCTAACATCTACACTAACAACCCCCCGCTCCCCCCGCCAGTTAGAGCATGCTTGTAGCGCGCAGGCGGGCCGCGACCGGCGGCGCGGGCCGCGGGCCGCGGGCCGGGCCCGCAGCGGGCGGCCGCCGCGTCCCGGCCGCGGTCGCGGCCCGCCTGCCGCCTTCGTTGCTGTGTGTCGTATTAACGTGTGCGGTGGTGTGCGTACTAACCCGGGTGGTGTGGGTGCAGGAGAACCGCTGGCCGCCGAACTTCTCCTTCACGTAGTGGCGCCCGCCGCGACGCGCGACGGGATGCCGCCGCGCCGCCGGCGTGCCGCCGACGTGCCACCGACGTGACACCGACGTGACACCGACGTGCCACCGACGTGCCACCGACGTGACACCGACGCACCGCCACCAGACTAATCTGTAAATTGTATAAATTTGTATGTACTAGATTTAGTGCTAAGAAACCACTACCTATAATACGTTACCGTGTCTAAATATAAGTGTTACGACATTGTACAAAGATTAATTTTAAATAGTATTGTAATTGTAATGTAATGTAAATTATTATCATTGTATCGTAATTATCGTATTCGTAGGTACGTTCGTACCTCAGCTTTATTTCCACTCTCTCGCTCTGTCGCAAATATCGACACCTGTTTACTTCAGTTTATGCTTTTTCTTTCGAATTGTTGACAGACCGGTTTGTTAAAATATTGGAAACATTGCTGTTTTATTAATTAAATATTAATTAACAATAACTTATAAATTGGTATTTAAAACAAAAGGAACAATTATGTACTTATTGAAAATAAAAGCAACTGCCTTTGTCAGTACAAAATTATAAAATCCGCTTGAGACTTAATTGAAATTACTTAACTATAAGTAAGTATCAAATAAATTGCTCGCAGACCGTACTGATAAGTTTGGCGTAAACGATAATTGAATCGATGTATTTGATCTGCCATAGTACTCAACTATACAGTGTATAATATAATATGTTCGTAAAATAAGGCTACGTACAGGCAAGTGTGCCCACGCGGCAGTCTCCCGTGGCTTCGTGTTGTAGGTACATAACAATATCTGCTCGGCCGACCGTCGCGTCGCGTCGCGTCGCGTCGCGGCAGAGCGAGCCAGCATGTACATTGTACAAGCGGAGTGTACTCGTGCAGTCTTACTGATGAATGGAATCCATAATTATTTGTAATATGACCTTTAACCTGAGTGCCACGTCCTCTGTCGGCGCCGCCTGGCGCGGGCGGCCTGCCGCGCTCCCGCCGCGTGTGATACTGTAGTGTTTCCAAACTGCGCCACGTGGGAAGTGCGCAGTTTCCTTCCTCCGCGCTCATAATCTTTCTATTTACAAGTGTATTCGTAACTTACTGCATCATGTTAAATATCCTCCTCCTTAATTCTCTACCTTATCTTAATTCTTAGCGTAGGTACTTAATCATATTTACGAATAATAACACACTTGTGAATAATCATTCGTATCGCTATGTTATCGTATTTAAAATTATTCTTTATGTTGTGCTGGAGAGCGAGCGGACAGCGACGTCGATAAAATGTGCTATCGAGCGCTGGGTGTAGTGTTAATCTGTAACTACGTAATATTATACATTATTTAATTTGAAGCATGACGCAGTCGCCGCCGCCGCCGCCGTCGCATCGCTCGCTTTCCATGTTCTTGGACACGCAGCGTGACAGTCGCGCGCACACACACGCACATGTCCGCGTGTGTGTGCGCGCGCGCAGCG
This sequence comes from Crocallis elinguaria, assembly GCA_907269065.1. Lineage (NCBI taxonomy): Eukaryota > Metazoa > Arthropoda > Insecta > Lepidoptera > Geometridae > Crocallis > Crocallis elinguaria. The sequence goes on from OU026068.1 coordinate 34,024,113, forward strand.
CTGCGGCCCACACCCGGGTGTTGCCGTCCCGAGGGGCGCCGCGCGCGCCGCCTCCCCGCGTCGTCCCCGCGTCGTCCCCGCGCGTGCCGCCCGCGCGTGCCGCCCGCGCGCCCGCACGCGGCGCGTGGACGATCGCTCGCGTGTACTCACGTGCCGTGACTCTTAGTATCTAGTACATAATGTTTAATGATAATGAGCGACTGGCTTCATTTGAACGTTACTACGAGATTTATGAATAATAATATCATAAATTAAGGTACATATTTTGGCCGCCTAAATTTTACATACAAATTAAAGTTGTTTCTGGATTGCATCTATTAATTTAGCAATATAAGTATTAAATATTGTGTGTGTTATTTTTTCACATACGCAAGTTCGGCCTTGATACGGTCGAGTAAATTTCAGGATCTGTGTCATTGTGAAATAAGGCTAATTTTAATTTTAGTTTATTAACCCTAATTTCATTTTAGGACCTACTGCGTCAGACTTTTCTACCAATAGGTGGTTCGCTTCGCCTCTAAATCAGAATATTTATTCAATTTACATCACAATTATTTTGAATTCTAATACGTATTGATCCCTAACTCCCTAATTGTACCAACAATCTAAAGTAGCGTTCCAATGAAACTTCGCAGAAAGCAAACTCATAAAATGTACAAATATAACATTGACTCGTAGCATTAAGCATTTTCGAATAGTTTCCATTGTTACGTTACTTCACAATGTTAACATGTGTTATATTAATCGTTCGATTCGACAAATGGCTTTATTTATCGGGGTTGCGCCAACAATCTGAATCATTCGATCGTACGATGATTTGTTGCCACATTTTTAGTGTCAATATCAATATTAGGAATACTCGGAACTGTTTAATAACCCTGGCGCAAACGACCGCGGTCCCACGCCCCGCCGCCCCGCCGCCCCGCCGCCCCGCCGCCCGCCGCCCCGCCATCCACCCCGCCGCCCCGCCGCGCGCTGGCTACGGGCGGCCGGCCGATTGGGCCCATGTGGGATTGGATTCGATCCACGACTATTACTTATCGATTATATTGAAGTTGTCACATACCTTTCTAACTGTAACAACGAGGTAATCTTTTTTCATTGTTAATTCTATAAAATGTATTTTAAACGTACTTTTAATATTACGTGTACCTATTGTAATCTTTCACATTCCCGACTCTTTATCGACTACGTCTGTGTATCGCGTAAGCTAATTGTAAGAATTTAGTTTTTGTATGAGAAACGAAAGTCGTCATTTGTACCATACACCTCGAGAGCGTAAAATATTGTTGTTTACAAAATTATTTTGAAGGAAAATAAATATTTGCATGCTGTGCACAACGGTGTTTCCTTGAGACTCTTCCTGTTCGTTTCCGTCGCCTTGCCTCGCCCGGTCGCGTGGCTGCCTGCATGCGTGGCCGCCGCCCGCTGCCACCGCCTGCCACCGCCTGCCACCGCCTGCCACCGCCTGCCGCCGCCTGGCCACCCGCACGCGCGACGTCCGCTGCAGAACCGCGCTCACCACTTTGTTGTTCCGCAGGGCCCGCCCGGACTGGACGGCATGAAGGTGAGTGTCCACGCGACCTTACCGCCATTTTTCATGAGTTACAAAGCGTTTGTTGCGCGCACTGACGTGTTCCGTGTCACCGCAGGGCGCGCAGGGCGAGCCGGGCTCCAAGGGCGAGAGGGGTGACCCCGGACTGCCAGTATGTGTTTTATTCCTCCTCGATCGATTTGTATTTTTTTTCCCACTGATTTAATCGTCACCTTTTCTGATCAACTTTCAGGGAACCGACGGCATTCCGGGACAAGAGGTCAGTAGTGAGACACAACGAGCGAGACCCGATTCCGTCGTTCGGTGAAAGTAACTGTTTTTTTCCTCGTTAGGGTCCCAAGGGCGACAAGGGCTACAAAGGAGAACCCGTAAGTGAGGGAACGCTAACGCTTCGGATCTGTCCGCTCCCGCCCCCCTGCCTGGCCGCCTGCACCTGACCGCGCATGCACTAACGCCACTAACCGCCGCGAGCCGGCGCCGCCGCCGCGCGCTCGTGCACTGACCGCTCCGTGTGTGCAGGGTCCGGTGGGCAAGCGCGGCCGCAAGGGCGACAAGGGCGACAAGGGCGACCAGGGCGTGCCGGGCCTGGACGCGCCCTGCCCGCTGGGGCCCGACGGCCTGCCGCTGCCCGGCTGCGGCTGGCGGCCCAACAAGGTACTGGCCGACGCGACGTCGTTTTTTACACTATTTGTCTACAAAATCGTATGTACATCGAACTTTGTCGGTAACTTGTGGTGCTTTTACACGTCCGTAATCCATTAAATAATATCGGTATTGCATGACGCCACTAACTTTTTGGGGGCCTTGTTTTCGTAGTAAGCACTAAGCACCGATCTAACAGAATTGTACAGAAACTTGTGGTGAAGGTGGATGTTTCCAAAAGGGGTGGCCAATATTTGTAGGAGCTTTTGCCTCACATAAATATTATACACAAAAATCCTTAACATTATATTGAGGCGCATATAGCAGCTAAATAAAGCTTCACTTTTTTAATAACCTTTTGGTTATCGTAGCAAAATCAGATGAGCTTTTGACACTGCAAATAATTCATGTGCATTGTTCATCATATTACTGATAATCTTGATGTAATAAAAAAGTTTTTACCAAATTTACTCAATCAAAAAAATTACAGTTACCTCTAAAAATAAAAATTTGCAATGTAATATCTCTGTTATTTATAAATGTATATTGATAAAATTAACAAGACATGTGTTATACAATGACCAGAAGCTTAGTTGTGGTACATTTTCGATTTAGCATCTAATTTTGGAGTAAATATAGGTATACTTTTTTTTGGATTTTGACTCCATATTGGTGGCCCGCGCGGACGTCCTTCTCTTTTACATCAACGCAAATCAAGAGCATGTGCAAAGAGAAAAGAATAATGAATTTCATTGGGTAGTGCCTTAAAATAAAAGTATTCCACTTCTACCCTAATAGTATGAGATAGATGAAAAAGTCTACAACCCCTCATTTTTTAAATGTATAATTTGTTAAAAGTGTCATGACACATAGATTTAAATTATTTAATTCTGTACAAATCCTGCTAAAGTGTTTTTGTACTGTACTATGAGTACCTAATTATATTTATTTCCATGGCTCATATTGGCCAGCGGCCACCTCTGTAACCGCCAGATGTGACACTTCACACATTTGAACATGCAATCGATCCCTGTTTTTCGAAGGTTAAGAATAGTTTGTTTGGCGTTATATGTCTGCGATGGGTGGTCGCCTGTATTTCAGTTAGATATAGTCGACTGCAAAAGAAGACATTTTCTTCCTGGTTCCTCGTAATTGAATAATAGTTGGGTTTCTATGTTCCTGACTTTTACAATGTTACCTTTTTGCAGTCTACTATAAAAAGCACGGTCCCGTTATGTGCGTGATATTCAATATTCTCTATACCCCGTAGCGTAGATAATAATAACATTCCCAAATTTAACGCCCACTAACCGGGATGCAACGATGACAGCTTCGCGACTCCCCGAGTCCAACGGATTCGTTTAATGAATAATAATCTTTTTACTACGGTTTTTACGTTTGCTGTAACGTAAATTAGTCCGGCCCAACGGAATAAACACCGATAGAAAGAAAGAAAGAAATCGTATTTATTTGCGACAACTTAGTCTAAAAACAAACATCCTCAACATTGTACAAACGTTAGTTTGCGAGGCTATAAACGGTTACATCGCGAAGCTGTCGCGTGCGTCGTGCGGGTGTGTGCGTGCGTGTGCGTGTGTGCGCGTGCGCTTGTGTAACGGCGGCGCGCGCGGGCACAGGAGGCGCCGCCGGTGCTGCCGCGCGAGGAGGCGGCGGGCGCGGGCGACAGCGAGGAGGAGGCGGAGGAGGGCGGCGGGGACGACTACGACGCGCCCGCCGACGACCTCGAGCCGCCGCGCGACTACGACGACTACACCGACAACGCGCACCTCGCGCGCCACCACGACTGACGGCGCCCCCGCCCACCGCGCCCCGCGCCCCCGCCACCCGCGGGGACCTTCCTGAGCCGCTTCTCTTGTTCACACTCTTCTCTCTGTGTTCTTACCTTCACCCTGCAGGACGCTAGCCGTTCGCATGTCACGCTCTACGGAACCGATTTGTGTGACGGGTTTATAAAGCCGATGAACGTTTTGTGATGGCGAAGTTTCGTTTGTTTTACTAAAGTTTTTACTGTAAGCAAATGGTCTATTTTTGGCTAACAGTTTTGTCTAGTAACTTAATAACTGATCGATTTGTCTGATGAAGCAACAAAAATCTTCAGGGACGAATCTATCGTTAATACTTCTGTCTCAGAATCTAACATTGATTTTTTACATAGAAGAAGGGCCTACCTAGTAAATTATATGTCCATCCAAATACGTTTTTCTATTTAAGTTAGCGATTAGCATAATATATTTTTGTAGAAATTCTTAAACTCTATGCATAACACTCTTACATAATATACTTATAACTTATGTTGTCTGTTTGTAACGAGTACTGAATACAACAAACATTGACAATTACTACTGACTTTACGAACTTTATTTCCCTAAAAGATGTACATAAATGCATGAATTAATATTCAGAATAGTTGTAGGTGACGTTTTGAGCAAAGGTCACTTACGTATTGTACATTTGTAGCTGACTATCTTGACTGGTCCCTCCCCCCCCCCTCTCCCCCACTCCTCCCGCCCCGCACGCCCGCCCGCCCCGCATGCCCCTCACATCTAACAGCTGGTGGTGTGACACCCGTGCCTCTGCTATGGTGAGTACCAACCGGTGCACTTTACTAATTGTTTACTAATATGTCAGTAGGTGATGTGATTTAGTTAGTTGTTGGGTGGAGGACATGAAGCTTACTTTTGAATTACCGCACGTTTACATAAGTGTTAAGAAGATGGCAACAGCCGAAACGCTATCACTGTCAGTCTGCATAGGAATGAAAGAGAAGCAACTATTGTATCATAAAGGGTTCGAGTGTGAAAAGCCCTAAAAAATAGTACATTTTATTTCCTATAATACAACTACGTTTGTTTCACTATTGATTTTGATTTCATTTTTTAGAGGAAACAAGAACAGATATATTATGATCGTTGTATAATAAACTGCAGTTGTGTAAATGTCTGTTCTGTCACAGGAGGCCGTCATGCAGTGGGTGCGTCGCAAGCTCGACGTCGACAACGACTTGCCGCTGTGAGCGCGCGCGCGGCACCGCACGGCCCGCGCGGCACCGCCCGCTCCCGACGGACACCTGCCGGTTCAAACTTCGAACTCTTGCTCATGCTCTTGAGCCGCTTGCAGAGCATCGCATCGCCGCCGCCGGCGTCATATCCACGTCATCACTCTTCACACAATTATTTGTGAACTAAGACTGACTTTGAAAAGAGTTCGAGTCTAATTGTCCGATCATCGTCCTTGACTAATTCACACGAATTTCTCCATATGTCATTTTGAGATTTTGTAATAACTTATTATAATATTAAAATGCTGCGATGAATCAGTTGTATAAGAAAAATATTGTGAATTCGCTATGGATCGTTTATTTAGTGCATCGGTTCGTCGAACGGCGCGAGTCGTGTGGCGCGGGACGTGTGGCGCGGGACGTGTGGCGCGAGTCGTGTGGCGCGGGACGTGTGGCGCGGGACGTGTGGCGCGGGACGCGTGGCGCGGGACGTGTGGCGCGGTGTCGGAGAGAGTGACGCGTGAGACACTTTGTAAGGGCAACTTAGTACAAGCTTTCATTTAAGTCGCAATATTTGTATGTATGCTTTCCTTTACCTTTAAATAGCGGTGATATTTTTGCTAAGCTTCATCGCATCCGGATAAATTCCCGCGCTTATGCAGCGACTAAATTGCAAGCTAAATTTCAAGACAAGAGTGAACAGGTATCTTCAAGGCAAGCGTGCTACATCGTCGACCGCATCGTCGTTTACCATCAGGTGAGATTGCGGTCAAACGCAAGCTTATTCAGTATACAAAAAAACCCACTTCCCGGTGATCAATTGAGCCGAAACTTTATATAGATACGTAAATCGGATGACCATGCAATATGATGATGTCACAGAGCTGGTTTGATGACGGGGCAGGAAGGCGCCCATAGCAACTCTGTAACGAAACGAAGTGACCCTGTCGAGTTTGGACTCGTTTGATTTACTTTTGTAAGCACTCTGACCTTAGATGTCTGCCCTTTGATGACCACCAGAGTCCTGATCAATTACGTATTTTGTAAAAGCTCGTCTGGCAAAATATATAATTCCACACAAAACTTCCATGTAAATTGTATAATGTTTTTGTATAAAATGTTTAAGTATAGAGTTTTAAGAAACACCTTATTTTTATATTATAATTTTGAAGAAGTCGACATATATATTATGTCTGCGTTTGAACTCACATTACCATTAAAAGACTGAATGGATTTGGATGGGACTTTCACTAAACTCTTATATAGGTTGATTAGGACATAGAACACGTTTTAAATGACTCCCTACCCCTACGCGTATAAGTTCAGTAGCTTTATTTTTGTACATTGAAGTTAAATAATATTAACGTAATGTAAAACGTATTGAGAGCTGTAGTAAGTAGCGCTACTGTAGACACGCGCGGAGTAGAGAACGGAGAGAGCGTACAGCTACGGACAACTTTTGTAAACATAATAATGTTGGTTCTTTATTTGTACTTTTTGTTGTCAACAAACAACACCTGGCAAACAAAGACCTGGCAAATTACCTTAGTTATTAACTATTTATTTACTTTCAAAGATTTTCAAATTATTTAAGAATTACTTATATTTTGTATATAGGTAGAGATGTACACATTTGTTTATGAATATTATATACTATAAGATCATAGTCGCGAGTCTGAATTATAAACAACAACTGTGAGTGCAGTAACAACATAGTTATTATAAACAACAACTGTGAATGCAGTAACAACATAGTTATTATAAACAACAACTGTGAATGCAGTAACAACATAGTTATTATAAACAACAACTGTGAATGCAGTAACAACAGCTGTGAGTGCAGTAACAACATAGTTATTATAAACAACAACTGTGAGTGCAGTAACAACATAGTTATTATAAACAACAACTGTGAATGCAGTAACAACATAGTTATTATAAACAACAACTGTGAATGCAGTAACAACAACTGTGAGTGCAGTAACAACATAGTTATTATAAACAACAACTGTGAGTGCAGTAACAACATAGTTATTATAAACAACAACTGTGAATGCAGTAACAACATAGTTATTATAAACAACAACTGTGAATGCAGTAACAACAACTGTGAGTGCAGTAACAACATAGTTATTATAAACAACAACTGTGAGTGCAGTAACAACATAGTTATTATAAACAACAACTGTGAATGCAGTAACAACATAGTTATTATAAACAACAACTGTGAATGCAGTAACAACAACTGTGAGTGCAGTAACAACATAGTTATTATAAACAACAACTGTGAATGCAGTAACAACAACTGTGAGTGCAGTAACAACATAGTTATTATAAACAACAACTGTGAGTGCAGTAACAACATAGTTACAAGTACAGTCATTAAATGTATTATAGAAAGAGTCTAGATGCGTTTAACCGAATCTTTTGATCTAGTTGAAATGTTAAAGTCAAGGGATGTATTTTTTCTCTCACTCGTACGGAAATCGCTCCATTATTTAAAAAATACGTCACTCGACTCTTTGCGGTAGATACTCAACGAAATAACACGCCAGCAATTACTAGGAAATTGATGGACAGTTTTATTTCATTAGTGTTTTCTTGGAATGCAAGCGAGTTTTTTAAGTGTTTTCAGGTCAAGATATTTATTATTTTAGAGGCTTAATGTTCTAAATGTTAATTAAATTATTTATAGCTTTTTTTGTAAAAAAGTAGGAAAACTAATGGACGGATTTGGTTTATATATTATGCACCTGCATTATGTATACATGTACCTACATGTATACATAATGCGGCGGGAATAAAGATATTATTACGATCAGCGAAAGTACTTTGATAGGCCTTCGCGATGATTACACACTGAATTAAACAACTTTTTGAAATAATGTAACTTATACGCGATATAAATAAAGTTACATGATTTAAAAGTTAGATAAAAGCGATATAAGTTTAAAGTTATTTAATTCAATATGTACAGCATTTTTTGGAGTTTCATATCGCGAATTATCACATGATGTGGGCTGGCAGTCAGCTGCAGTCGGCAGCGGTCCGGGGAGACGGTGGCTATGTTACAAGTTACTGTCATACTTACTAATAGTTATAGGTAGGTGTTAGTGTTTCACAATTGTAAATATAATTTGTAAGTACAAATAGAGACCTGAGTATAAATGACAAATAAATTATGTTTGTATGTCCTGAGTTTTATTCAGCTCGCGCGCCGCCGCTAGCTGTGTGCGTACGAGTATTATACTTACGGAGAGGATGTTCGTTCCCTCATTATAAAACCTCTACTCCTAATTAAATAATAAATAAATAAACGCTTACACTCATACCCCCGCACTAGGATTCCCTGTGTCGCAGGTGACATGGACACACACAGATACACATCACAAACATCCAAGACCCGAGAACAAACTTTATGTTTACACAAAATCTGCCCCGGCCGGGAATCGAACCCGGGACCCCTCGCTTTGCAGGCAGGATTACTACCAACTTAGCTACCGAGCCGTCAACGTGACATAACAGAGCCTGTCTTTTATGTCATTATTTACCTAATTAAGAATTTTTACAACAAGTAGGTAGTTTAAAGTCATGGCAGTTATATTATTTAATTGGGATGTTGACTGTATTCAAATAAAAATAATTATAATTTTGCCGCGAAACGGTAGTTTTTGTGACAGAAATCCTATAAGATACAATATTTTTGTTTATTTTTAAGGAATATAATTTTAATTTAATAATCAAAATGTAATCACATCACTGCGAAGTCACGTGACATAAAACGCGCGTGACGTCACTCGCTCAATCGGAATGAGTAGGTATATTACTCTTTCTGCCTAGTATTTTAGAGTGATTTCTGTGAATATAGTTATCTGTGCCAGGAATCGTGACGTCACATCGACCACGTGACCAGTATTGTCATTTTGGAGCGAAACTTGAAATGGCATTTAAAATACATGAAAATTAAAGTATTAGCTGTATTCAAAAAGTAATTTTAAATATTTTGGGTTATATTAGGCCCATTCGCATCGTTTTAAACACTTTCCCAAAATCAGTCAACATCCCAATTACAACGATGTAACTGAACCGAAGCGGTCGACACATTCGAGTGAGCACGGTCAACCAGCTATATATATTATATGGCCTGCGCCTGCGCCTGCAGCGGTACATATACGTATATACTAACGGGCTTATGTACATCCGTACTATTATAGATGCGGAAGTGTGTTTGTGTGTTGGTTTGTTGGTTTGTTGGTTTGTCCTTCTTTCAAGCAACAACGGAGGCACAAATCCACGCGATTTTTGGCATATGTATATTTGTTTTTCCTCGAACTGGGCTCGCGTATTACAAAGAGCGAGCTCGACAAATGAGTGTGCGACCAGACTGTACCGTGACTCACTACGGTCGCTTGTACACCTGATGTTAGGCACCTTAGTGCACTCTAATGTTGAGCACGCGCACCCAAAACGTGCCTAACAATTTATTCTATAGACTTATAAATATTTAAACAAAATTCAGTCTCTTGTCTCTGCTTTAATAAATCTATCTTTAAGCATTCTTCGCCCTTTTCTTTTATATAATCTCTCACATCATCTGCAGTTGTCGATTTCATTAACCGCGAAACGTAAACAGCTGATGTTAGTTCTGCCATTTGTAATTTACTCGAACCCTGCGCAGTGCCCGTTAAGTTATTTATTTTCTTCCGCCTCTTGTGTTCAACCACTACGAAGCTATCGTCTTTCTTACTGTCGTGTTGCATACGGTGCTCTTTCGCTTGCATCGAGTTCGCCCTTGTAACCATATCACGATATAACGGCTCATGCATGGAATGCAAGATGTCCGCTGACGGCCGGTGGACGGGTGACCTTGACCGTGAATGAATAGAATGCGTATTTTTTTCTGTCAATGCGCCTGCGCCGCCGGAGCTCATCGCGTTTGATGGTTTAATCTTACTTCTGTCGCGCTCCCGAGTCATCGAAGCAAATGAATGCGCAGGTATATTCGCAACTTTCTCCTGTGTTTCACTAATAACGCCGTCTTTAGCCATACAACGCGTCATTTCAATATTAGTCCTTGCATGTTGTTGCAATTCTTTCAGTATAACCTTTACTTCTTCCAACTCGCTTTTAAAGTTCTCGATCTCGGGTGAAGATGAAGCTCCCATAATTGTCATTTTGTCGGCCTTAATGCAAGCCACATCCTTTCTTAATAACGCCATTTCTTTTAAGAACGACGTAACGTCAATGAAATCAAAAGATACCGGAGGCAATTTATTGAGATTTCTGGCCACAAAGGTTGGAAGGCTGTCAGGTTCAAATTCCTTGGTCAGTTTAATTATATCCTGCACACTTTTTTGTCTACTATTATGTCGCTGGAAACGCACGAAACTTGGTAGGTAGAGCGTTCCACTCGGTAGCAGTCCGAATGATAAAAGTCTGCGAAACGTTTTGTACGGACAGGTGGAGTGCTCACGACGTAAGAGTGCGATGATTCTCCTGGCAGTCCTCCTTGTAGTCCTCCTTGTAGTCCTCCTTGTGTAGTCCTTAGGTGGAAAGGCGACGAAGGTATATAAGATCGAGTAGTTCCTGAGCGCACTCCTCAAAGAGTAGTCGATACAATATTGTTGGAGAACCAACTCTTCGACGAAGCTCAACACCTTTACGGGCCGGAGAGTAGCTACCCCGGAAAAAGGCATGGTTATGGGAATTTCTAAGCAGATGAGATGTTTAAATCTTTTACACACAATAGTATTATACAGTAATAATAATGATATAGACCAGGGTGTGACATAGCTAACTTTTTATCTCGGAAAATACACGGCTCCTGTGGGAATATCTGCACGGGTGAGCAGTTAGTATTTATATGAATAAATAGATATTAAAAGTGTTAATCTCTTGTTTGCTTCATGCGGCAGTCGGCTACAAAGAGATACTGCATCGCGACTCTATTTTAAGATTGATTTACTCCAAGTGTATTCCCCGCGCGTCACGGGAGCTTGTCCGCGAGTGTTCGCTGCAACGCGCAGCGCTTCTGAATTCATTTCAATACATCAGTCGACCGTCGCGATCGGTTGCTCATAATAATATTTTATAATATACAGGGCGTAACTGTTTGGTGTTTTATTTGTGGCCAATTTGTTTTGGTAAAAGTAATACTCGTTTTAAAGATCCGACCCAGATTAGTTTTAGGGCCGAGACCGCGACCGAGAATAAAAAAAATCTCGCCCGAGACCAGAATCACAAAACAAAACTCTTTAGCAATCTGAATCTATTTTTTAATTTATAGTTGTTATATGAAAAATCGAATCAACTAAGTAGGTATACTAAACTGTCTAGTAACAGTACTAACAATGTTGCAGTTGTATGTTGTATGTCGTAAGCAGGTAACAGCAATTTCTCCTCATTGTATCCTGTTGAATTGTGCCGCCTTCATCTTACAACTGTCCAGTTTCACCAAACAGCTGGTCAGTTGCGACGCTGGTCGGTGGCGCTGACGCTTGCTTGTTCGCTGCTTCAAATACTGCGGATCTTGCGATCGGCCGAGGCCGAGAGACTCCTAAAACGTAACCCGAGACTGAGACCTAGGTCGGACGCTTTGATAAATGACACACTAGACCGAGCCTCGTCCTGCGTCACTGCACACTGCACCGCAGACACCGACAGGAGACCCCGGGCCCCGGCCGGCGGCCGGCGCGGCGGCCGACCGACGCATGCGGGCGGGCGGCCGCTGGGGGCTGCACTCGCGCCGCGTCGTTCTGTCTGCCTCTGTGAGAGTGAGAAAGAATGACATCTAAACACATATTTCACAATATATTGCGAAAAACTCATGATCATGTTATGAAATTTTTGCGATCTAGCAATATATTTTATTGGTAACGAGACGAGCTGGTCGTTTGCCTGATGGTAAGCATAACGCGGGCCCATAACAATTGCAGTGCCACTCAGAACTTAGAAACACAAAGGCCTGCGCGGCACTGCAGTGCGCTCGTTACCCTGATACATTAGGTATTAAGTCTCATAAGCCCAGTAATTTCACTGGCTACTCTGCTCATCAAACCGGAACACAGTAATGCTCGCACATTACTGCTTGGCGGCAGACTTCGCGAGCAAAGCGGTGGTAGGTACTACAGACGGATACTCGCAGAAGAGTTAGTCCTCCCACTAACAAAAAGAGTCTAGAATTCTGGGTTGTTTCGTAATGGAACTAAGGGGCAGTGTAGACGCTTTAAATGCAAACGTACGTTTGCATAAGCGTCTACGGTCTGCATAATATGGATATTAACGTGAATCCTCTTGTTTCAACCCTAATGTTTAGAAGCTGCCATAAATATCTTGTCAATCTCTAACATTCTCGCTACATATTGTACAATGTACATATTGCACGTTCAAATTATTTTTTATAGTAATTATTACATAAGAAATCAGCTTCTAAAGACCTACTGACATTGGAAAAAAACACTGATTTCTTGCATTTCCATGTGGAAAATGGTTATGAAATTTATTTATTTATTTATTTATTTATTTATTAAAAGACCAACAGCACAAATGATAAATACAGATACAGTATACATAAAGTTTTGAAAATACAGCCAATAATAGGTCTCGATAATAGTGTTTTTTTTTTTTTTTTTGTTGAGCATTTTGAAAGAGACACAAACGAAAAATAAAATAAACATGCATGTATGTATCCGTGAATGTATGAGTGTATGTGATGTGTGCGTGTGTGTGTGGTGTGTGTGTGTGATGTATGTGTGTATATGTAATGTATGTGATATATGTGTGTGTAAATGGAAGGAGGTGTAGTAAAATAATTTCACTCTATTATCACCAGGTACGTACAATCGTACATATTTACGTTTAAAATAAAATCCAAAAGAGGTCATGCCGTCACTATTCACCGGGTGCGGATTGGTCCGCACCCAGTAAACACTGGATAACCTTCCTTTTGAAGGTGTGCCTGGATGTGTTAAAGATATCGAGGTCTGAAAAATGTTTACAATATGTTAAGCTTATGCGTGTGATAGGAGCGTTGTTTGCATATTTCGTGCTTTGAAAAGTGGGCGAAAACAGCATAGTATGCCGAGTGCGCGTTTTGGGAACATTAAAATTAATCTGCGACAGTAAAACTGGAGTGTCCAAGTAACCACTAACTATATTATATAGCAGCATTACGTCTAATAAGGTGCGCCTGTCTTCTAAAGCCATCATTTTATGACGAGTACAACCTGTACTATAATCAGAATATGTGTGAACTCTGTAATTTAAGTGTTTAATAAACTTAGCTTGAATTTTTTCTATACGTTGTTTGTGGGTTATGTAATGGGGAGACCAAATACTGCTTGCATACTCCAGCACACTGCGAACATATGCGTAATATACAGTCTTAATACAGCCAAGATTAGAAAATGGCTTGCAGGTACGAAGCACAAATCCAAGGTTTTTATACGCCTTGTCGAAAATAGCATCAATATGTTCTGTCATAGTTAATTGTTTATCTAGAATAACACCTAAATCGCGTACAATCTCAACTTTTTCAACGGGTATGTTATTGATAGTATATGTAAAATTTATAGGATAGCTCTTGCGGGTAAACGAAATTTGCTGGCACTTAGGTACATTAACAGTAATTTTATTGATGGAATAATAGTGGGAGAGCTTGTTAAGCGTATTTTGAAGTTTTATGCAGTCTTGGTCATTATTTATTTTGTAAAAAATCTTTTTGTCGTCAGCATAAAGAAGATATTTTGTAGAATCAAAACAGGTATAAATGTCATAAATATAGGCGTTGTAAAGCAACGGGCCAAGGTGTGATCCCTGTGGAATTCCAGAGGGTATATTAATAAAGTCAGACCTGTACCCACCCACCACGACAGCCTGTGATCTGTTTGATAGGTAAGATTTTACCCACCGTAGTAGGTCTCCGTGGATACCTAACCTTTCCAACTTAGCCAAAAGGATGACGTGGTCCACACGATCGAAAGCTTTTTCAAAATCAGTGTAGACCACGTCAACCTGCCCCCCGCACTCCATGCTGCTCAGAACAAACTGAAGAAACTCAGCAAGGTTAGAAACAGTAGAACGTCGTCGCAAGAACCCGTGCTGGGCATCACTTACACCATTCACAACTGTGCTGTAGATCTGGTCATAAACAAGTTTTTCAAATATTTTACTAAATGTATTTAAAATTGAAATAGGTCGGTAATTTTCTATTTTAGATTTAGATAACTTTTTATGTACCGGTACCACATTAGCCTCTTTCCACTTAGTTGGAAACTGAGATTCATGTAATGATCTTTCAAACAAAAGTTTTAGTGGCTTCACCAAAGTCTCAGCACAGTTATGTATGAATATGGGGGGAACATTATCTGTTCCAGCAGATTTATTAATGTCTGTTTGTTTTAGAAGTTTTAATAAGCTCGTCTCATTTACTGTGATTTTACTAATAAGGCAAGAATCACTACACGGAGGCAAATGTAAATTATTTATATCATAGCTAGATGAAGGTTTAACAAAGACATTTTCAAAAAACTTATTAAAACCGTTGCATATATCTGAGCCATTACTATAGGTGTCCGAGCCATAAGTGAGAGTTTTCGGGTAGTTGGATTTACCTCGTAACGTTTTTACATAACTCCAAATTCTCTTAGGACAAATCTTAATAGACGCTTGGATATGTGCTATATAATTATTATATAAATCATTCTCTAAGAGTTTCGCTCGTGCCCTTAATAAAGAAAACTCCTGATAGTCTAATTTATTATTATATCGCTTCCATTTACAGTGTAAATTCCATTTTTCTTGTAGCATTTTAAGTAAAATATTATTATACCATAAAGGATAACGTTTGGTGCCATTTCTAACCTTTTGCTCAGGAATATATAATCTAATACATTTCTGCAACTCTAAATTAAAACAGTTAACAGCACAGTCAACAGTATCACAAGAATTAAATAGGTCAATCCAGTTAATCTCATTCAGGTATAAGTTAATATCGTTGTAGTTACCTTTATGGAAGTTAAATTTAGACGTTACCCGTTCTACTATAGGGCACAAAGTAATATTTACAGCGTCAATAACTAAACAAGGGTGCGCGCTGTCAGGATCCACCAATGATATCTGAGAATGGTTGCAAGACGCAGTGAAGTTACTGAAAACAAGGTCAAGAGTGTTACCGTGAATATTTTTTGTGTAATTGCATTGTTCTAATCCGAGTAAGTAGAATTCCTCTATAAGAAGCTTGCCAGCATTTTGAGTTTCTACGGAGCCTTGCTTTAAGTGCAACGGGCCATGACAAGGGTTCCATTTTATATTTGGTAAGTTAAAATCACCTACTATTAAAAAGTTATCAGATGTGTGCAAGTTATAAACATGAGAGACGCTCTGTACGGTACATTCAATAATGTGTGGTAATTGGTTATTAGGCGGCGCATAGATGACAGCTAAGTGTAGGTTATTACCTACTGTGGGATTAAATGACTTCGCGGGTACAGTAATCCAAAGCATTTCCGTCGGCGGCACGATCCTAGTATTGTTTACAATAAATGCTTCAAGGTCCCTACGCACGAGTATCATGACCCCCCCACCCCTAGACAAATTCATAAGAGTTAGATCACGATCTAACCGAAATACATCATAAGTAGAATCACAAAATTCATTATCTAAAATTCCGCTATGAAGCCAAGTTTCAGTAATTATGACAATATCAATGTTATTTTTAACAAGTTCCCTATAAAATTCCAAAGTTTTGGTACGAAGACCTCTTGTATTTTGATAGAATATATTTAACCGTGTGTTAGCCATTGTGACATACTAAAATCAAGTAATATAGTACTTTTTGAAATGAAAACAAATACATATATTTTACTACCACTTATGTAGTAATTATGGAATCCATGTAACACGCCCAAACCACAAAGTGAAAATAATAAGTTGCTATTTATAGAAAGAATTGGTTTAACAAAATTAACGTAACTACGGAGTACAATAAATAATAAAATGTAGGTAGTGTGGAAAAAAATTAGATTTGTAATAAAACGTAAACAATCTAGGCACAAAATATGCAAATTAAAACCTTCTATTCTATTATCCAAATGGAAAGATGTGTTATTTATGTATTTCAGGATAGTTTGTGAAGTGTGGAAGTGTGATTTTGTGTAAAAGTGAAGTATATAAGTGCAATACTCGTACAATTTATACGATACGAATACATACCATGCAGTAACAATGCACAAGTACAAGTAAGTAATACAAAACAAGTCCCGCGGCGGTGGCGGTACCATCATAAAGAGACGACGAGTCATTTTATCTTTACTAGGTCTTCTACTCTGTTTATTGTGATTTTTGGAGACTTGTCGTCTCTTCGTACAAAAATCTTACAGTTACGTATCCATATATATTTAAATGAGTTAGCAATAACTAGTTCACGGCACTTATTATACAACATTTTGTTTTCAATCGTCAAATGTTCGTTTATATATATCTTCTCGCTGCCCTGCATGCCTATGTTGCAACGAGTAATACCGCGAACCCGCCGAATCCCCGCCAAGATATTATCTTTTGTCAACCTGGATTTAATTTTGGCGATAATGGCTCGATGTACTCCTGGCTTCGTCTGCCTCGCTTGGACTCGGTTAGCAAATTCGATGTCACGAGATGTAATACTGACGCCAGCGTGCTTAGCTACAGCAATAACTATGTCTATAATCTTCTCATCATGATTTTCTGGAACGCCGACAATTTCGAGATTATATAGTCTATCCCATTGCTGTCGGTTCTTAAACTCGGAGTTCAAACTGTTATAATTGGATCGTAGCTTGCTGAGCTCCATTTCGCATTGTTCAATCCGCTCAGACTGTTTTGCAGCAGCCAGCAGTCGCTCATCAAAAACGTCCTGACGACTGTTAGAATAAGTAATCGAGCTCTCGAAGGCGGAAAGCTGTTGTTTAATTTCCAAAAATGACTTCGTGTAAGCGGTATTCACGCTAGATAGTTTCTTCACCTCTTTTTTTAAGGTTTCTATGTCTGATGAAAATTGCGTCAATTTTTCGGATAGCACCGAGTTAACTGAGGTAATAATAGTTTGAGTGACACTTTCCATCATTTCTTTTTGCCATTTTTTGAAATAAACATCAAGTGTCTTTGCTGTTAAAAAATCTTCGCCTGGAAAACTTTCAAGTTCGTGCTGTCTGCGCTTACGAACATTAATTGGATTGAATGCATCGGTGCTAGATAAATCAGGAAACGAACTAGAGTTTGACGGAGTTGAAGGAGTCCGCTGCATTTCGGAATGTTTTAATTTAAACAGCGGGCGTGCGGTGTCTCTTTCACTCACTGGTTTACCGGGCGTGGTTGGACTGAGATAGATGCGTCTTGTGGGCACTCGCGAACTTCGCACGTTTATCTTTACGAAAAATGTAGGAGCGATTCGCGAATACGTGTAACGCGCACCACGGCCGGCCGGTTATTTACACCAATTTATTTAGTTTACACCAATGGATTTACCGATGTATTCAGTATATTTAGGTCAGATTCTGTCAAGGTCCTCAATCACATGGCGCTTATGGTATATCGACATGTTGTATGTATGATGAAGCGTGTTTATAGTCTGTGTGAGTGTAAACGAGCACGTTTGCAGCGTGATTATGTAAGTAGATTTAAAACAAATTGTCAAATTAGATTTGTAACACTGATTATAAATGTGAAATTCATAATTTATAACGCACGTCATTTTTACCACTTAAATATAGTTTCGCTGGCATGGGTAGAGAAGCCGCTAAATATTATAAAATCATCCTGTTCACAGGACGGGTTAAGCGGCGGCGGTTAGTCGTCCCCGCGGCGCGCAGTAGTGTGCACGCTCGTCGCCGGCGCCGACGCCTTCACCGCACGCACGTCGCGCGATAACGATAACAAAAACATAAAAACAACTATGCACCTACGCCGAGCGACACGTCGACGCTCTATATTACATTCGTATTGAATGCACTCTGGTCGTTCTGAGTGGTGATGTGAGCTCATAACGGATGGTCGAGAGTGAAATGTGCAAACGTGCCGTGCGTGCCGCGCAGGCGCACGAGTGAACTACTGATGTGATCGAAGCTGGTCCCGCGTTACAATGAGGGCGGCGCGCGGCGGCCGCGCCGGCGCGAGCGCCGCGTGAGCATGGGCGGCGCGCGCGCCTGGCTGCTGCTGTGGTGCGCGGCGGCGGCGGCGGCGGCGGCGGGGGCGGCGGGGGCAGCGGCGGCGGGGGCGGCCGACGACGATGACTGGCGGCCGAGCTGCGCGCCGGGCGCCGTCCCCTGCCGCCGCGTCGGCGGCGACCCCACCAAGAACGAGGACGAGTTCGAGCTCGAGAGTGAGTACGAGTGCGAGGCGCCGCTCGCCCTCGGCCGCGACCCGCGCCGCGCTACGTGCATGCGCCCGCTACAACAGAACGAACCTCAAACTACTCGCATGAAAACACACACGACACGAAAACCTATTTACCGATGAAGTACACATGAAAAGTGATATAAATTATTTAAATACTAGAAATAAACATAAAATTGAAGTACCCGGGTAGACCCGAGTAAAACTACCGTTCCTGGCTAATGTCAGATACTAAACTAAAATTCCTAAAAGTATAAACGTTTAAATAATACATTCTTAATGTTTACAGAAAAGGATATCTATTATAAAGTTAAAGATTATGTAGATGAAAAAGATGCAAGAAGGCACACTGCACAGCTCTCCAGCCTCCTGGCGATCATTTTATAGACATGGTCGTTAGCATTAGAATCTTGTTCCTAAATACAATTTTTTTTAAATAATGCCGACGAATTTCTTGCCTTTCTTCTTGGTCGGTCTATACCACTTAGAATAATTTATTTTTATTTTAATGTGTGCTCACTTGAGACACGTGTGAATAAAGAATTTGAATTCGAGAGTTAGTTCACTCTTGAGTTTATCATCATCATCGTCACACCTTCATCTGCATGGGAAATAATCCCATCGAGACCGAACTAACAAGGCTACACTCGTCGACGTTCACCGACGCGAAGATCCTTTGTCTATTCACGAGCCTCCATGATGGGTCCGTCATCAGATCCTGATCATCGTCATAAAGTCATGTATGCATGTGATCCACACTGTGGCGAGCTCGGTCCGGGATCAGTTTCTCGTCCGCCTCCCGACTCCAACATTAGTGTTGTCATTTTGTTACAAGTGTGTACTTCTATTTCAACTATATAGTGGTTAGAAATTTAATAACAACATTTGAACTGGAACATTATTCCTCATACATTCATACATTTACATTCATACATGATACATTTAAACAAAACATAACAAAAACTATTGTCACTAGAATACAAAAAGATAAATGTCATAATACGTACAACGGGAGGTTTATCAATGAAAGCAATATTTTCCTGATAACCTTCGGATGGATAATATTATGTACCTATAGTTCTGCAAGAACGGCGGTGTTGTGGTGCAGCATCAAGCTACACGTACATGTACTTATATGGTACGTCACTTAAATAGCAAGTTCAATAAAAGCTTGTTAAAAAAACTGCTATTTGTAAGATTACAATTGAATGCACCGTCCGTCGTGTATTACGATTGAACGGTCCAATGCATCGCACAGAGTGTCGACGGGCGAGGCAGCATTTTACTCAACTGCGTCGATTCCAGTCGGTGCGCTTCGATACAACGGCTCGTTAACACCGTTCATTAAAATCATACGTAATAGTAAATGTGTCAATAAACCGTGCGTCAATCAATCTTCAATCTATTACTTCTGCTGTATCAGCAACAGCTCGTCCAACGCATTTATGCATTATTTGTTCCTGCTTCGAGCGACAGTACACGTCCATGTGATATCACAGCGTTTATGAGTTGGACGATTGTGTTTTAAAACAGACTTTATCTATTTATTATGTTCTCTGACATTTTCTGTCGTATTGTTTACGCGACTCGTCGACGCGCGCGTCGCGAGTGAACCAATATTATTTCGTTATCACGATCGTTTGGCTCATAAATGAGTTAAGATGAAGGTCAAATGAGAGAATTCAAGTAGCGGAGCTACCAATATTGAGATGGATGATTCGTGATCCGAGAAACGAAAACATATAAAATGCAAGTTATACGTTGGCAGCGGTGACAGCAACGTGACGAGTGTATTAAGACAAAAACGGGTCTTTTCGCGCACAAATAAAATCAAAATATAATTTTGACTAACCTCGACGTTTCGATCAACGACCACGATCAATGCAACTTGATCGAAACGTCGAGGTTAGTCAAAATTATATTTTGATTTTATTTGTGCGCGAAAAGACCCGTTTTTGTCTTAATACAATGAATCCAATTCGCGAATGTTTAAAAAGTACTAACGTGACGAGTGGTCAGTAGGTAGATCATGTTACACAGAGAATGAGAACTGTTGGTGTCCGGAGGTGGGGGTGGAAGTGGGGATGGAGGTGGAGGAGCGCCAAAGTTCAGACGGAGTGCGTGAAAGATGACTTGTATGTAAATAAGGAGGAACGATTTATAAATTTAAAAAAATGTTTACTTGCCTGCCTGACACTTCGAGACGAGCCAAAGAAGAAATTCTCTAAATAATATGAAATGAAAAAACTAAATTAAACATTTTGAAAATACCCACGGCGTATGTAAACTTTGTAATCGAAAATGAATTAAATGATTTTCTTGAAAAACTAAAAGGGAAAGTAACGAAAGATTAGTTAAACCCAAGAAAATCCGTCTGCTACTTAATTAAGGTAAAAACACAGATGGCGCTGTAATAAGCGAAAAATTATTTTTACGGCACTCCCTGGCAGGTATAAGCCATAACGTGTATCTAAGAGCCATCTCCGATGAATCACAAACTCTATGCAGAAAACCGTATCCAAATCGCACAAACCGTTCTGGAGATATAAATGGGAACATTCATGTAAACACACTAACAAACAGCCTCTTCACTCTAATCGCATATACCTTCTCCCATAGAATAACAGCCTTCTCCGTTCCGTCGAGGGTAAAAAGATATACGGAAGAGGAAAACATGTTCCGAGAACGAGCGCGCACTGTGGGACAAGGGGGGCGTGGCAACGAGGTGCGCGCACTGTGGGACAAGGGGGGCGTGGCAACGAGGTGCGCGCACTGTGGGACAAGGGGGGCGTGGCAACGAGGTGCGCGCACTGTGGGACAAGGGGGGCGTGGCAACGAGGTGCGCGCACTGTGGGACAAGGGGGGCGTGGCAACGAGGTGCGCGCACTGTGGGACAAGGGGGGCGTGGCAACGAGGTGCGCGCACTGACTGCGAGCTTGCTCAGAAGGGTCAAGAGTTATTGTTTTTTTTAACAATTAGGCTACAAATTTGATATTTGGCGCAAGTACTTGTATTGAAACTTGAGTAAGCGAAAGTTCTAGGATTGAACCACCAGGGAAGCGAGTGGTTCAAATTATAATTCTAAGCATAACGAGGAGTTGTTCCCAACGGATTATTAAAATGTATGTAGTAGAACCATATTATGATCATGTGATCGTTGCTACTGCCGATTGTATGTTTTCTTATCGGATCGTGTCTTCCGATGCACCTGAAATGGTAACACGGTTGCGAAACACGCAATTTTTCTCCTCACTACAGCGAGCACAGGTTTTATTTATCATTCGAAATCTGCGTGCAAAAGTGTTTTTTATGTGCTAGCGTGGAACCGTTTTAAAAAATTAGTTCTGAAAACCTTTTCGTTTTCGAATGATCAGCAAACCCTATCGCTGTAGTGAGGTAAACATTGGTTTGCCATCCCATGAGTTCCTAAACAATCTGAGAATTTTCAAGACGAGAGTGAACAAGTGTTTTATATGCAAGTACGACAGCAGGTGGAGTGGCCGTTGAACGCAATGATCAATAATAAAGATAGGAAATTAAAACGCATAACACCGTCCATAAACCTAAAACTTGAAGGACTAACCGAAGTTTTAGAATAATGTCGATTGAGAATACTATCCGCATCCGTTTAAAATAAATGTACGTGCAGCATATCATGGGAAAAAATAAAGTAAGCCTGATTATAATAATAAACGATGGTGCAAGCGAAGTCGTCTGCCTGTCCGTAGCTTGCGCAGGGATATAATATTATTACATTACGACGTAACGATATCGCAATGTAATATTTAATAAAAAATGAAACGCCAATGTTTTTACTTTTCAGATTATAAAATTTATTTGAAACACACGGTGGGCGACAAGTTGACGGTGCGATGCAACGGCTGGCCGGTGCTCGACTCCCCCTGGCTGCCGCGCTACCCGCGCGCGCTGCGCGTGCGCTCCGTGGCGCTCGTGCGCTGCCCGCCGCCCGCGCGCGCGCTCAACGCCGCGCTCGCCGCGCTCAACGCCTCGCTGGCGGGCGCCAGCGCCGCGCTCGCGCTGGACCAGCTCCCGCCCGCGCCCGCGCTGCACGCGGGACACTTCGCCGGCCTCGAGCACCTCGCGGGCCTGCAGCTGCTCGCGGCGGCGCCGGCGCGGCCCGCGCCCGAGCCCACCGCGCTGGTCGCGCTGCGCCGCCTGCGCGCGCTGGACGCGCTGCACGTGCGCCTGGCGCCGGCCGCGCTGGCGCGCCTGCCCGCCACGCTGCGCCGCCTGAGCCTGCGCCGCGCCGGCGCGCCGCCGCCGCTGCGGGCGCTGCAGCGGCTGCCGGCGCTCGAGGTGCTCGAGCTGGAGGAGACGAGCACTGACCTGGAGGAGTTCGAGTTCCCGCGGAGCCTGCGCGTGCTCAACGTGTTCTCGGACGGCAGCGCCCTGCGGCTGGACGGCGTGCCCGCGCTCGAGAACCTGACGGTGTTCGGGTGGAGCTCGCCGCGGCCGGCGGCGCTGGCGCGCTGCGGCGAGCTGCGTGCGCTGCACCTGTCGGCGCCGGCGGCGCAGGCGCTGCCGCCGCGCTGGGTGGCCGCGTGCCCGCGCCTGCGCCACCTGGCGGTGGCCCACGCGCGCGCGCTCACGGCGCTGCCGCCGCGCCTGTTACAGAACGCGAGCGCGCTGCTGCAGCTCACCCTGCGCCAAGGCCGGCTCCGCTCGCTGCCCGCCGGCCTGCTGGACGACGTCCCCGGGCTGCTAGTCCTGGACTTGCAGGGGAACCAACTCAAGACGATCCCCGGGTAATTTAACCCTGTAACTGTATACCTTTGTATGGACGAGACGACAAGATACACTTTTAAAATCGTTTAGGGTGGTCATTGGCCACGTCTGAACGTTTTACTTCCGACCAAACTGAACACTGTTGTCTACGACCTACGGCAGCGAGCCCTAACGCTTTAAAATCATTAAATTTCTTAATACTTTAAATTAATTAGAATTGGAAACAGATTACACTAATTAAATTCACATTAAAGAAATAAAATATATAAAATACAATTATGTATTATATTAGGTTGGGGAAAAAGTCTTTTCGCATTATAGTATGTATGAACTTGTAATAAAATCTCTTTGGCTATACTATTTGTATCTGGCTGGTTTTGGTATCATATGAAAGTTTAAATTTTAAAGAACATAATTCCAAATTCAAATTAGGAAAATGTGTGATTTTCATTTGTTTTTCGTACTGTCAAAATGAGTGAATCTAATGAAGAAATTCGATACATTTTAAAATTTTACTACAAAAAAGGTAAAAATGCAACGCAAGCCGCGAAAAAAATTTGCGATGTTTATGGACCTAGTGCAGTGTCTGTGAGAGTAGCACAAATTTGGTTTAAGCGTTTTCAATCCGAAAATTTTGATTTCAAAGATGCACGTCGCTCTGGTCGCCCTATTACGGATAAAATGGATGCCATTTTTGAAAAAGTGGAACAAGATCGGCATATCAGTAGTTACGACGTAGCTGAAGAACTGGGAATTGACCACAAAACTGTTTTGGCGCATTTGAAAAAAACTGGGTACACAAAAAAGCTCGATATTTGGGTACCTCACGAGCTCACTGAAAGAAACCTAATGAACCGTGTACTCATTTGGGATTCTTTACTACAACGTAATGAAACCGAACCATTTTTGAAGAAGCTGATAACTGGTGATGAAAAGTGAATCACGTACGACAAGAACGTGCGAAAAAGGTCGTGGTCAAAGACCGGTCAGGCTTCACAGACTGTGGCGAAACCCGGGTTAACTCGCAACAAGGTGATGCTGTGTGTGTGGTGGGATTGGAAGGCCATTATTCATTATGAGCTGTTACCACCAGGCAGGACCATCGATTTTGAACTCTACTGCGAATAACTGATGAGATTAAAGCAAGAAGTTGAGAGAAAGCGGCCGGAATTAATCAACAGAAGGGGTGTGGTTTTCATTTTCATGGTTTTTCATGATAACGCTAGACCTCACACATCTTTAGCCACTCAGAAAAAATTAAGAGAGTTTGGCTGGGAGGTGTTAATGCATCCGCCGTATAGTCCTGTCCTTGCACCTTCAGATTTCCACCTGTTTCGGTCTCTTCAGAATTCTTTAGGCAGTGTCAGGTTAACATCACGAGAGGACTGCCAAAACCACTTGTCGCGGTATTTTGATCAGAAGTCCCAAAATTTATATAGCAATGGGATCATGTCCCTACCTACAAGATGGCAAAAAGTTATCGAACAAAATGGTATCTACATACTTTAGTTAAATGTAAATAAACTATATGAAAAAATGTTTTGAATTTTCTTAAAAAATGCGAAGAAACTTTTTCCCCGACCTATTATATGGATCGTTGAATAATTGTATTAAATAATTACAAATAAAAAAAATTATATTAAAATAAATTCCACGTTTAAATTGTTAACTAAACTAAAATTTCAAAATAAATATAATAAAATAGAGTCAGAACACTAGGTACGTACATAACGTCAGTAAAATTACACACATCAAAATAATTACACAAACTGTTAATTAAAATAACATAAAGATAATGTCAAATTTATAAATTAGTCAAAGATGTCACTTGCATGCGTTCAACTCAAAATATCCGCGAACCAACAGTCCCACGGGCAGGAACAGCACACAGTCGTAACTTGTACTTCAGATCAGGTGCGTTTAATTTGCCTCGGTGGGTCGTGCACACACCACTAGCCGGCCTATAGAGCGCCGCACCTCCAAAGAGGAAGCACCCCAAGCGCAAGCGATGTAGAAAGGAAGTTCAAATCGTTAACAGTATGACGGCGACAACTGCGACAGTGTGCGGCCGAGCTGAGCGTGTGTGTGTGTGTGTGTCTTCTGCAGCGCGATGTTTGCCGCCACGCGCGCACTGCGGGAGCTGAACCTGTCCGGGAACCGGCTGTGTGGCGCCGCGGGCGGCGCGGGCGGGGCGGGCGGCGCGGGCGGCGCGGGCGGCGCGGGCGGCGCGGGCGGGGCGGGCGGCGCGGGCGGGGCGGGCGGGGTGGGCGGGGCGGCTGTCGCCGGCGGCACGGTTGCCGCCGGCGGCGCGGGCGGCGCGGGCGGCGCGCTGCGGCCGCTGGCGGCGCTGCTGCAGCTCACGCGGCTGGACCTGGCGCGCAACCGCCGCCTCGGAGACGTCTGCGATCGCGGTTAGTGACGCCTCACAAACGGAACCTACGACTCATATTAACTAATTATTTACAAAACATGTTTTCCATCATATTTCCGTAGGAAACAATACGGTATCTGCGAATAGAATTACTTGCCTTACTAGCTACTAATTAGATAAATCATAAAAAGTCGTAAAACTAAAGTTGTTGCGACAGAGCCGGACACTCAAAACTAATAATAGCACGGGTTGCGGTTTACATGTGTGGCTACAAGCCATAACACCTACTTTTGGATACCTTGCAGTATGGGAAACGTTACTCTTTAGACTCTTTATACTTGGCTTCAAAGGTAAAGTGTAATTTGACGTTATTGTGTGGGAAAAATCTTCAAAAGTGTTGAGATGTTCGAGCGAGATAGGGGCGCGCCATTTTCTGCCCCGTCTAAAAGTTAAAAAACTTACCGTAAAGATAATTTTGGTATTTTATAAGCTACACTATATATTTAACCTGTGACTTCTGTTACGCAGGAGGCGATTCACCGCTATCCAACTTAACGAACCTGACTTTCCTGTCTTTTCAAAAAACCAATATAACACGCATCTGCCGCGACTGGCGCCTCCGCATGACGCAGCTCAAGGAACTTGACCTCAGCAATACGAGCATCTCGCTCTTGACGGTGAGCACGCTGCACACTGCACACGGCCCGCGCCACCTACGGACTACGCTCACTCACTGCACACTGCACACGGCCCGCGCCACCTACGGACTACGCTCAATCACTGCACACTGCACACGGCCCGCGCCACCTACGCACTACGCTCACTCACTGCACACTGCACACGGCCCGCGCCACCTACGCACTACGCTCACTCACTGCACACTGCACACGGCCCGCGCCACCTACGCACTACGCTCACTCACCGCACACGGCCCGCGCCACCTACGCACTACGCTCACTCGTGCACGCCCGTGCGCTCCGTGTGGTACTGCGCGCCGAGTACCACACGGAGCGCCCCGGCGCGCGGCTGCACTGACGCCCGTCCGTCCGCAGTACGCCGACCTGCAGTACGCGCGCAGCGACGCCGCCGGCGCGGCGGAGGTGCTGCTGCAAGGCGCGCCCGTGCGCTCCGTGTGGTATTCGCGCGCCGAGTACCAGGCGGCGCGCTCGGGCGCGCGCAGCGGCGCCGTGCTGCACCTGGACTCCGCGCTGCGCTGCGACTGCGACATATTCTGGACGCGGCTGGCGCTCTCGGACGCCGCGCCCACGCTGCGCGTGCTCGGGCTGCGCTGCGCCGACGGGCGCGCGCTCGCGGCCGTGCCGGCGGACGCCATGCTGTGCGCCGCGGACGAGGCGTGCCGGCGCGCCGCGCTGCCGGCCGCGTGCCGCTGCCACGAGCGGCCCTCCCCCGCCGGCCGCCTGGTGCGCGCGCGCTGCGAGCACGCGGCGCTGCGCCGGGTGCCGCGCCCGAGCGCCGCCGCCGGCGCCGCCGTGCGCTACGACCTGCTGCTGGCGCACAACCGCATCACAGACCTCGCCGGCACGCAGCTGCACCCCAACATACAGGTCGCTGCTACGATACTACGTATACTTTTTGTACGATATTCACCATTACCGCCATCATCATCAGCGGGAAGCTGTCCACTGTTGAATGCAGACCTCCCCGTAGAATGCCTCTTGCATCCAACGGGTCGACAACCACTGAACCTTATACTATCCACCTCCTGGCCCCATCATCAGATCAGCTCCGTGATATCAAATTATTGTATTGTCATCTAAACCCATATACAATACGCATTGAAAGGATCCAACGAAAATTTTTAGTTTCGATCACGATGTTATGACGATGGATTGACAGTGCCGAATTACTTTATGTTTATGTTTTTTGGAGGACTTCTTCCACCATTAACGACTTTCTAAAAACTAATGATTTTGATATTTTCTTTGACAGTGTGCGTTCGATGAGGCATCATATGGCTTCAGACTTCTTTAGTTCTCAAATTAAGGCTTGTAACTTGGTGAAAGTAACTGTAACTTAGTAAGTTTAACTTAGTAAGGTATTTGGATTCACCATATGGACCATCTTTGGTCATGAATGGCAAGCATCGTAATTAACATCGTTCATTATATTGATTCTTATTTTCGGTTTCTTGCCAATAAGCACTATGTGCCTACGTTTGTAGTATCCTTGAGAATTGTCTATTGCTCGCAAGTGTGGAGCCCACGTTACGAGTGTCATATTACGCGCACTGAAAGAATCCAACGTACCTTTTGAAAATTCCTTCAGTTTCGATCACGATGCTATGAGCATGACTACGAGCAGCGTTGGTAGGCGTCATCACTTCCAGCCGCTTCAGACAAACGAACTATAGCTAGTATCGTATAGTTCTGCTACAGCAGATGTAATAACATAACATAACTACATAACCTTACAGAAATCCAAACGAGACTGATAGCTCTGTAGCGCTTTACAATTGTTGTCCATATAGACAAGTTGATACATGAAGCGCTTCAAAACTCATTCCAATCTCAATGAGTGAACCTGATACCCCGGGTTCCAGACAACACTGCAGTATTCCGGGATACTCCGAACCAGGCTATAAACCGATAGATAAATCTCTATTTTAAATATCTTAGCTTGCCTAGACATAAACCCACAAATTTTGTTGGATCTCTTAACAATATTGTCAATATGACTTCTAAAACTAAGCACTGGGTCAATGGTAATCCCTAGGTCGCGTATTGGTGTGACTTCTGCGAGTGGATCCAAACCAATGTTGTAAGTTGAATGGATAATGAATGAAATTAATTACGTTTGCGCGTAAATTTTATGCAAAAATATTTGGAAGCATTCAAAGACATGTGATTATGTATACACCATTGCCTAATGTTGTCAAGATCCGCCTGAAGATCCTGAACATCCTTCTGCCCTCAGATTTCTTTTTATACTTTTAAATCATCTGCAAACCGTTTAACCTTTGACAGAATGATATTAGGCAGATCATTAGTGAAGATCAGAAAGAGGATTGGACCCAAATGCGAACCCTGAGGAACACCTGACGGTACTCCGGTTAGCACAGAACAAAAACCCTTGACGACCACCAGTTGAGACCTATTTCGCAGATATGAATCAAACCACCGCAACAGTGTCCCATGAATACACAGTTTATTAAGTTTTTCCAGCAACAAGTCATGATTGACTAGATCAAAAGCTTTACTGAAATCTGCATAGATAGCATTGGTTTCACCACCTTTGTCTAATACTTCTAGCACATCATTCACATAGCCCAAGAGATTGGTGCAGGTAGATATCCGTGGCATAAAACCATGCTGACTAATATTAAAAATTTGGGCCACATGCCAATGGACTTTTTCAACTATTATAGACTCTAATAATTTACCGGCTCCAGAAAGAATTGAGACAGGTCTATAGTAATTCTCAACTTTCAACAAGTCCCCCTTCTTGTGAATTGGGGTTAGGTGAGCCACCTTCCATTTAGAAGGAAAGACTCCAGTATCTAAGGAATTTTGAAATATTATAGAAAGAGGCTCACACAGGCGCGACGCGCACTGTTTCAACGCTATCTTCTTAGACTTTGGATCCAGACACGTTGCCAGTCGGGGACTTCGTTTCATCCAGCTAGGCACTGGAAGCGACTTTATAGTTCGAGCTGAAAGCATTCAGGGTTTAAACGGGGTAAAATCTGGACAGTATTTGGATAGAGTGTAGACATCACCAAGTGTACGACCTTTCAAGCTTGGCAATGTTATTCAATGTGCCTAATACAATACGGTGATCGCTACCGGTTTTTACCTTGCTGATCACAGAGAGCCATTATCGAATATGTGCTTCTTGGTCGTCATGATGAAGTTAATCTCATTTATGGTGCACGATATTACCTAACGTTACCGAGTACCGTCGGGTCGTCCCGGAGGCGACCCACCGCACCGCCGCGCAGTAAGTAACCGGTGGTTGTGGTCGCAGGAACTGGACCTCAGCCACAACAACATCTCGGTCGTGGACGCGGCGACGGCGGCGGCGCTGGTGCAGGCGGCGCGCTCGCTGCGGCTGGACGGCAACCCGCTGGCGTGCGACTGCCGCGCCGCCGGGCTGCTGGGCGCGCTGCGCGGCCGCGCCGGCGCGCTGCTCGGCAACGCCACGTGCGCCGGCGGCGGCGCGCTGGCGGCCGCGGCCGGCGCGCCGTGCCCCGCGCCGGTGCCGCCGGCGGCGTGGGCCGCGCTGGCGGCGCTGGCGGCGCTGCTGGCGCTGGCGGGCGGCGCGGTGCTGTTCGCGGCGGCGCGCTCGCGGCGCGTGCTGCTCAAGGCGCTGCTGCTGCGCTGGGGCGTGCTGCGGCGGCGCGACGAGCGCGGCGACGGCCGGCGCTACGACGCGTTCGTGTCGTTCGCGCACGAGGACGAGGCGGCGGTGCTGGAGCTGGCCGCGCGGCTGGAGGGCGGCCCGGCGCCGCTGCGGCTGTGCCTGCACTTCCGCGACTGGCTGCCGGGCCGCTACATCCCCGACCAGATCGTGCAGTCGGTGCTGCAGTCGCGGCGCACGCTGGTGCTCGTGTCGCGCCACTTCCTGCGCTCGACGTGGGCGCAGGTGGAGTTCCGGCAGGCGCACGCGCACGCGCTGCGCGACGCCACGCCGCGGCTCGTGCTGGTGATGCTGGAGGACCCGGCGGCGCTGCCGCTGGACGCCGAGCTGCGCCGCTACGTGGCCCGCAACACGTACGTGCGCTGGGGGGACCCCTGGTTCTGGGACAAGCTGCGCCTGGCGCTGCCGGATCCCCCTCGGTGCGCCTCAGAGCGCTCGCAGCGCGAACCGGAAGCTTCGCCACCCGCCCCGCCGCCCACTCCCCCACTCCTACACCGCCTACGCTGGCACTTAATATGTTGCCTGATAAAGCGCGGTGCCGCGCCAACAGATGCGGCTGCGCCGTCTGCACCGTCTGCACCGGTCGGAACTAAAATGAAAACTCTTCCTAGCAGTGATAATGCTTTTGTATAATATGTACGCTCGTATCGCTTATTCGGAGCGTAGTGAGACGCAGCGCCGCGGCCGAGCAGATCGAACATTCGATAAAAAGTAGATGGATATGGTTTTGACTATATTAAGTATGTACATACTAATTTTACTATTTTTAATTTATTAGGTTGGAGCTATTACTATACATTATACTACCTATAGGTAACTATGAACACTGCCCAGTTTGCCGAAACTCATACTACCATATCTTAAAATAAAAGCGACAAGTTTTTTTTTTAAATGGTTTCATTTAGATTGCCTTACCTATTTGTTTCTTGTGTGGGTCAAATCTAGAAATTATCTAAAAACTAGTCACTAAGTGACGTTAAGTCGACACGATCGGTCCTGAGCCGCTTTCTCTAGAGTCTAGAGACGAAGTCGTCGTCCGTTCTCGCAGCCGTTTGTGCAACCGCCGTAAATGCATTTTTTTGTAAAACCAGTCTGGCAGCTACTCTCTTTCGCGACAATATTTTGTTTATTTGGGAAACAAACAGCTTATAACTAAGGATTTTAGTACTATGACTGGTAGGTACAAAAAGCCTTAAATAGTTTCCACTGATAGAATGACAGTGTTTACAACAATAAGAAATAATAAATAATAAAAAACTAACTAACACAATTATGGAAGAAATTGGACAGTATATTCTATCAATTTTTTAATTTATAGCAATTTTATTTTTGTACTAGCCCACAACAATCTATTATGTATCCGACTAGTTAAAGCTCTAATTTCTATAATAAATCTATAACTTATACTTTCATTAAAAAATTGTATACAAGCATTATTGTTGAAAAAGTTTTGTGTCGCAGTAAATAGATCAACGCCCTCTGAATAGTTATAGTTAAGTAAAGATTTTACTAATTCTGTTAAAATACGAATTTTGTCTATAATTGGTCACACAGGAATCGACATTAAGTTTAAGGTAGTTACGTCTAGTAACAGTACGAGTAGGTACTTGTAGTTTAATTCTTGACAGTAGATCGCTACAATCCACTCTGCCACAGATCAAGTTATGGAGGAAGGTCAGGTCTGTCACTTCTCTTCGCTGTGCCAATGGAAGCAAATGATGATGTCTACAACTGTCATTATACTCAGAACAATTTAACCGAAACTTATAATTCGCAAAACGCAGGAACTTTCTTTGAATTCTTTCAACTTGATTGACATAACATTCATAACGAGGGTTCCAAGCTTGAGATGCGTACTCGAGTTGACTTCTTACTAACGAGCAGTATAAAATTTTCAGAGTTTTGGGCGTTTTAAAGTCTTTGATAATTCGAAAAATAAATCCCATGGTCTTCATAGTTTTAACTGTTACCTACACTCTCAATGTGCTTATCAAGGAGAAGTTTAGAATAAAGGATAACACCAAGGTCCCTGACTTGATCAGTTCGGGATAGTGACAAGTGGTTCAATTTGTAATCAAAATAGACTGCCAACCTGGACCTGGTAAATGTGATACAGTTGCATTTAGACACATTTAGTTCAAGTTTATTTTTCAAACAGTAATCCTGAAGCCTATCAAGATCCTGCTGCAAGAGAAAACAATCATTTAGTGAATTAATGGCTTTGTACACTTTCATATCGTCAGCAAACAATATATATAGAAGCTGTGAGTTCACGAACCACCCGCCAATATCATTAATGAACAGTGTCAATAATAGAGGTCCCACGACAAGAACTGATTCACTTTCCGTCCAGCCGGTTTGTGCTACTCCCACATTCCTCCTTTTAAGCCGTTTTACATTCACGATTTCACATTCAGGTGCTGTTATAGATGCTGTTATGGTGCTGTTATAGACTAGTTCTAAATCAATATTTTTAATTACTCCGTGCGATAATCCTACTTCAAAAAGACGTTGGAATCTCCATCCTAGTCTCAGTAACTTCTGGAAGTTAGCAAGGTCCTCAGCGCAGCCGCTGTTCTCGTTATTAAATTCCACCGCAATTTTGTAAGGATTTGTAAGGATACTTTAGTTTAGTAACGTTCTGAATGGTTTTTAAATAATTTAAGCAAGGGCGAATGTTTTGGAAAATTCACTGAAGCTGTAATGCGTATTTCGACAGTCCCTCTTACTTCCTTTAATGTTTCTTTTCTGTTCTTTATTTCTATCCAAATCTCCTCCTCGTCTTCTTCTCTTGTTCTTTTCTGCAGTCTCGTGCTTATATTAGACATATTTCTCTCTTCCAGAATATTTGTCGAGTCTTCATAATCTTATTTGCGTCAACTTCAACCGTAATACTGCTCTGACGAGTATCACCTTCGCTCATTATTAATTGTGCTTCTTCATTAAAAACTATCTCATCGTCCGTGTCGAATAAGGTCTAAAACCGCAAAGACGCGAGACGGCGCGGCCGCTAGCGGCTGCCCGCCTCGCGCCTCACGCCTGAGGGACGTACCCGCACTAAACAAGTAAAGGTGCAAATACACGGTTCACTTTTGTCTTTCAATTTGGATGAAGCAACCAAATTGATCCATATAAACTTATAAGTGAATCATTCAATGTCATTGCAACAACAGCATTCCATTCATTTCTGCTCCATTCAACCAAAGTGATTCAATTTGGTTGAACCGTGTATTTTCACCTGTACCGATAAGAGGAGCGTCGCGCGTCGTGAGTCTTATTCACCGCGGGTTACGACTACGCCACTGGTTATTCTGGATATAAATGGGAATTTTCATGTGCACACACTAACAAACAAATAAACAACCTCTCACCCTAAACGCATATACCTTCCTTCTCGGTTCCCACGTGGGTAATAAAATTCCGTACTTACTGAAGTCAACAGTTTTAGTATGTAATGTAAATAAATAATATAGTATCAGCGAGCTCACGCCACCGCTCACTGACAGCCGGAAATGAGTTTGACACACGTCACATACGGTCCGGTCCGACGCACGGCCCGCGGCCCGCGGTCCAGTGAGCCAGTGAATCGTGCGCCGTGTGTGCGCGCACTCGCCTCGCACCGCGCCCGCACTCGGCACGCCGCACTCGCGCTCGCGCTCGCGCTCGCTCCCGCGCCGAGCGACGGCACCTTCCCTGCTGCAAGGCGCAGTGCTGCTGTTAGCAATACTTTCGGAACGTTACGTGCAGCTGTTGTTACCTTAGAACACTATCGAAGTGAACGATTGTGTGTTGTCTGCACAGAGACGCGACTGACGCGTCGCATCTACCGATCCGTGTTTTCCCCGTTCTTTGTGAATAGTCTTAATTAAGCCGGTTTTCCTTGTTTGCGAACGAGTCGGCTGACGTGCCGCCCGAGGCGCCTCGGGCGCGCCGGCTGCAGTGTCGCAGGACTCGCGAGTCTGACCTCCCGGCCCCGTACTATGCGGCGGCGCGCGAGATGCGCTAGTTCGCGGGGACTCAACAATGCGGTCTACGTGGAGCGTGTGCCTGTGTCTGTGGCTGTGGCTGCGCGCGGCGGGGGCGGGGGCGGGGGCGGAGGGCGCGAGGGGCGCGGGGGGCGCCCGGCTGCACTGCGCCGCCGCCGCGCCCTGCCGGTACGTCGGCGGCAGCATCAGTTCCAACGAGCAGGAGTTCTCCGTCGAAGGTACGAGCGGCGACGAGCGGCGACGAGCGGCGACGAGCCGGCGGGCGCGGGGAGCGCAGGCGCGCCTGCACTGGAGGGGACGAGTGCGCTCAACACGAACCTACAATAACTAACAGTCGATAAGATCAGCTCTCGCAAACTCTTACATATTCTGTGCACATATAGGTACTTACCGGCCGATCCAACGTTCGAACTTCGATTCCCGGGCGTGTTTATAAGAAAATAAACACAATCGATAGGCTTCAAAAAAGTTTTGATGGCAAACTACCCATTTTTTGATGACGGTACATTTTTCTCCAAAGTCTGTGAATGCAGCCGAAACGCACTGTACACCGTGTAACCGCACTGTAGCGAGCGGCTACAGCGCGGCTGCGGCGCGGCTGCGGTGCGGCGGGCGGGCGTCGCCCTTGTTGTTGTCCTGCACACGCAGCGCCGCGCGCCGCGCACTAGTGGTGTGACCAGCGCGCGACCACAACGCCGTCGCTCCGTGGGTACAGTCTAGTGCCCAGCTCGGAATGTTTACAATGGCCCCCGCGCTCTGCTTTAAATAAATTAATCATCTCGCTGTGTATAATTATAATATTTTACCTAGATAAGAATTATGCTATTATTAAGAACTAGCTGCACCCGCGACTTCGTTCGCGTGGATGCCGATAAACAGTAACGTGACGCGTAGAGACGGCGCCCCGCTCCTCCGTGAGAGGAGCTGATGCAGTCTCTGCATCTTCGGCGTTCTCGATGTCTCGATGTTTCTCTTTGATTTTTGAGAGTACCTAAATAAAAGATGCCTGAAATCCACGAAATAAAAAAGAACATTACAGCCAGTGCTGTCTCTTTCACTCCCTGCCTGATCTTGCGCCCGCGTCCGCACCCCTTCGGCTCTCATTATTAATAAGTCATGGCGCGTGCAGAAGAACTACGTCTTTTCATTATGGCCTATAAATATGATGTCGTTACAATAAGGTTCTGGTCTGGCTATGTGTACCAGCATAGGCTATAAATACCGCGCAGGCGAAGTTGCAAGTAGAAGCTAGTTCAGAATAAATACATTAAAAAATAATTAATAAAACATATAAATAATACATATATAATAATATAATTAATTAAACTACTGCCCTCGCAAGTGTCACTCGCGGTACCCGATATATCAAAATCTGGTCAGGCATATAAAAGTTATGGTGGGATTAAGAAACTCATACATGCACCCTGAAAAAACATTACACTCCTTTTTTGGACGGTCGTGTAAAAGGAGGCAATGGGGAGCCACACTGCTTACTTATCCCGCTAGGTGGCGCATTATCGCTGGTGCTGTTTCACTATAAAACTTCATTATAATATTTAGTAAATCAACAAAAAATCGTCTTTGCAACAAAGTATGCCTCTGTAAAGTGCAATTCAGTGTAAAAATAAGGTACATACGTTTCTCTTCTGACGAGAAAAAACGGAAGTTGTGCATCGAAGCATTGCTCATCAAAAATGATTGGAAACCAATTATTCTTCTAGGATAAGTAGTGACCATTTCAAATCTGATGATTTCTAAGACGCGAGCATGTTTACTGGTTATAGTTTAATTCATTAACTCTCAAAGTAAACATCAATGACAAGCACCAGCGGAGGTGGCGCCATCTGAGATTAGCTTTGCCTGTGCCTCCCCATTGGCGACTTCATCAGCGTGCGCTGACCAAACGGTTGGGACCTGCGATCACTGATTGTAATCCTCCTCGCTTACCACTGAAAGGAATCTATGCCTCATTTAATTATTTATTTAGGTTTTCCAACAGACTGAACACCTTAACTTAACTTATATAATGCAATAAAACTTAATCCTAGTGAGAGTCCACTGACAGGAAAACACAACATTCAACAGTAACAAGTATGGAGTCCCTCAGGGTACAAACTTTCTATAGGCTTGTAGATTATCCAACTGTTTTTGTCGCTAGCTAGGTTAGATGTAGTGTTTGTTTATGTATTAGCTAGTTAATAAAGGCATAGCGCCCGTCAAAAAAATCTTTTGAAATAATTATATGTTATATTTTTTTTTATTAGGTTCATCAAACTGGTTATTACACCTATGTCATACTATTAACAAATAAAGTAATACAATTGTAACAGGAAAGTGCACAACCTTCTCGAGATGAACACAACATGCAACAAAATAATAAATACGCGTCAAAAATTTACTACGCTTAGTAAAAATTACATACGTTGAAGAAATACCAAAATAAAAAAAAAATAAAAAAATATAAGAACCTAAGACTTTAAATTTTGAAAAAAATATTTTTTTGTACTTGTAGTAGAAACGGAGAAAAGATCGATGTCATGACTAATTTTATATACGAGTATAAATAACATGATATGATTATTATTATTAAAGATATTATACAACTACTTGCAATCCATATTAATAATCCATATTTACACCATAACTGTAATTTGGTTTATACAAAAATAGTCGAAAACGTTGCATATTCTACATATTTTGGAGCACTAACAGTTTTGTATGTGATCTCTCTTTTCTGCTCGTCAACCAAATATTCTGACAACCTGACGATTGCTACTCGTAGCTGCGCTGATACTCTTCGTATCAGGTTGAGAGGCAAAACAGCTTATTTAATTTTCCATACTACTCGTATTAGGAAGTTGGAAAAATAATAACTGTGTAAAAATCTCATTATCCTCGTAGATAACAAAACCTCAAAAGTCAAATCAATGTAAACAATCAATGTAAACAAGCTTAGACATTTATTACTATGCATACTACGCACAACAGCATAGTAAAATAAGTTCCTATTGTACAAAATTACAATTAAATACTTACCTATTTTAGTATAATCTTCACAAACACAAAAGATGAATATTATTGATTGGCCTTTCTTATATAGTAATCTGTGCTATATTACAAATCTGTGGGCCTTTGCAATTTCGTTTTGCAAGTTGCATCCCGACGTGAAACCCCATCGAGTTTTTGCTCTTTGGTTTGGTCTTTACAAGTATTCTGATCCTTGATGATGTCCACGGTTCTGATGATGGAGTCGGAAAGTAGCTAAAAAGCGTGTCTGGAATAATACATTTTTCCACAAAAATGAAATCCATGGGTAATGATAACTGACGTCATAAATGTACCACGACAGGCGCGTGGGACTAGCGCCTCGTCCTCGGCTTGTCCTCGTCTATAATGATAACTGACGTCATACATGTACCACGACAGGCGCGTGGGACTAGCGCCTCGTCCTCGGCTTGTCCTCGTCTATAATAATAACTGACGTCATACATGTACCACGACAGGCGCGTGGAAGTAGCGCCTCGACCTCGGCTTGTCCTCGTCTATAATGATAACTGACGTCATACATGTACCACGACAGGCGCGTGGGACTAGCGCCTCGTCCTCGGCTTGTCCTCGTCTATAATGATAACTGACGTCATACATGTACCACGACAGGCGCGTGGGACTAGCGCCTCGTCCTCGGCTTGTCCTCGTCTATAATGATAACTGACGTCATACATGTACCACGACAGGCGCGTGGGACTAGCGCCTCGTCCTCGGCTTGTCCTCGTCTATAATGATAACTGACGTCATACATGTACCACGACAGGCGCGTGGGACTAGCGCCTCGTCCTCGGCTTGTCCTCGTCTATAATGATAACTGACGTCATACATGTACCACGACAGGCGCGTGGGACTAGCGCCTCGTCCTCGGCTTGTCCTCGTCTTTGGTTTAGAAACGACAAATGAAGTCGGTTGCACCGTACATTGGGGGTTTGAGGATAATTTGCTAACTAATACTGTCATGCGTAAAATATTTCAAACAGCAATTTACGTCCAAATAAGGAAACTTAACGTCCGGTTAATTGTAAAGTAATTGTTTATTGGATCGAGGTTCAATAGTGTACTGCATTAACGGATTTGTAGTAGAAACTCATGACGCCAAACACGACAAACAAACAAAAACCACCATTGCAGTCTGTACTGCATCTTGATGTACTTCTCTAGGCATATATAAGAAGAACACATACTTAATGTTACTAACGGTTTGTTCTCCTTGAGAACCAGTAGGTACCCATTCTTTGTGAAGCGTATTTAGGTAGCATCTATCGTCATTCGTAACTTAAAATACTACACAAATAAGTAAAATAGAAGTGTCGGTTTGAAATGTCAAAATAAAAGCTTTTTACTAACAGCCTTACTAATAAACACTGCATCGTATTAATGAAGCGATTTCCGACCAAGTGGGAGAAACCACTTTTACCTTTTGCTTTTACAATTTGTGTCTAAGATTTTCAACATTCTGCACCAATACGAGAATTATCAATATTTACTTTATAAATTAAATTATAAATTAAATTAAAATAAAAAAATTAGTAAAAAAAATAATATTTTTCAGGTAACAAGATCATCATCGATTTCGCGCAGAGCAAATATTTCCTGTTGGACTGTAACAAATGGAACGCGCTCGACTCGCCAGCGCTGCCTCGGTTCAGCGCTGCGCTGAGCGTGCCGGGCGCCACGCTGCTGCGCTGCCCGCCGCCCGCCGGCCGCGCGCTGGCCGCCGCGCTGGCCGCGTTCAACGTTACGCTGCTGCAGCTGGCCGCCGGCAGCAACCTCACGCTGGCGAGCCTGCCGGCCGCGCCGCCGCTGGCCGCGCGCCACTTCGCCGGGCTCGAGCAGCTCGCGGCGCTGCGCGTGTCCGCGAGCGGCCGGCCCGCGCCCGCGCCCGCCGCCGGCTTCCTCGGCGCGCTGCGCGGCCTGCGCAGCCTGCTGCTGCACAACGTGCGGCTGCCGCCCGGCGAGCTGGAGCGCCCGCCCCCGGCGCTGCGCAGCCTGAGCCTGCGCAACACCGGCTTGGAGCGGCCGCCGCCCAAGGTGCTCGCGCTGCCCGAGCTGCGCGAACTGCTGTTGAACGAGAAGAACCTCGCCGACTTCGCGGTGCCCCCGCAGCTGCGGACGCTCTCGCTGAGCTCGCGAAGCACGACGCTGCGGGTAGACGAGATCCCGGCGCTCGAGAGCCTATGGCTGGTCTCCTGGACGGAGCCGCAGCCGGCGGCGCTGGCGCGCTGCGGCGGGCTGCGCGCGCTGCGGCTGTCGTCGCCGGCGGCGCGGGCGCTG
The DNA here is from genome assembly GCA_907269065.1 of Crocallis elinguaria. Taxonomy (NCBI): domain Eukaryota; kingdom Metazoa; phylum Arthropoda; class Insecta; order Lepidoptera; family Geometridae; genus Crocallis; species Crocallis elinguaria. The sequence continues at coordinate 34,063,499 of OU026068.1, forward strand.
CCGCCGCGCTGGGTGGCCGACTGCCCGCGCTTGGAGCATCTGGCGGTGGACCACGCGCTCGGATTAAACGCGCTTCCCCCGAATCTACTGGAGAACGCGAGCGCCCTCGTAAATCTCACTTTTAAATATGGGGCGCTTGAGACGCTGCCCGAGGAGCTCCTGTACGATGCCCTGAATCTGCGCACGCTCGACCTGACGGGCAACCGTCTCCGAACGCTTCCGAGGTAATCGCAACGTGGCAACCGAAGCTTGTACACTGTTGTTTTTTTTACTAAGTATAGAATCTGTCCGTTTTGTTCAGCGGTATATTCGCGGGCTCGGCGGCGCTGGTGCGGCTGTCGCTGGCGTCCAACCGGCTGACGCGCGGCGTGCTGCACGCGCTGGAGGCGCTCTACGACCTCACGCACCTGAGCCTCGCGGACAACAAGGGGCTCGGACAACTGTGCGACGGCTCCTACGGTACGTGCGGGCCGGGGTGGCGGCCCGGGGTCGCGGGCCGGGGTCGCGGGCCGGGGCTCGCGGGCCGGCTCGTCGAGGCGCAGGTGGCTTCGGGTGGCCGGAGCCGTTTCCCATAGGGCCCTCCGACCCTCTGTTTATAATAAATTTCAAAAATATAAAGGATAAAGAAGAGTATCCTTGATTTTAGAATTATTAAAAACAGCATTCCAAAATTGTGAAATAATTTGAAGACAGATAGATCACCGGTAATAACCGTTAATATTTATATACGTAAACTATCCGCTTTTCCAAGCAGGTTACTCTCGATTACGAAACCTGAAGAAATTAACGTCGCTGTCCCTGAGGCGAACGAACGTTACCCACATCTGCCGCGACTGGCGCGACCAGCTCACGCTCCTGACGACGCTCGACCTGCGAGACACTGCCGTCTCGGAGCTGCGGGTGAGTGCGAAGCGAGCGCCCCGGCGCCCGACGCCGCCGGCGCGGCGGAGGTGCTGCTGCAGGGCGCGCCCGTGCGCTCCGTGTGGTACTGCGCGCCGAGTACCACACGGAGCGCCCCGGCGCGCGGCTGCACTGACGCCCGTCCGTCCGCAGTACGCCGACCTGCAGTACGCGCGCAGCGACGCCGCCGGCGCGGCGGAGGTGCTGCTGCAAGGCGCGCCCGTGCGCTCCGTGTGGTATTCGCGCGCCGAGTACCAGGCGGCGCGCTCGGGCGCGCGCAGCGGCGCCGTGCTGCACCTGGACTCCGCGCTGCGCTGCGACTGCGACATGTTCTGGACGCGGCTGGCGCTCTCGGACGCCGCGCCCACGCTGCGCGTGCTCGGGCTGCGCTGCGCCGACGGGCGCGCGCTCGCGGCCGTGCCGGCGGACGCCATGCTGTGCGCCGCGGACGAGGCGTGCCGGCGCGCCGCGCTGCCGGCCGCGTGCCGCTGCCACGAGCGGCCCTCCCCCGCCGGCCGCCTGGTGCGCGCGCGCTGCGAGCACGCGGCGCTGCGCCGGGTGCCGCGCCCGAGCGCCGCCGCCGGCGCCGCCGTGCGCTACGACCTGCTGCTGGCGCACAACCGCATCACAGACCTCGCCGGCACGCAGCTGCACCCCAACATACAGGTCGCTGCTACGATACTACGTATACTTTTCTCCCACTATCACCACCTCCCACCTCAGCTTGTGGCTCGGTCGCGGCCAAACAAACGAACAGTGTGCGCTGTTGTCATATAAAATTTATGCTAAAAAATAAATAGGTAGGTACCAGGTACCGGTCGGTCGTGTAATATTAAAGGGTCAAACTATAGCAAACGGGACTCTATGTAATTTAGGACTTAGAAAAAATCACCAAAAATATAACGCCAAATCACTCTTTCAGGATCGGGGGATGTGGGAGTATTAGGGTGGGGAACACGAACGAGCGTGACCTCAGAGGTCATTGACCTTGACATTGAAGGTTATTTCCCTTGACCTCAGTGCTCATTGACCTTGATCTCGGATGTCATTGACCTCGTAGGTCAATGACCTTGACCTCAAAATAATTGCTCTTGACTTCAGAGGACATTGACCTTGACGTCATAGGGCATTGACCTTGACCTCAGAAGTCAATATTATTACTCTCTGAGGTTAAGGTCAATGACCTCTGTGGTCAAGGATGACACTCGGAACTTTGAAACACAAAGACTTGCGCAGCACTGCAGAGCACTCGTTACCCTAGTATTTGAGGCCACTATATTGTGTTACAGTTTTGTTTTTTGTATTTTCACTGTTCTAACATAACCTAACCTAGTGTTTGGGGCCACTATTATGGTGTTACAGTCTTACAGTGTCTGGCCCCTTGTAAACGAACATCTATTTCATCCCTAAATTCCGCGGAGGATGTTATAAGACGAAAATAATACTGACAAAAGTTGCTCGCCTTGCCGCCCCTACCCTATTATACAATAAGAAATGGGGGTCAATTAGACCTCAAAATTTTGATCGAAAATTTTTGTGTTTTTTCATCAGCGTCCCGTTTGCTATAGTCCGACCCAAAAATGGCCTAAAGGCTTGTTTGTTCATCGAAGAAAAACAGGCATTACGTAAAAGGAATGACAACGCCAGAGCCTTCGGTTGGCATTCTGAAAATTTTGAAATAAATTTCCAAAGAAAATTTCCGAAGACAATTAGTGCGTGGTAATTTCCTAAAACCTGTTCCAGGAAATACGTGTTTTTGAAAATGCCTTACAAGTTTGTGAAAAAAATGTTTGTTATTTAGAATCTCCATTACATGTCCAAGGATTATATGGAAGTGTTTTGTTGAATTTTACATTTATGAGGACACTGTGAACGGCCAAAGTCAAGGTATTTGTCCTTAAAAGCTGATTTTTGAAGGCTTCTACTGAGTTGGAATCTCAAAATTTTACATTTTTGCTCCCACGGAATCCTAGATATAGAGCATATGATACCTATTTACTCAAAACATCGAAATAAAAATTTATCAGGACACTATAATCACGTACGAGCGTTTGTATGGAAAGTATGGCATGAAGCAGCCTTTGCCAGACGGTTGCGTTCAACCTAGAGGAAAAAAACATAATGTCAGCTCACAGAGTTGCTAAGCTTCGCAATGACTCTCGTTTCATTATTGCTAGATTGGCCAGTTGGCCACCCCTCGTATCAGGAACAATTGGGTTGTTGACTGTATTCAAATAAAAATATAATTTTGCCGCGAAACGGTAGTTTTTGTGACAGAAATCCTATTAAACACAATATTTTTGTTTATTTTTAAGGAATTTAATTTAAATTAAATAATCAAAATGTAATCACATCAATCCGAAGTCACGTGACCTAAAACGCCCGTGACGTCACTGTTTCAATCGGAATGGGTATATATTTTTTTTTGTTTTGTTTTTGGCTCCACGTGATTTGCGCATTTAACTAGTGTCAAGTTATATAAGTAATAATATATAATAAATCTCTAGTTTTGGTGCATGAAAGTCGTCAAAGTCACGTTAAAGTTTAGTCTAGGCGCGGTCGAGTCGAAGTGACGCTTCAGTAAATTGGTGGATAGTTTACTGAAGCTTCTATGGAGTTTTGGATAGAATACGAAAATACACGTTTTTCGTCTTTGTACTATTTGCCTTTCACTCATGCAAGTTTACGAACACTTAATGGTTAATAATCCACTATTATTACACATTAACACTCTATAAAACAAAGGTTTTAGTAAATAACACAAATCAACAACAGCACATTTTCGCATTCCCGCCAAAACTCCAATGAGTATATAGCTCGTTGCGCTTAACTGCTTAGTATTTTAGAGTGATTTCTGTGATTTATCTGTGCTGTGAATTCCGCGCCTATTTTTCTAAATTTATTTCGACTCTTGAATATTCTCCCATGATGGAAAGTGGCTTCATAAAGGCAAATAATTCCAATTTGCCGAGAATTGATTGTTTTATGGTGGCCAATTTCTTCTCAACAAACGATAATTTCTGCTCTGCTGAATTTAGAAATGTGAAGACCTCCGTGTAAGTACCTACTTATTATACCAAAAATCATTATTTCTATAAACAACAATGAATATATTACAGTAATCGTAGATTCTAAGATCCAAAGTGTATTAATTAACCAAAGCATATATATAAATCAATAAGCTCAAAAAACTTAGAACACATATTTTAATACATAACAATACATACACAGAAAGCATCGAATGAACTTATCACTAAACGTAGCACAGACTAGGTAGTAGTGGTTATATTCTCTTTGCTTGTCACTTTACAGTGTTATAGAAAATTACTCTGTGGTAATTGAACACGTGACGTCACTGCCGTTTTGGAGCAAAATTTAAAACGGCATTTTAAATACATGATAATTAAAATATTAGTTGTTTTAAAAAGTAAATTTAAATATTTTGGGTTATATTAGGCCCATACGCATCGTTTTAAACACTTTCCCAAAATCAGTCAACATCCCAATTGCCTAGCCACAATCAGGATGTACAACAAAGCTAACGAGCAGGACAAGCTTAACACCCGAAATCTTAAAATCCAAGGAGAAAAGCTATCTATGTTGCGGAGCATCTGTCACCGGCTAACAAACAGCTTCATGCGGCCACAAGAGCCGCCGCTACTGCTAAAAGCTATCAATTTGTGTGGGTTCGCAATGGACGCGTATATGTTCGTAAGGATATCAAATCTAAGTGAATTGTTGTCGGGGATATGGATTTTGTGCATTCTTTATGAGACTAAACGGGCGCAAAGGTCAATCTAAAAGTATTTTACCAAAATGTAAGAGGTTTGCGAACTAAAATTCACGAATTATATATGAGTGCTTTGACATGTGATTATGATATCTTGGTATTTACGGAGACGTGGTTAAATGAGACTGTCTATGACAGGGAGCTCTTGGATGGTCGATACAACATATTATATAGACGTGATAGGCACGACAGTGCGTCGGCTAAAAAAGATGGAGGTGGAGGTTTGGTAGCAGTGCTCACTAAATATAAAGTTCTCCGTCAACCTAAATGGGAATCCTCTTGCGAAGAATTATGGCTAACTCTTAAATTAGGAACAGATTCAACGAAAGTAGTCATCAATATCTGCGTTGCTTATTTGCCTCCCCCCATAAAGCTCGAGTTATTGGAATATTTTTGAACAATATTTCTAATGTTGTTACTCACGAAGTCTCGCCTAATTCGCAAACTTATATTATGGGTGATTTTAATCTTCCCAATATCAGTTGGGTTCAAAGCGCCGCTGATATTCAGATTTATTCCCCCTTCAATGGAACTGGTGTATTGGTGGTATTATTTATGGATACATTAGCATTCAACGGTCTTGCACAGCATAATGGTGTCTTAAATGACAATAGTCGCATCCTCGATCTAGTCCTCAGTACTGCCGGCAATACAGTCATGGTCAAGGAAAACCAAAATCCATTAATTGAACCTGACTCTCACCACCCAGCCTTGCACATAACTATCGATCTAGGCAGCTATAGGTCTCTGAAAGGAAAATCTGCCAGACACTTTCGTTTCTATAAATCTAGTTATGCTGTTATAAGGGAGCAGTTCCCTGTATGGTTTTCGGTTCCTTTAAATAGTCTCTCAATGAAAAAACCAAATACCACTTTTAAAATAAAAAAATTACAAAAATCTTCATGACAAATTAGCCTTTAATGGAACTAGAACAAGATGTGATAAGCTATTTAATTAGTAGAATGCTTTACAAAATTTAAAAAGAATTCCTCCGAGATTATAAAGAAAACCCCTAAACACATATGGCGGTATGTTAATAACCTTAAATCTAATAAGTAATAGTTCGTTACCCGATCAAATGCATTTGGGTTCTAAGGTAGCTGCAGGTGGACAGGATTTTTTTTATTTATTTCTGGAACAGTTCAATTCTGTATACCATTTAATTCCTTCAAAAGTTGCTGATGAATCTGGTTTAACTTGCTATGACCATTATCTAGTACCTCTCCGCTTCAAAGCGTCCGGTGCGAGCGCTCGCCTAAACAACACGTAAAGTGGAAACCGCGTCATATTACCTAACCATTTATTAATCGGCAATGAAGTGTTCGGTGTGCGATACCGCGTTCAATGATGGAGTGCAGTGTGGAATGTGCAAGAAACATCTGGACTTCGGCTGCGCTCAAATATCCGAGACAGGTTGGAGGAAATTGGGCAGCGACAGACGAGCAGCCTGGAAATGCTCTGTCTGTAGGTCCTCGGCACGTACACCCTCACCTGCGCCTGCACCCACTGGTTCATCAGAACCAGCCTCATTGGAAGCGGTACTAAAGGAAGTACGTGACATGAAGCGTCAGCTGAACGGGCTTCCAGCTCTAATCGTAGATGTGAAGTCCATCAAGGACGAACTCAAAGACTTGAAGGCAACCTGCGATTTCACAAACAGTAGAATCGACGACTTCACCACTAGAGTGGCAGACATTGAGAATCGGATAACTGGGATCGAGATGCTTCAGGGAACCGTGTTTACCTTAGAAAGTGAGATTGCATCACTCAAGTCACAACTATCCACCAGTGAGCAGCGGTCTCGCCTGAACAATGTGGAGATCAAAGGTGTCCCGCTTAAAAAAGATGAGAATCTTTTCTCTGTCATTCAAGCAATTGGCAGGGCTGCCAACTACAGCTTTCCTAAGGAACAAATCAACTATTTACATAGGGTTCCATTGCACGGCTCCAAGGAGAAGGCCATTGTTGTCAGCTTCATCAATCGCTACGTTAAGGAGGAGTTCGTGGCGTCGGCGCGAGCATGTAAGACCCTATCGGCGACTGATGTTGGGTTCCCCGGCGTGAGCCAACGGGTCTTCGTGAACGACCATCTGAACGCGGAGTCCAAAACCCTTCTCAATAAGGCCAAGTCTCTCGCGAAGGAACGGAAGTTTAGCTATGTATGGGTGAAGTATGGGAAGATTCATGTTCGAAGGAATGACGTCAGCCCAGCGTTCATTGTCAGTAGGGAAGTTGATTTAAACAAAATTACTTAAACTATTTTTACTTAATTATAATCTCTTCATGTGGTGCAGTATATTATATTAACCTATCACTTATTGTAAACTGCATCATTCGCCTCACTTCGCAACGTTTGTTGGTCAGGTATGTTATCTCTGCTTCGTACATCGCTCAGCTGGTTCGCTGTTGTTCCCCGCGAGTAGATGCCAACTACAAGTTATCAGTGTGTGTCGCTCACGCAATCATCGTCTCCTTGTTAATGTCCATAAGGCTCAACTTCGCATTTCTATTTTACACAGCTATTTTTAACTTGGTTTGTCGCGCGCTAAGTGGATTATTTTTCTACCTTGTTTTTGGTTTTCTACGAGTGAAAAATATATTTTATACGGAAATTGTGCTCAATGATATTACTTTTATATACTTTTACGTACTACTATTATTGCTTTACAATGGAAATATAATTATGCTATCTTTCTCATATAAAAATGGATAATACAGATACTAAGTTAAAAATTTACTATCAGAATGTTCGCGGACTCCGCTCAAAAACAATTACTTTCTATCGCAATCTTTGTTTATGCTCATTTTATGACGTGATTGTCCTAACGGAGACTTGGCTGTTGGATAGTGTGAGTGACTCTGAACTCTTTGATAGTCGTTACTCGGTGTGGCGTCGGGATCGTGACTACAGTTTGACTGGACAGTCGCGGGGTGGGGGGGTGCTCATTGCGGTGCGGAAAGATATTCATGTGACACCTCAGGCTGCCTATCATTCCTCAGCTGAGGATATATGGATAACGATATTAGTAACGTACAAAAATAGACCGCCCATGAACATTCACATTTGCAGCGTTTATTTATGTAAACAAAACTTAGGCTTTTCCTTTTCTATGCAACTGCAATTCTTTCTGTCACAGCTTAATAATATAATTTTATCCAACCCGTCTGACAAATTTATTGTGCTCGGTGACTTTAATCTGAGCACCATTGATTGGCTACCTAGTGGTGACTTATTTTTGTTACCTTCCAGTGCGTCTAGTAACGATGAGCACCTCCTTATAGACGACCTCCATACTCATGATTTGCGGCAATACAACGGAATAAGAAATGTTTACGGTAAAATTCTTGACCTTGCCCTCTCAAATGATGACATTCTTGTTTCCGAATGTGAAGAGCCGTTGGTGACAATTGATCCCTACCATAAAGCGCTTGTAATTGATGTAGGGTTTTCTGACTTACCTAACTTGAAACCCCAAGATTATTTGAAGTATCTCTATAACAAGGGGGACTACGATTCCATCAATTCAAAAATCATCGAAATCGATTGGGATACGGAACTATCATCGAAGTCTTTAGAAGATGCCATTACTTTCTTTTATAAAATACTAGACGGACTAACAGCCATGTACGTACCCACAAAACTTGTGAATAACAGGTCACATCCCCAATGGTACACGCCGGCGCTTAAAAAGATAATTAGGGAAAAATACAAATACCTCTCTAAATTTAATACCTACGGTAACACGGCAGACTTTGATTCATTTAAATTACTTCGTGATAGGGTCAAATCTGTCGAAGCTAGTTGTTATCAACAATATTTAATGACAATGGAGAACTCAATTGAGAAGAGTCCAAAGCATTTCTGGTCTTTTATTAAGTCGCGATCGAATTCTGGCGGTATACCCAACTGTCTCAAGTATCAGGATGAGGTAGCGACCTCTGGTGAAGCGATCTGTGACGTCTTCTCAAAATATTTTTACTCCACCTTTTTATGTTCTGACACTAGCCCTAGTGATGGCACTGGGATTAACCAAAGCGCGGCCCTAGTATCGCGAGTCGCTGATATCAGTGACATTCTCGTGGATGTCAATTTCGTAGCCGGACTTCTTTCTAAACTTGACCCGTCTAAATCAGGTGGTCCTGATCGTGTGAGCCCAATTCTTTTAATTAAGTGTGCAGAGACTTTAGCTGTTCCAATTTCCCTTCTGTTCCGGAGATCGCTCTCAACCGGTATATTCCCCAATATATGGAAATCGGCCTTCGTAACGCCAGTTCACAAAAAAGGTTCTAAGGCTGAAGTCAGTAACTATAGGCCAATATCCAAATTATGCATCATTGCCAAAGTTTTTGAAAGGGTAATTTATAGTCAGCTTTATCCGGTTTTACATACTTCTTTTAATCCTTCACAACATGGGTTCCTGAAAGGTCGTTCAACAGTTTCAAACCTGGTTCTCCTTAATGAATATTTAACCGATGCTATGGACTCTGGGCACCAGGTCGATGTGGTCTATACTGACTATAGTAAGTGTTTTGACAGGATAGACCACTCACTGTTAAAAACCAAGTTAGAATTCATCGGTATACGGGGTGACCTACTTCGTTGGTTCTCGTCTTACATAGATAACCGATCGCAGGCTGTTGTGGTGAACAACTACATTTCTGGGTGGGTTCGTATACCTAGTGGTGTTCCGCAAGGCTCTTTGCTTGGTCCGTTGCTCTTCTTGATATTCGTCAACGATATTTCGCAATGTTTCCATAGTAGTCAACTATTATGCTTCGCTGACGACATGAAAATATTTACCACCATTAAATCAAATGATGATATCGATAACCTTCAGGCTGATCTATTGCGCCTGGACCTTTATTGCGCAGTCAACAAATTAGATCTTAACCCTTCCAAGTGCTCAATTGTAACCTTTTCTCGAAAAAAACAGTTAATATCCGCATCCTACACACTAAAGGGTCAAATAATTAAGAAATGCAGCGTTGTTAGGGATCTTGGGGTGATTCACGATTCCAAACTTCTTTTTGATGAACACATTGAGTCCATTGTTGCTAAAGCGTCTAAGGCTCTAGGGTTCATCATGCGTACTTCGGGTGACTTTAAACGAGCAAAGACTTTTAAAGTCCTATACTGCACGTTCGTCCGGAGTAACCTTGAATACGCATCGCAAATATGGAACCCCCGTTACAGCAAATACGTATCAAGAATTGAGCGAATCCAGATCAAGTTCTTAAAATACCTCTGTTACCGTCTGCGCATTCCGTATTCATCTGCTAATTATCATAACCTCTGCAAAAAATTTCATTTATTACCACTTTCAAAAAGAAGAGAGATCGCGGACCTAACATTTCTTTTGAAACTTACAAGTAATATCATTGACTGTGCCGATCTAACATGTAAGATAAAGCTTAATGTACCAGTTAAAAATATTAGATTTAATCCCCCGTTAAATGTTCCCGTAGTCTCAACCAATTACAGGCAAAACTCTTACTTATGGCGAGCGAGCGACAACTTTAATAAGCTGAGTAAACACACTGATCTTGACCTCTTTCATACCAGCGCCACCTCAGCAAGGATGCGACTGAGCAGAGATTTCTTTTTGGCGCAACATTAGCGCCCGTTTAATAACGGTTGATAAGTTTTGTGACTGTCGGACTACTATTACAATTTTCTACACCACTGTTATATTTTAGTTTTCACCCTTTTATTTTTCTGTTACTATTCGTGAGAACCTATAATTGGCTTTCTAATGTTATGTTAGTTTTATAAGTTATTGTAATACAGCTGTTGGTTTTCCTTAAAAATAAATAAATAAATAAATAAATAAATATTCTGGAGTGTGAAGTGCGTAAAGCGTTAGATTCTCTTTGCGTTAAAAGGATGTATTTCCAGTTTTGTGGAATTTAGATAAAAATAAAAAATAAAGTTAATGGCTAGATCGTAATAAAAATAACACCTTATTTATGTTAGTGTGTGCTTAAAAACCTCATTATTGTCCTGTTTTACATTGTCGGTCTGTTACTCGGTTGAGGACCGAAAAGATACGATTGGCGTATTTTTTTTTTAAAATAAAGTACCTAGCGATTTCCGAGCGTGTGGGAGAAAAGTACTATAAGGTGTCTCGTTAGGTTAACGTTAATGGTCACCGAGTACCTACAATCGGGTCGTCCCGGAGGCGACCCCACCGCGCCGCCCGCGCCGCGCAGTAAGTAACCGGTGGTTGTGGTCGCAGGAACTGGACCTCAGCCACAACAACATCTCGGTCGTGGACGCGGCGACGGCGGCGGCGCTGGTGCAGGCGGCGCGCTCGCTGCGGCTGGACGGCAACCCGCTGGCGTGCGACTGCCGCGCCGCCGGGCTGCTGGGCGCGCTGCGCGGCCGCGCCGGCGCGCTGCTCGGCAACGCCACGTGCGCCGGCGGCGGCGCGCTGGCGGCCGCGGCCGGCGCGCCGTGCCCCGCGCCGGTGCCGCCGGCGGCGTGGGCCGCGCTGGCGGCGCTGGCGGCGCTGCTGGCGCTGGCGGGCGGCGCGGTGCTGTTCGCGGCGGCGCGCTCGCGGCGCTTGCTGCTCAAGGCGCTGCTGCTGCGCTGGGGCGTGCTGCGGCGGCGCGACGAGCGCGGCGACGGCCGGCGCTACGACGCGTTCGTGTCGTTCGCGCACGAGGACGAGGCGGCGGTGCTGGAGCTGGCCGCGCGGCTGGAGGGCGGCCCGGCGCCGCTGCGGCTGTGCCTGCACTTCCGCGACTGGCTGCCGGGCCGCTACATCCCCGACCAGATCGTGCAGTCGGTGCTGCAGTCGCGGCGCACGCTGGTGCTCGTGTCGCGCCACTTCCTGCGCTCGACGTGGGCGCAGGTGGAGTTCCGGCAGGCGCACGCGCACGCGCTGCGCGACGCCACGCCGCGGCTCGTGCTGGTGATGCTGGAGGACCCGGCGGCGCTGCCGCTGGACGCCGAGCTGCGCCGCTACGTGGCCCGCAACACGTACGTGCGCTGGGGGGACCCCTGGTTCTGGGACAAGCTGCGCCTGGCGCTGCCGGATCCGACGCCGCTCGACTCGAAGCCCGGCGGCCGCCCCGCCCCGCCGGCCCCGCCCGCCCCCGCTGCCCCGGCGCCGGCTCCGGCTGGTTCTTCGGCGGAGCAGATACTTTCCGCCGGGCGACTGTTGAACTCGGGGTCATCGTCCGCGAGCGCCGCTCTCTCCGCGACCGCGACGCCGCTGCTCGCGCCGCCGCCGCCGCCGCCGCGGGAGAGCGAGAGCGCTGCGGCGCGGGAGTGGGAGGCACCCCCACCACCCTCTCCCGCGCCGCACCCTCATGTCTTCCCTTCACCCCCCGCTCTCGCTATCGTAGTATCGTGAGTGACGATGCAGCCTCGGTCGAGGTCGGACAGAGTATCTATTGGTGATGTAAATAAAGTCAAAATGTGTATATAATAATATAATATATTTTTAGTAACGTGTAAAATAGTTTTATGGAGCCGTGGTCCTTAGTTTAGCGTTGAAACGTTCAGATTACGTTCTCAAACTGTGTACACATATTTGTCGCAGATTCAGACGGAGTAGGATGCACGTGCTAGTTGTTGATGTATTTCCATCAGCGAGGGCGCCCGCCCGGCGCACGCGAGACCAAGCGTGTCTCGATCGAACGCTCTACTGACAGATACGATGTTGACATTACTTGACATTGACCGCTTCAATACGATATTGACATTGACAGCTTCACTGTAGACTTCTACAACTTGTGCGGTTTATGATCTTTGCGCGGTGTAGCCATTTCACAAAATCGATCGACAGCCAAACGCTAGCACCACCCGAATCACAGACTAAAACTAATGACTAAAACTAACTATACTAACTTATTATTTAAAACTCAATACTACACATTCATAGTAATTATTTATATTTACTGTATAAATTGTACATACCTGTATTATTTCCTTACATACATTATTAATTCTATTAAGTAGGCACTTTACTACCTACTATAGTTCGTAGCATCAAGACGTCTTGTCTCTCCAACACTGCTGATTGAAATCGATTCAAAAACTGTTTGCATCCTGAATAGTTTAGAGCGAGTTGTTTACGAAACGGACGCACTTGTTTGGACACAAGGTTTTCCCGTAGAACTGGGCTGAGCCACAATTTCACCTGAAAACTGCCACTTGACAATACGCGAGCAGGACCTTTTAAAAACTACCGACTGTATATTATTTTGTGAGATTTTTACTTCTACTAAAACATAACGTTTACTAACGAGTTATGCAAACACGAGACGACGCACGAGGCGGCGCAGCGCTGTAACGTCTGCGTACTTAAATGTAACAACTTTCCAAATCTCACCGTGACTTCCATGAAAATATTGATTAAATAAATGATTTCAATACGAATGTTCTTTTATTTATTTAAGTTACTGAATAAAAAACAAAAACTTGAACGACCCACAAACCTTTGAGTAGTCCAGCGGGCGGCGCGGCGACACCGGCTACGACTCCAAACAAATCATATTGAAGTTCCCAGTTGGCGACGTCCCCAGCGTCGTCAGGTCGGTAGTCAGAATTGTTTGAACACGTAGCTGGTGACGTCACTGTGGCGACCCGGCGAGGTCGACTCCTAGTTAGGATTTTTAAACACGTGAGTTTGAATTGGTATGTCAATCCGGAAGGGGGTGATTAGGACCGTGGTTGTCGCAAGTTGTGAGAACCTCCCTTGGAAATTATAGTAGTAACTCTATATTTTATCCTTTCACACGCGAGAGAAGCCGCGAGCCAAATCTAATAAAAATATATATAACACGCGGGCGAAGCCGTGGGCGGAAACTAGTAATAGTACGGTTATTAAGCTATGTAAAAATAAATGTCTTTGTATAAGTGACTATAGTATCAATAGTATGCTTCCTACTGGTAGTGGGCTAGAACATTTGGATTATCTATAGGCCCCTACTAGGGCTTGTAGATTATCCAACTGTTTTTGTAGCTAGCTAGGTTAGATGTAGTGTTTATTTATGTATTAGCTAATTAATAAAGGCATTTAGCCAATTTAAAAAAAAAATAGTATATATATGTCGGAGATACACACACGTCGGCGGCAACCGAAACTCTTTATTTTATTTGTTATCGGTTTCCATGCTAACCATTTTAACATTGACATTTTTAAGTTGTTTGCCACAATTTCGCCAATGTCAAGTAGGTGTGCCACTATAACTCCGATAACCTTCCACCGCTTACCAAAATGACAGTTCGACTGTCAAACGTCAGCGTGTCACCGTTTCATACATAACCCCTGACAGATTGCTAACATGACAGTTCTACTGACAAATGTCACTGTGTTACCATTTCACTAAATCGATTAACAACCAAACGCTAGCACAGACTACCAAAATCCGCCTGTCCCCGACATATATTATATCACCGTCAAAATTATTGCAATCCATCTGAAAAAAAACAGAGAGAGAACTGATATACTAGAAAACCGTAAAAGAAAAAATAAATTGTACACCATTCATGTTAGTCAAAACCGTTCGAAGTATTATAGCAGTCGGTAGAGGGTCGCCGTTTCACATCACGCAGACACAAAGTGCGCGCCGACCGAACGAGTCGTAGCGGACGTCTGCTACGAGTCGTAGCGCACACGTCTGCTACGAGCGCGCTACGGGGCAGCGTGACTCATACGTACCACACAATATGCGCAACTCGTACGACCATAGCAAGCGAGCGTCAATTGTTATTATCCTACTAGTAAAATTATAAACGTGAAAGTTTGTGAGGGATGGATGGATGGATAAAACAAACTTCGTGAGCCATGCAGCGGGCGGAAGCTAGTTATAATAATACAATTTTAAATTACCAAGCAATGGTAAACATAAATAATGGGTTTGTTGTATCGCGGCAACGATTCGCCCGCGGTCGCACCGGTGCGAGACTGACCCGCGGCCGCAGGTCATCGACATTTGCAGCCTTATTACAAAACGAGTTTTAACGCTAAACTGGATTTTAAACCGTAGTTTTGTCAAATTTCTTATTACAAAAAGCAGATTAGCACTTAGGTCTTGGTTGACTATAGTGTCAAAGTTAGTCTTGCCGGGCACCTAGTTTAGCGACGGTTTAAGCATTTATTTTAATGGCGGGCCACGTATTCTACTTGTCAAATCGTAAAAAAATTCATATATTTTGTATTAAAGTAAGAAGGGGTGGTGAGGTATTAGGAAGCGTGGATGAGTAGAATAATAGCTTTTAGCAAAATATATAGGACATACTTATAATATTTTATACATAGTAAAAACAGAATATATTACAAGAATTGACAGTACACACAATCAACAAAACATGTTGCTATGGTTACTTAGCCATAGTGAGCCATTGTATAGGTTGGATATATAAGGAGTATCTCCTTAACATTTTTTTCATATACGTAAATACCTAATTAGGATGTTTTGAATTACTCGCAATGATCAAAAGTCATTTAAAAATTACCTACAATATTTTTCGATATTAGAAAATAGTATTGTGTGACAAAATAGCTACTTATATTCCAAAATAAAAATTAGTACATTGTGTCAATTCTACATTTCGTGTATCCGTAGCATAAAGACATTTATTATCTGTGGAAATAATTTCTACCATAGCTACAGTTTGGTATTAAGTTGTCTTGGCTTTATTCATCTTTTGTAATAAGGTTTGGTTTATAGGTCGACTCTAAAGATAGTTGAAGACAAATTGGTTGTCGACCAAAGTCGAGTTTAACGAGTTTTTTGTAATAAGGCCGATTATGTCTATTGCGAGCTAAGATGTCTGTAGTCTTCGTATGGACGGTTTTTTTACATATTTATGTCAGTGAATACTACATCTAAAAAATTAAGACGAAAATGAGCAATACTTGTATAATCAGTATTTCATTGCGCAGTGATTTAAATTTGCTTTTACAAAATTTTACTACTTGAAAATATAATAAAAAAATATTTTTTTTATGCTATTTTGTAACGAGAGACGAGGCAATTGTTTGCCTGATGATGCATAACACCGTCCCATAACAATTTCAGTGCCACTCAGAACTTTGAAACTCTAAGGCCGGCCAGGGCACTTCAATGCGCTCGTTACCCTATCATACTAGGTATTAAGTCTCATAAGCAGAGTACTGTTCATCAAACCGGAACACAGTAATAGTTACACATTACTGCTTGGCGGCAGACTTCACGAGCAAAGCGGTGGTACCAACCCAGACGGACACTCGCAGAAAAGTTACTCCTACCACCTAGTAAAATATAATATATATAAATAATTTCCACAAAGAAATCACGAATTCAGTGATTTTGTTATATCATAGAATAGTAATTTAATTTTAGTGATTTAAATGATATCATGATTCTTTAAATTTTAATGAATAAAGAAATGTGTGACAACTATATACTTAAACGCCGTTTGTCACGGCCAATTCAACAAAATGCATGATACAGCTTTAATAATAAAGATAAGATATTATGTATCCATAACAAAGAAGAATTAATGAAGCTATGCTTGCCGTGGGGTACCGGCTAAGAATAGTACCTCCCCCTCTCTTCCCGTGGGTGCCGTAAGAGGCGGCTAAGGGAATATCTAGGGAATGGGTAGCAGCATTCTCTTTGGTCGAGATCAGAACCTACTGCGATCACCAAGACGGCCTGCCAAGCATGGTGTATATGGGCGCAGCCGTGACGCCATCTCGTGTATACCCTAGGAATCACAAATGTCAAAATAAAACTAATAGATGGCGCTGTGAAAATATTTTAAACATGGCAGTATCTGTTCTTTTTACCTGAAATTAATTAATTGAACAAATATATTTTAAAACCTACTGCTCATTCCAAAATGTTAGTTTATTTATATCGATAACATTTAATGATTATCTTTATTAATTTTGGTAGGCTGAAGATTATTTGTTCGTCAACAAAGTTTTCACAATTAGATAGAAGGTTAAGATGGCGCCGCGCAAACCATGTGTATCCGGGAGATTGCAATTGAGTTTAATGTTTGTAGTAAATTAAATTATAAAAGCTAAAATGTTTTAAAAATGGGTTAAAAATTTTATATGATTTATGATTATTGAATTTGACTTTCTGTGGACTGTGTGAAAAACGAAAGAGAAAAGGGGCAATTATTGCTTGGCAGTATTGCTGAAATGTTCTTGGATTGTTTTGTAAATGGTTGTGTAAAGTTGTTGGAATTGGAATAAATCATTATCAAGTGTTCAAGTGTTTTTAAAAATGGAGTTTTCTGTTGAAGCGCCGACATGTACTATGGCAATCCCCAGCCTCCGGCAGCTCCACTCACTTATCCATGGCTATGGTAGTGGCCACTGTAACGGCGGTGCAGGGGGCGCTAAGAATCTCCGGCAGAGATCCGGCTACCAATCTCGAAAACGACCCATGGCCTACCATGGCCACCTACAATACACGGTCGCTCAGGACTGACGAAAAGATGGTTGAATTGGATGAAGAGATGGACAAGTTACGCTGGGATGTTAAGGGATTATCAGAAGTCTGAAGTCTGAAGACAGAGACAGGACACGGTAATCCTAAATTCCGGTAACTTGTTCTTCCACCGGGAGATAGACAAACAATCCCAAGGTGGTGTCGGGTTTCTCGTCCGCAAGTCTCTCGTAAACAACGTAGCGGTAGCGTACCTTATACTCAGAATAACCATACGGTATTCGCTGAAGCTCATACAGGTATACGCACCTACCTCGACACACCCGGACGATGAAGTAGAAGGTATGTACGAATGAACTTCTGAGATCGGGTGGTAGACCGGTACTTGTAGTCCTCCAGAAATTATTCAATTCCGTTGCCCTGAAGGTCAACGCCAGAAGCGTTGTATAAGAGCGTGGTGGTGCTTTTCTTCAAAAAAAGGTGATAAAACCTTATTGAAGTATAATAGGTCCATCTCGCTCTTGAGCCACGTCTACAAGCTGTTTTCGAGAGTGATTACGAACCGTCTCGCACGCAGTTTTGATGAATTCCAGCCTCCCGAACAAGCCGGTTTCTGAAAAGGCTTTAGCACTATAGACCACGGAGACGCGCGGTGGTGATCCTGCTGCACCTCAAGGAGAAGCAGCTGGACGAGGATGCGAGGACGTTCCTCTCGCTCGCCACCAGGATCGAGTACGGGGAGAGAATGTTCTGGGAGAAGGTCGTGTACGCGCTGCCTAAGAAGGACTTGTACAAGGGCAGCAAGTCTGCCGTCGAGGAGGGCGAGGGCAAGGGGCGCGGGGGCGCGCTGTGGGGGGGCGAGGGGCTGAACGTGGTGCTGAACGACGAGGGGAAGCTGATCAACAAGGGGTTCGTTAAGGATGTCGTGTGATCGACGCATCGAGCGGTAGTGTGCAAATGTGAAGGTTGATGTAGCGCAGGCGTGCGCAACGAATCTCGACCGCCGTGAAGTGAGCAACGCGTACCTTCTGTCTCTCTCACTCGTCGGCACCGAGTGAGCTATCTCCTTCCCTCTCGTAGACTCCCGGCCGATCGGTTGCACGTATTATAACTTGTATGTTAAGTTTAAAATTTTCTCGAAGCTGAGAATCTCAAAATGAGCCATAATTTGTAAACTATTGTTTTCGTTTCTAAATGTATGTAAAGTCCGTTTTTTGAAAATGTCATAAATAATCCCATCGAGAAGTTACTGCACTTATAAGACTGTATCAGACTAACGAGCGCACTGCAGTGCCGCGCAGGCCTTTAGGTGTTTCATAGTTGTGGGTGGCACTGTAATTGGTACAAACGACCGGCTCGTCTCGCTATCAAAAAGTAATAAATCATTGATTAGCGAATTGGCAGCACTTAAAAAAAAATAGACTTTATGGTTACTACATGTAACAAAACAATATAACATAAGTAGTTGTAATTAATTAAAGGAATATCTAAAATATACGTGACTAATGTTTGTCTGTACACGGTGGAATTTAATTTTATAATCGGTATCCTTTTAAAACTAAAGCTAATATTCAGATAAGTCCATCTCTTTCACACGCCATAGCTATCTGTTAAAGAGTGAAAATGATGTCTTTATCTCAATGTTAGGTTTAGTGAAATGTCACACCTGTTAGATCCGATTCATATTCGGTAGCTAGTGACCGACGCGGATCGAATCTCAGTCTAGACTTTACGAATGTATTAATTATATTTTTATACAAATAAATACATTACATTACATATAGATTTAAATGTATACCTGCCTCAAGCCAAGCAATAATTATATTAAATAAATATGTTTAGTTGTATAATTCATAGTTAAACAAGTGCAGCTAAACATGCAGCGCCTCGTCGTAGCAGACACTTTATTATAAGCAGCTATCATAAACACCGCGCAAATCTGTTTGACCTCTCTGAACGTAGGCACGAGCACGACTTCAAAACTCATTGAACGAGCCCCAGCAGAGCCCTCGGGGAGGAAACATGACTTTATAATCTTAGGGATGGTATTCTTTCATAACATTTGTTACAAGACCAAGGTAGATTCAATAAAACTCCGAAGCTTTCACTCATTTTCTATACTTTAGTCAAGACGTCTACACTTTGCTAAAGCCAAAACTCAACTGTACTAAAATAACGCCTATGTTTCCAAGTCGAGTTCCCTGTCGGTCCATCTGACACGTACAACGTAAAAGTGTCAGTCCGTTTTGCAACTTTTAATAAAACCGGAAAAGGATACAGACTTTAATACACCGACTATCACTCTTATACGTCAGCACTGCGCAGTGGAAGTCAAATGAACTACCGTAATAATGAGCAACGGAAATAGCTGCCGACTTGGAAACATATTTACAATAATGGCTTAAAATATTGGTTCATTAATGATTAACATAATAATATACGTTACATAAATTACTAAAATAATAAAAGGTAACACATTGATCTGTAGGGATGTTGAAGGGTCGGTGTTCAGAGGGGATGAATGATACCAGACTGCTAAGTTACAACTGATTATTATTTTGAGACTTTTTCATATATTTATATCAAATCAAATATTGGACGGGCATGGACGTGCATTGCGCGTTCGTCTGTCCTGCTCTGGCCCGTGCGTGTTGCTCTTCCGTCCCTCTCGCACACTATAAATATATACGGGACGAGGCGCGCGTGGAAGGCAGTGGCCACGCGCAACGCGCGCGTGATGCACGCGCTCTGCGTCCCCACAGATCAAAGAACCACTCTTGACTTAAACCCTACTCATAAAAAACACATTTAAATTGGTGAACATTTGGCGGAGAAATTGAGTAACACTGCCACAAAATATAGACGAATTGACAACCTCCTTTTTTGAAGTCTTGTTTAAAAGGTTCAATTACAATAAAAAACATTTTTTGTCTCCTGTTGAATAGTGTTTCGTCTCTTACGCCAATTAAAATGTCCATCGCCGATATGCGAAGCTACTTCTCCGCCAACCCCACGCCTGACGCCTACTTCAGAGGGGTCTCAATGATCGGCGCTCCCCACGTACTGTGCACCTAGTCATCATTTATTGTACTCGGCACGCCGCACGTGTAGTTTCGAAACCGTTGTCTCTTTCACACTGTAGATTTCGCTCTGTCTCTCTTTCAATGTTATTGGAAAATAACTCAGCGGTATGTAAAACTTAACTTTGTGACTACAAAATTAAGTTGTTTTTCTCTCGTATACGATTTTGTTTGTTTCAAACGTCAAGTCCGAGTTTTTATTCGAATTCTATCTGTTATTGGTTGACGATCCGCCGAGTTTGTTTACGTTATTGGACAAGTATAAAACACACACCTTAACTAAAAAAGGAATATTAGGTAGTATACAAATACAACAAATACAAAGATTTTTATTGACAAAAAGAGAAAATGTTACATTTTTATGATGGTCCCCGCACTAGGTCAGGCCTGTATCGCGGGAGGCCGTTTAGAATTAACAGGTTGATAAAATAGAGAACAACAGTGACTGATAAATGATGCTACACTTAGAATTACTATTATAAGGGTAATAAAATATGAGAGTGTGGGTGTGTGAGGTTGTGTAAGTGCATGGTACAGTGTGTAGGTATGAGGCGCAGATAAGATACAATGACAAAAATTTATTTATTAAAATGAAATGAAATGAAATCGGAGTATATCATACGAATACCATTAAATTATTATTATTTCGGGACAATCAGAAGGGATTCAGTTGCGTTGTAATCTAAGGTCACGAGCCATTTCCTTATCTTTTCCCTAGCATCTCGTAAAGAGCAATTGTTTAGACCGATAATTTTTACTGCACGTCGGTAGAGAAAAGGTAAGGAATAGGAACTGAAACGCCTTGCAAAGGACGATTTAATGATGGGAACTTTTACTTTAAAAGTAATCCGTAACAAAATTATTTTTTGGTAAATGACGTGCACAAAGACTTGTAAGTACATTCTTAAGAGATGGCAGACTACTTCAAAACCTTATATTGATATATTGTATGAATAACTAGCTCTTAAATCACAATTATGTATAATGCGATATATTTTTTTAATAAAAGTTGTTTTTTATAATTATTTGTTTTATTTCATTTATCATGTCATCGAGAATTGTGAACATAAGTTCACCATTACAATGAACAATATTTACAATAAAAAAAAAATTACAATAAAAACTAAGTATTATTATAAAAAACAACTAATAGTACATTATGATACAAGCGTGCCAAGTTGTAGTGACTAACACGCGCGTGTCATATTCTTCAACACCCTCGCGAGGAAATAGACAGACTTGTATGTATGTACTATTATTACATTTTAAGGAAAATGGCGCGTAAAAACTGTTTTAAACTCTTTGTTAGTAGCGCGTTAGGCGGTACGGTCTCACGACTTCAGCCTGCACGAAAGAAAGAACGAAAAAATAATACGGTTTGTGTGTGTTATCTGTGGTATAAATATTCTCACTACATAAATATTTATTATACTGTAATGAGATATTTAAGTTTGTAAAGTCATTATCTATACGATATAAATATGGGTTGTGCTGGAGGCCTCGCGTTTCACGTGGAACTGAGACGCGGCGACAGTGGTGGCGGCCGCGTGCCGCGTGTCGTCGGCGGACGCCGCGTGCGAGCGACGACACGAACGAGGGGCGAGGGCTTCGGTCCGACAGTATCTCACCATTTTAAGTCTCGCATTACGAAAAAATATACTGTCACTAATGAACACGAGTTGAATGATGAAAATGAACGAATGCTTTTGTAATCTGTATTTTACTGCGCTGGGACTTCTATTTGTTTTATACAAAAACTGAAAATCAGCAAGCATGCGCGTTAGTTATCTGATCGCGTGTAGCGCGCGTGGCTTCTTGCATGTTGAATCCGCCTGCTGGTTGCGTGGCTTCTTTTATTGAATTTGGGAAGAATTTTATTAAATATGTTAATTTAAAGTGTTTACCGACACTAGCCATATCATTCAAATCTATTTACTCGATCCGTTTGAATATTATTCGGATCCAGAAAGAGTAGTAACAGAGCGCCCTATCAGTTTTTTTGATTAATACATATTTGCGCCAAGGAGTAAACAAATTGTGTGAATGCAAGCGCTGCGCTGCGGTCACGGCAGAGAAAACACAACATTATTGCCTCATGTCTAGAAAAAAGAAGTGCTCGTCGTCAAGGAGCAATTTGTCTATGGGTGGTTCACTAATTATTCGTGTAACTGTAGAACTGTAGAACCATTCGATAATGTGACTTGAGGCTTAAGAGTACGAAAAGTCATCCGTACAAGCTTGACAAATGCCAGTCAAACTACCGAACCAATCCATTCAAATTGTCACAATATCACTTCATAAAATAATAGTGACCAATAACTGAAATTTAATATACAACTGTATAACAAATTTAATTACAAAACGTTTTATGAAACGGTGGTACCTTGTAAATCACAACGACATGGCCAAATGTGACCGACACGTTTACCCAAAAAAGTCAAATTTTCGAAACACAAATAGGCACAAGCCATGCCATGTGCATGAAACAAATGAGGGAAAGCCGAAAGCCGAAAGCCGAAAGCCGAAAGCCGAAAGCCGAAAGCCGAAAGCCGAAAGCCGAAAGCCGAAAGCCGAAAGCCGAAAGCCGAAAGCCGAAAGCCGAAAGCCGAAAGCCGAAAGCGCTACGCCTAGGTTAGGTTGTAGGTTAGGTTGTAGGTTAGGTTGTAGGT
Organism: Crocallis elinguaria; assembly: GCA_907269065.1. Classification (NCBI taxonomy): domain Eukaryota; kingdom Metazoa; phylum Arthropoda; class Insecta; order Lepidoptera; family Geometridae; genus Crocallis; species Crocallis elinguaria. Next base: position 34,086,337 of record OU026068.1, read on the forward strand.
TAGGTTGTAGGTTAGGTTGTAGGTTAGGTTGTAGGTTAGGTTGTAGGTTAGGTTGTAGGTTAGGTTGTAGGTTAGGTTGTAGGTTAGGTTGTAGGTTAGGTTGTAGGTTAGGTTGTAGGTTAGGTTGTAGGTTAGGTTGTAGGTTAGGTTGTAGGTTAGGTTGTAGGTTAGGTTGTAGGTTAGGTTGTAGGTTAGGTTGTAGGTTAGGTTGTAGGTTAGGTTGTAGGTTAGGTTGTAGGTTAGGTTGTAGGTTAGGTTGTAGGTTAGGTTGTAGGTTAGGTTGTAGGTTAGGTTGTAGGTTAGGTTGTAGGTTAGGTTGTAGGTTAGGTTGTAGGTTAGGTTGTAGGTTAGGTTGTAGGTTAGGTTGTAGGTTAGGTTGTAGGTTAGGTTGTAGGTTAGGTTGTAGGTTAGGTTGTAGGTTAGGTTGTAGGTTAGGTTGTAGGTTAGGTTGTAGGTTAGGTTGTAGGTTAGGTTGTAGGTTAGGTTGTAGGTTAGGTTGTAGGTTAGGTTGTAGGTTAGGTTGTAGGTTAGGTTGTAGGTTAGGTTGTAGGTTAGGTTGTAGGTTAGGTTGTAGGTTAGGTTGTAGGTTAGGTTGTAGGTTAGGTTGTAGGTTAGGTTGTAGGTTAGGTTGTAGGTTAGGTTGTAGGTTAGGTTGTAGGTTAGGTTGTAGGTTAGGTTGTAGGTTAGGTTGTAGGTTAGGTTGTAGGTTAGGTTGTAGGTTAGGTTGTAGGTTAGGTTGTAGGTTAGGTTGTAGGTTAGGTTGTAGGTTAGGTTGTAGGTTAGGTTGTAGGTTAGGTTGTAGGTTAGGTTGTAGGTTAGGTTGTAGGTTAGGTTGTAGGTTAGGTTGTAGGTTAGGTTGTAGGTTAGGTTGTAGGTTAGGTTGTAGGTTAGGTTGTAGGTTAGGTTGTAGGTTAGGTTGTAGGTTAGGTTGTAGGTTAGGTTGTAGGTTAGGTTGTAGGTTAGGTTGTAGGTTAGGTTGTAGGTTAGGTTGTAGGTTAGGTTGTAGGTTAGGTTGTAGGTTAGGTTGTAGGTTAGGTTGTAGGTTAGGTTGTAGGTTAGGTTGTAGGTTAGGTTGTAGGTTAGGTTGTAGGTTAGGTTGTAGGTTAGGTTGTAGGTTAGGTTGTAGGTTAGGTTGTAGGTTAGGTTGTAGGTTAGGTTGTAGGTTAGGTTGTAGGTTAGGTTGTAGGTTAGGTTGTAGGTTAGGTTGTAGGTTAGGTTGTAGGTTAGGTTGTAGGTTAGGTTGTAGGTTAGGTTGTAGGTTAGGTTGTAGGTTAGGTTGTAGGTTAGGTTGTAGGTTAGGTTGTAGGTTAGGTTGTAGGTTAGGTTGTAGGTTAGGTTGTAGGTTAGGTTGTAGGTTAGGTTGTAGGTTAGGTTGTAGGTTAGGTTGTAGGTTAGGTTGTAGGTTAGGTTGTAGGTTAGGTTGTAGGTTAGGTTGTAGGTTAGGTTGTAGGTTAGGTTGTAGGTTAGGTTGTAGGTTAGGTTGTAGGTTAGGTTGTAGGTTAGGTTGTAGGTTAGGTTGTAGGTTAGGTTGTAGGTTAGGTTGTAGGTTAGGTTGTAGGTTAGGTTGTAGGTTAGGTTGTAGGTTAGGTTGTAGGTTAGGTTGTAGGTTAGGTTGTAGGTTAGGTTGTAGGTTAGGTTGTAGGTTAGGTTGTAGGTTAGGTTGTAGGTTAGGTTGTAGGTTAGGTTGTAGGTTAGGTTGTAGGTTAGGTTGTAGGTTAGGTTGTAGGTTAGGTTGTAGGTTAGGTTGTAGGTTAGGTTGTAGGTTAGGTTGTAGGTTAGGTTGTAGGTTAGGTTAGGTTTTTTTTTTTTTTTTTTCCTGTCCGGGAGCAGTGTGTCCCGGCCCGCGAGCTAATCCTCTGCCATAGACAGAGACCTTATTTACTAGTTTAATAATTGGACACAGGGTAAGTTTTATTAAATTAATAATATGTTGTTGATATACAATTTTTTGCTTATTGCTATTCTTTATAGTTTACATACTTTATAATTTAGGCTCTTATTTCTATTTTCTTAATTTTACATCAAGTTCCTCCGCCCGTAGGTGGAGACTGTTTTACATTTTATGTTCATACTAGGTTAAGGTGGTTTATGGACAGTAGTATTTCTGTGCTTCTATTATTTTACATACAATTTACAGTTTAATTTTTATTACCAATTATTACAAATTATTACAAATTAAATTATTACTTAAATTATTACGAGTTACTAATGATTTCTACAATTTACAATATTTTGCGCTTCTGCCACCAGACACTGCCTCTTAAGAGCCAGGCAGGCGGCAGAAGCGCGCAAGTTTTACAATTGGTTATTTAACAATTTTGAGTTTTACTATTTTGTTATTATGCAATTAGTACTTACACGAAAGAATTTACTACTTTCTTGTCGTCAATTTCGTATTTGGCCACTTGGCCCCTCCTGCCAGGTAACATTCTCTTGAGAGAATGGCAAGACAGGAGGGACGCATCGGGTCAAATTGAAATTCTATACTGTTACATTGTTCTAAACTACATTACACTATACAATTTACAATTGTACTTGCTGACAATTCCATAACTTGACGACTGTACCCCTCCTGCCAGGTAGCATTCTCTTAAGAGAATGGCAAGACAGGAGGGGCGAGTGTGGTCAAGTCAGAGTTTTTGCTTCGCTGTACAATTTCTGAGTCAAAGTTATTACTGCCAATACAATTTTGTAATTTAATTATACTATGTTATATCTATTTAATAATAATTTACAATTTTATTTACTTCTAATTTTACATACAAATTTAACATTATTTACTTAATTTTATGGATACAAATTTTTATGCTGTTTTATATAAATTATTATATATACAGCATATGGTTGTCTATTTCTGAATTTAATTTACGGTTATTTAATAGGTTATTGTATAGTGTTTTATTTGTAGTGTTTAATATTACTGCGTGAAGCGCAGTAATATTTGTATTTTCCGGAATCTACTGTTAAAAGAAAGTGCGCTAAGGTGACTATACTTTTTGGCTTACGGGTGACTATACTTTTTGGCTTACGGTCAAATGATGGTTTGGCGCCTACCACGTTGCTTTCGTACTGTTTTATTAAATAGCGGGCCATGCATTAACATGGCCCCACTAATTAGCTACCATTTTTCATTGTTTGCTTACGTGGTCTGCGCTTCCCCAGTTCCAAGTTTTGTTTCCGGGCGGAGCGCCGCCCTAGAGCAGCGCTCCGCCCGGAAACATATGCTCAGATGGTGGCGGGACGCCCTAGCTGTAGGCAATTGTTGCCCTCGCTAGCGCGTCCCACTTCCGTCTTACCGGGCATTCTGTGCTAAATGCATTGTGCTCCGCCCTGTCGAGTTTCGCACAAATGCAATTAGCACAGCTTGGAGGTTTTCCAGCAAGCCAATCCGCGCACACAGATTTTAGGTGCGGTCCACCGCAGTGACAGCACTTTTCTTGTTTTTGTGTACAGAAACGCCTACTATGTCCGTACTCCAGGCATATCGAGCACTGCACCAGCGGGGATTGATCAGCCACCCTGACCTTCTGCAGGTCGATGCTGACAACCCCCGCGGTAGTTAGTCTTCTCCATATGCCCGGGGAGGCCTTCATTACTATGTGGCATAGGTGGGGACTTCTGGCTTTCTTGCGGTATTTGACCTCGATGGCACCCTCCCTGTCGAGGTCGCCGAGAACTTCCCTGTTCTGGTTCCAGAGAGCCCCGACAACATCCTCGTTTGAGTTTGTTGCCAGGACATCTCTAAGAACCAGGAGAGGGTCTTTGTTCCTGACTTCCTCGACACCGAGGTGTGCCTCCGCTGTCTTTAACCTCTCTTTTACCTTTTCCCTATCTTCCTTGGTTTTGCAGCCTATAATTACCTTTTTGTCCTTGGCCTTTCTTACTCTTTCTACTTTCACCCAGCCTTCTTTAGCATTTATTACCTCCCTAACCTTATTTAGGACCTGCTCACCTGTGTCGTGACCGTTTTTGGAGGTCACCACGACGGAGTGCAATGCGGCCTGCACAGGGGGCTGTTCCCTGTGAGGTCCCGCTGCCACACCCGCGTACGTGGGCGACCCCGAAGACGCCCTCTGTAGCTCCATTTCCTCCCTTAGGGCGGTCACTCTCTCGCTGTTCTCCCTCACCAGCCGACCGTGATCGGCCAGCATGGTGCGGAGTTCAGCGAGAGTGTGACCGTCCCTTTCGGTGTTTCCAGCGAGGGGAGCGTCGGTCGACGTCGTTTGTGCCGCCACCACCCGCGCCGGTTTGACCGGGGCGGACGGCGCCGGCACCTCCGACGTCTGTGTCGACGCACCCCGCACCGACCGGGCCGGCGCGGATGGCGTCGGCACCCCCGTCGTCTGCGTCGACGCCCCCCGCACCGACTTAACCGGCGCGGGCGGCGCCGCCACCTCCGACGTCTGCGTCGACGCCTCCCGCATCGGCCGAGGCAGCGCGGGCGTCTCCGGCACAACAGGTGTGAGGTACGGAGGCTTCCAAACTTTGGCCGGCGTCTCCCTCGGCGGCGACACATACGTATAAATCATTTCCGGCCCGGTCATCGCTAGCCTCTCTCTATTTCTAAACCATGTCGCCCCGTTCGCCTCCTCCTTAACTAATTGGTAAAGGCGGTCGAGCGAACGAAGAAAGGCGTCTTTAATTTCTGTCTTTAAATTACGGGAAAGCTTTAACTGCTGCTTTGCAGCTATTAAACAGGCCTTTGCCTCAAGCGACCTGGACTTGTATATCTTGCCCGTCCACGGACATACCGAGGGCGTAAAAGGAAAGTTCGGTTCATTCGGGGATTGTTTACGTCTCTCTATGCCATCCACAACCGCCGCAGCCGTCTCTGGAGTAAAATCCACGGCCGGGGGTTCTGGGGATTCACATTCTGGCGATTCTTTTATCTCCATGTCTAGGCTCCTCCTTATTCTAAAGGTCTCATCAGCGGAGGGTCCCGCCCTCCGCTCATGAGACTCTTTTTTCGCTGGAGTGCGGAGCCCAAACATGTTTGTATTCTTTAATTACGCCCGGATCAGGAAAAACGTCAGTTGAATTGAGTTCAATAGTAATTAATCACAATTACAGTTTAAAATAATAAAATAATAAAAGCAATAAAATGAGTAAAAGAATTGAATTAATTAAAATTGAAACAATAAAATGAATTAATAAAATGATACTTAAAACTATGAGGTATACACAATAGTATATACCTCGTCACGCAAATAAACAAATTATTAAATTCGACACACACAATTATAGCAATAAAATCCAATATTTCCTAAGTCTACTAATCTATTTCTTTTGTTTCAGGTCCCGGCGCGGCGGTTCCCTACTACAATATCGGTGGTCAACTTTAGTTTAAAAAGATGAGTGCTTATTAAATAAGTACTGTCTGAATGTGTTAAACACAATATTACTTACTAACACGAAAGACACAAACACTGAGGACAAATTAAAATAACAAATAAATTCAAATTCAATAATAATAATAAAAATAAAATCCCAATGTCAAATTCAAATAATAATAAAATTTTCAATGTCAATACTAATCTAAATTTACTAATCTAATTTTCTGTTTCAGGTCCCGGCGGTGCGGTTCCCTACTCCAGTTGCGGTGTCTTCGCGTCAGGTAAGTAACAATCACTATATTTACAAACAAAAACAATAAAATAAAATTTTAAAATTGCACAACTTTCCCGCGCTCTACCTTCGACTCTACGTAGAGTCGCGGGTGACGGTCCACCGGATAGTCCCGCTCGAACCCTGTCCGTTCCCGAAAACCGCGCTCGAATCCGACCGTCGGTTCGCGAGATACGGCGCCCGGTATTTGCGGGGGTATCAGTGAGGGGGCGGGGCAACCTTATTTAATGAGCCCGACTATTTTAATTTACACTTTACAAATAACAATTGGATTCCAAATACAAATTAATAACAAATACAAAGAAAATAATTAGGTTAGGTTAGGTTAGGTTAGGTTAGGTTAGGTTAGGTTAGGTTAGGTTAGGTTAGGTTAGGTTAGGTTAGGTTAGGTTAGGTTAGGTTAGGTTAGGTTAGGTTAGGTTAGGTTAGGTTAGGTTAGGTTAGGTTAGGTTAGGTTTTTTTTTTTTTTTTTTTTTTTTTTCCTGTCCGGGAGCATTGTGTCCCGGCCCGCGAGCTAAGTTCTCTCTGACGTGGTCAGAGACATTTTTACATATGTAGGGATTAAAGACAGGGGAACTTTATTTGCATCTTATAAAAAAAAAAGAAAAATTTTACAGGGTATGCTTATTGCTTCTATCTATATATACCATATTCGAGTCTATTATACTTATAGTATCTTTTACACTAATTGTCCTCCGCTCATGGGCAGAGTCCGTCTTTACTTATAATATTTATCATCTAAATTTAATTTCAATTTTGTTTACGGTGGTGGTTCTTACACTTATATTTATTATTTAGTCTATTTTTATAATACATTTTAATATTTATAATACTTTAAATTTCTTTATACATATAATCTGGTTATTGACTATTTCTGGGTTTGTGCTTCCCCACCAATCACTGCCTCTTAAGAGCCAGGTAGGCGGGGAAGCACGTGGGGTGTACAGTTATACAATAATATTTTTACATTTTACAATAATTGCTTTAATTTATATTTTGGAGCAGTCTTAGTTGAGCACGAAGGAAAATTTAATTTTCCGACTTCCAATTTCACATGACCACGAGGCCTCTCCTGCCAGGTAACATTCTCTTAAGAGAAGGGCAAGACAGGAGAGGCACGTGGGGTCATGTTGGAGTTTTCGACTAAGTCTGCTTATATTGATGATTCTATATCAAATTTTTTACTTACAAGTTTTTACAATTTAATTTTCCAAAATTGGTTGATATTTACTATTTTACTAATCATACAATAATATTCAATGTTACATTATTCATTACATTTTTATGATAAATTTTGACAAAACTATTTCACTAATTTAATAACGATTTACAGTTTTTATGCGGTAATTATTAACAGTTAGTTACTAACGGTTAGTAATTACATTTTATTGTTATGCTGGATACGGTTATGCTGCTTTATATACTTATTATATATTTACAACATGTGAGGTGTAATTTCAAATAAATTTAGAACAAGTGGTAAATCTAATGTAATTTCTAATTAATGGCGTGAGGCGCGTAGTTGTAATTTTGTATTCTTAATTTAAGTGTAACAGAAGTTTACTTGAGGAGTGAGCTAGTCTTGCTTTATGGTCTAGAGTCCATGGGTCAGCGCATACCACGTTATTTTCGACTGTTTACTTAATTAGTGGTCCATGTATTAACATGTGCCTCTAGTTAGTTACATCGCTATTTTACGAAGGTGGTCTGCGCCTTCCCGAACCTCGAGTTTTGCTTCCGGGCGGAATTCCGCCCTAGAGCAGCATTCCGCCCGGAAGCACATGCTCGATAGGCTTCAGGGACGCAACTAGCAATAGGCTATAGTTGCCCTCGCTAGTGCGTCCCACTTCCGCCTTACCGGGCATTCTGTGCTAAATGCATTGTGCTCTGTTCTATCGAATTTTGCAACAATGCAGTTAGCACAGCTCGGGGTGGAGCCTGCTAGCCATTCTGCACAAGCAGATTTTAAATGAGCTCCACCACAGTGGCTACACTTCTCTGTCTTCTCCGTGCAGAACCGTCTGCCGTGCCCATAAGCTAAGCACATGGAGCACTGTACGAGCGGGGACTGGTCGGCGACCCTGACCTTTTGGAGGTCAATGCCGACCATCCCCGCCGTTGTCAACCTCCTCCATATGCCCGGTGATGCTTGAAGCACGATGTGGTTCAGGTGGGGGTTACGCGTCTTCTTCCTATATTTGACCTCTAAGGTCCCCTCTCTGTCGAGGCCGCCGAGAATATCACCATTCTGGTTCCAGAGGGCCCCGACGACATCCTCATTCGAGTGTGTCGCCAGGACGTCCCTGAGAACCAGAAGAGGGTTCTTATTCCTGACGTCCTCGACAGTGAGGTGGTCCTCTGCGGTCCTCAACCTAGCCTTGACCTTGTCCCTATCCTCTTCCGTCTTACATCCTATAATTACTTTCCTATTTTTAGCCTTTCTGACCCTCTCCACCTTTACCCACCCTTGCTTCGCATCTATGACTTCTCTGATTTTACTAAGGACCTGATCACCCGTGTCTAAGTCCTGTTTCGATGACACTACAACGGAGTGTAGAGCGGCCTGCATAGGGGGCTGTTCCCTGCGCTGCCCTGCCACTGCACCCGCGTACGTCATGCTCGCCGGTACAAAATCCCTTCCTTCCATCACCTTTTTCAGTTCGATCACTCTCTCGCTGTTCTCCCTCACCAGCCGACCGTGCTCGGCCAGCATGGTGCGGAGTTCAGCGAGAGCGTGATCGTCCCTTTCATTATTTCCCGCGAGGGGAGCGTCGGCCGACGTCGTTTGCGTCGCCACCACCCGCGCCGGCTTGACCGGAGCGGGCGGCGCCGGCACCTCCGACGTCTGCGTCGACGCCACCCTCACCGACCGCGCCGGCGCGGGCGGCGTCGGCACCTTCGTCGTCTGTGTCGAGGCCACCCGCACCGATTTAACCGGCGCGGGCGGCGCCGCCACCTCCGACGTCTGTGCCGAGGCCTCCCGCATCGGCCGAGTCGGCGCGGGCGTCGCGGGCGTCGCCTGCATCTCCGACCCCGTCTCCCACGTCGGGCATAAGGGACAGCCCTCCTCGGATCTGATGCGCGATTCTTCCGCCTCTTCCTTGATGAGTAAATACATCCGGTCGAGAGCGCGAGTAACGCTGTCCCTTATCTCCGTTTTTAAGTTTCTAGAATATTTAATTTGCATTTTCGCCGCAACAAGACATGATTTCGCCTCCAACGCCCTCGATGTGTAAACCTTGCCAGTGGCCGGGCACACCGAGGGCGTCAAGACAACATCCATCTCCTGTGAAATGCGCTTCCGTCTCGCGAGGTCTGCCGCCACAGCCTTGGTTTTCTTTGGTGAAAATTTAAGCACTAGTTTTTCTGGGGATTTTTTAATTCCCGATTCCCACTCCCCCATACTCCTCCTCACTCTTGAGGGCTCGCCACCAGAGGGGCCGGCCTCTATTTGTGTCGGGGAGTCCGGGGGAGCGGCGCTGTTGGCTACTGTCTTCTTAGCGGGAGTGCGAATGCCAACGCCAAACATTTTAAATTAATTAATTAATACCCAGGACAGGAAAACGTCAATAAAACTGAATTCAAAAACAATTAACACAATTAATAATAAAACAATAAAGCAATAAAATGAATAAAATTGAATTAATTATAACTGAAAACAATAATAATAAATAAAATAAGTCTTAAAACTATGAGGTATACACAATAGTATATACCCCGACACACAAAACAAACAGAATATTATATTACAATACACACAATTATCACAATAAAATTTCCTATATTATATATTAATACTAATATTTGTTTCACAGGTACTGCTACCGAGTCGTCCAGCGAGTTTATACTACTGTACGGTGAGTATTGTCTAAACTAGTTTTAAAACTTTGTCAAATAATAATCTGTTTCCTTTCTTTCAGGTCCCGGCTAGCGGTTCCCTACTACGATGGCAGTGGTCAACAATTAAAGTTAAAAAGGTAAGTATTTATTATATAAATACTGTCTAAATGTGTTAAACACAGGATTACTAACTAACACGAGACACAAGACACTAATTACAATTTATAATAACGATCAATTAAAATTCAAATTCAATAATAATATAATATAGTCGCAATGTCAATTTAAAATAATAATATAAAATTTCAATGTCAATTTCAATTTAATAACTACTAATCTATTTTTCTGTTTCAGGTCCCGGCGGTGCGGTTCCCTACTCCAGTTGCGGTGTCTTCGCGTCAGGTAAGTATTACACAAAATTATTTTAAAAGCAAAATTACCAACTTTCTCCCGCGCTCTACCACCGTCTCTACGTAGAGTCGCAGGTAACGGTCCACCAGATGGCCCCGCTCCAACCCTACCCGTTCCCGAAAACCGCGCTCAAATCTGACCGTCGGTTCGCGAGATACGGCGTCCGGTATTTGCGGGGGGTACCGATGAGGTGGCGGGGGTAACCCTATCTATTGTTCCCAACTAATTTAAATTACAATTACAAATTAACAATTAAATCCAAATACAACTAATTTAACACAATAAAACAAAAACAAATATTTACTATGGGGGGGGGGTGAAGGGGTGGGTCTGTTCAACGGGATGAACAGACAACAAATAAACAAACAATACCAATGAATTAAAACTATTAACTTCTAAGAACACCGGTCCGCGGTTCTGGGCAAGTATTTAAAGCTAAACTACAATATTGGACAATTGTAAATACAAAGGGAAAGGGGATGAAAATTGTCCAAGGGGGGAATTTACTAAGACTGGAGGGAATAATCTAACTAATTTAGTAAGTTCAGAAAATTTTTATACTTGAATTAAAAATGTTAAATGAAATTTTTATAGGGGTTGAAGGGGGTGAAATCCAGGGGGGTGACTCTAAATCAACTGCTTATGTGTTTAAATGACTAAATTAACTAAAAAGAAATTTAATAAATTTTTTGAAGAAAAATTTTTTAAGGGTGGAAAGGGGTGAAATGGGGAGGGGTGACTCTAAATAAGCAGCTGTATCGATATATCAAATAAAACAAAAATAAAAATAAAAATTTTTTTTAAAAAGCAAATTTTCTAGGGGTGGGTTGGGGTGGGTTTGAAGGGGTGAGTATGTCAGGTCTGGTTTGTCCTAATTTTTCTAAGTACTATACCGAAAACCGCGTCCCTGTAGCTCTTCCCGTTTAGAAGTTATAGGCAGTCGAAAAAGGCGAATTTTGAAATAAACTATGAAATTACTATAAAAAAAAATGAAATAGAATGTAGGTCAAACCGCTTCACCCTTGACCGTTTTTACGTTATGTTATGTAATTTTGCTCCGCGGTTTGTATCCCACACTTACAGGGCTATAACTTAGAAACTAACAAAGATAAAAATTTACGGTTTTCACTAAAATGTAGGCTGGACTAACCTATAATTTATATAATTTTTCCAGGATAGGTCGTCGCTGTAAATCTTCTTTTCCAGGTCCTCTTCTCTTTTTACCAACCGCAAATAGACGGTTGGTAACTTTGTTTTCCTTGTTTCTAAAGTTCCTGTCGTCCGATTTTTGATCCAAAAAATGTTCTGGGATCCTTGTCCTGGAGTCCTTCAAGGACACCCACGCACCCTCCCGGAACAGCCCTGGAAGGGGTTGCACGTGGCCTCCCGAGTTCGCTCTTCCTGTGGTTTTTTCCCTACAGTTCAGCCCGCGAGTCCCAGAAAAATCTGGACTCAACGGGGTATGGGAGATGCTGAAATTTGCCACAGGATAGCACTTCGGGATACGTGGGTCCTCGATATGATTCGGGAGATTTTTGACTTTGAAAGTCAAAAATCTGGAAATTTTTCACTTTCCTGGATGATAAGCCTCCAAGTTTCAGTCCCAGGTCAAAAGTGTCTTTGGGACTATTTTAGGTCTTTTCAGTCCCCGTCTTTTGATGTATAACACAACACTGTCACTTCACGTTTTCTATTTTTAAAATATAGATTTGTTGGACCAGTCGCGCGTTTTCACTATATTTCACGATTATAACCTTATTTTGTACACTGTTTTTGTTAATAACTCCGTGAATTCTTCTCCGATTTTCACCAGCCTTTCACCAATCGACGCGTCTCATTAAGACGCGTCTTTTGGTACAAAAAACTAGCGTCCAGCTGCACTTTTTCCTATTTTCCGCCGTAACTTTGTACTAAAAAATGTTATAAAATCGCGGAAAATTGCCGGAGCTAGGTCGGAGCGCGCGTAGTCCGTAGTCCTCTTCAGCCGATGCCTGAATGAGGGTCGGTTCCCAAAGAGGTGGAAGGGCGGTAAGCTCGTCCTTCTGAGAAAGGACGGGCGCCCGGTGGACCAGCCATCGGGCTACCGCCCTATAGTGTTACTGGATGAGGCGGGCAAGCTACTGGAGAGAATCGTGGCTGCCCGCCTCACCGAGCACATGGATCGTGTGGGCCCGAACTTGGCCGACATACAGTTCGGGTTCAGGAGAGGTCGCTCGACGGTCGATGCTATTGCACGCGTCCGCGACCTCTCCGAGGAGGTGTGCTCCGCGGGTGGGGGTGTATTGGCGGTGTCTTTAGACATCGCCAATGCGTTCAACTCCCTCCCGTGGACCACGATCAAGGGGGCGCTGGGGTACCACAGGGTACCCCAGTATCTCCAGCGTCTCGTGGGAGACTACCTGTCCTATAGAGAGGTAGTCTTCCCAACGTCAGCCGGACAGAGAAGGGCTCCGGTCAGCCGAGGTGTTCCGCAGGGGTCGTGTTTAGGGCCCCTGCTGTGGAACATAGGCTACGACTGGGTCCTCCGAGGCGCTAACCTGCGTGGCGTCGGCGTCCTTTGTTACGCCGACGACACGCTCGTTACCGCCCGGGGGGCGACGTTTCGAGACGCGTCGATCCTCGCCACGGCCGGCGTCGCTGCGGTCGTGGCCAGGATCAGGAGGTTGGGCCTGGAGGTGGCGCTCGGGAAATCCGAGGCCATCTTTTTCCATGGTCCTCGGAGAGCGCCACCTGCGGGCGCCACGATAGTGGTGGGCGGAGTCTCCATCGCGGTCGGGTCGACGCTCAAGTATCTCGGCGTCGTCCTAGACCGTAGATGGAGCTTCGGGCCCCACCTGCGGCAGCTGGCCCCCAAGCTCCTCGGGTCTGCTGCCGCGCTGAGCCGGCTTCTCCCCAACCTCGGGGGAGGAGACGGGAGCTGCCGCCGCCTCTATACAGCGGTGGTACGCTCGATGGCCCTCTACGGAGCCCCGATCTGGGCGGGGTCTCTACACCGGCTAGAGACCGCCGTCCTTCATGGGGCCCAGAGGGTCATGGCTGTGAGAGTGTGCCGCGGGTACCGGACACTCTCACACGAGGTCGCCTGCGCTCTGGCAGGGTCCCTGCCATGGGACCTGGAGGCCGAGATTTTACACTCGGTCTACTGGCAAAGAGCGCAGGCGAGGGAGCGGGGTCAGCCTCCCGCACCGCAGGAGGTGGTGCGGTGGAGGCGGGACGCCAGGACAGCGGCCCTGGCGTCCTGGAGGGGGAGGCTCCTCGCGGGGCCTGCACGGAGGGGGGACGGCGCCGTCCGGCTTTTGGAGGCGATCCGTCCCGTACTCGAACGGTGGGCCCTGCGGGGACACGGGAGCCTCACCTTCCGCCTCACGCAGGTCCTCTCGGGACATGGTTGTTTCGGGAGGTACCTGCACCACGTGGCGAGAAGGGAGGCAACCCCGGCATGCCATCGGTGCGGTTGCGCGGAGGACACTTCGCGCCACGCACTGGAGGCATGTCCGGGGGGCGATGGACCGCGACGAGCTCTAGTCGCGGTCGTGGGCCCGGACCTCTCGCTGCCGGCTGTCTTGCAAAAGATGGTCGACAGCGAGCAGGCCTGGGACGCCATGGTCTCCTTTTGCGAGACTATTGTCGAGCAAAGGGAGGCCGATGAGCGGGAGAGGGAGACTGACCCCCTCTCTCTTCCGCTCAGGAGAGCACGGAGGCGGGGACGAGGTACCCATCGTTCCCCGCCTCCTCCGGGAGGGCCTGGGGCGCCGGATGCGGGGGCATCAGGCGTCCCGCACCTTTTA